>OY754971.1:6697076-7297076 GCA_963576475.1 Molanna angustata | reverse complement strand
CTTACTAACGCGTAACTTCATAGTGCATTAAGCGGTTTTAATATATCATATTTTCAGTCACTAAATTTAACGTTATATGTCCTCTTAAATGAATACCAACACCAATACTCGTACATGGGGATCAAATGGTACAATCATTTCACTCATAATATACATAAATGTAAAGTCAGAAACCAGTTCAATTTTTAAACAAAAAGTAAAGACATTACACTTACAACCTATGTAACTGTCGATTATATTATTACATATGTTTGTATAAAGATCCAATGTCTGTAAACTTATAAGTCTGTATATTATGCATATTCCCTCACTTTATTTCTTCAATATTATTTCATGTATAGTTTAGAACCATAAATGACAACTTTGTAAGTAGAATAAGTATATTAATTTTGAACTGAAATATGCCGAAAATGTTTTTTCGTATTTCCACATATGTATTTTTTTCGTTCTTACAGGACGATCTTTTTGGATAACTAATAGGCTCTTATAATTTTTGAAAAAAACAAAATGTGGAACAACCTATTGCAAAATATTTAGAGGTGATGAATTTATTGAAACTTTTCAATTTTTAAAAATAAAATCCTTCTGATAGCTATGTTTTTACTATGTTTTAATGTTTATGCACAAAACTATGTTTTTCAATGAATTTTAACACCCGCGTGAAAAGTATCACGACTTTTGTAAATTCTCCAAAATGTCTTACTCTCGATAGTTGCATGGACTTTTGATAATTAAACAAACAACTCTTATTTAATATTATAATTATGGAGCCAAAAATGTTCCTTGAAATATTTGGAGCCAAGTCTTATTATCCGCTAAAAGAGTAACAATTTTTATAGGTGACTTGGGTGTGTATTATCCAGGAAGAGGATAGTTTTGTTAAAAGATGATGGCAAGAACTGTTTCTCTGTCAACTATGACACCCCGGTGACTCGTATTAAGTTGAAGAAGAGAAACCTTTACGACTATAAAGTTGATAGAAAGTGACGCAATTTCACGGCCTTAACCAAACGTTTACGCTACGGTTGAGTTGAGGTCTTATTAACCAACCATCTGAAACAATGTATGCATCCAAAGATAATACTATAAAACAATAATACCTACTTACATATTGTTTGAGACCGTAGGTTTATACTGATCGTGAAATTTCAATGAGAGAATAATATTATTACTTTGATTTGTGGCTTTTGGTAAACTAGATAGGTACTCATTTACATGTCTTAATATGGAAATAATATACCATTTCAATTGATTTTCTATAAAAATTACTATTTAGAAAGATGTCTTCAATAACAGTTGAAAATGAACTTCTAAGCCAGAACGGTTCTCAGTAAAGAAAATTGTTGTAGGAAAAATATGTTTTTATTTACGCGTTGTGTATAATTTCAATAATTATATTCTATGTACCTTCGTGTTTCTAATATTATATTATTTTTTTTTACAATTTTTTGGGACAGCCAATTATAAGTCTCCGCTGTTAGGAATATTATGTAGGTGAATGAATATTCTTAACCTTATTACTGGGTGAATAGCTTTTCAAATTTAGTCACTAGTGAAATAAGAGCGTATCATATATGTAATATAGTTGATTATGAATAATGAATGAAATTGCTTATAATATGAGGAACTAAGTACTCTTATAGTTATATATGCTTCTAGGTACTTACGGTGGATGCTGTTTAACCAGAGCTAAGTGTTTGCATATAAAATGATGCTTTAAAAACCATCAGAGTGTCGGTAAACCTCTAAGGATGTTAATCCACATTCATTATAATACTCTGTGTAGAATTCCATGATTTACTGAAAATGATCTTAATATCAACATTCATATCTAGTGTATGGAACCAACATACATCAGACTTAATACATAGTAAGTTGATAAAAAAAAAGTTGATTGATTTGATGTTGTTCATATTCAGACATTCACCCTCTATACCCTGATGCAAAAAGTCTAGGTACCAATATCCCCCTTCACTCCATCCATCCATTTACAGTTTGGGTACACCAACACTACGTTTACTTAGGAGTTTTGTGTGAAGAATATTTTTTGGTTTTCTCCTTTCACTTATAAACGAGTTAATAAACACAATGAAGTACAAGAAAAAAAAACAATTTTATTATACACGGGCAATACGAAGATTGCCGAGTTCCACAAATTTATTTAAATTAACTATGAATATGTCATTGTGAAACGATTACATGTACATCTTCCTACACTCCCTAAATTTAGCATAAATGCTTGTGCTATAGGTGAACGAAATCGGTCGAGGCAGGACTCGAACTCGCGAACAATGGATTAGTAGCCCAGCGCGCTAACTGCTCTCTCATCGACCCATCTAAAATACAATTCGACTTTTTTCTTTAGGTAGTTGAAAATTAATTCTTTGTTCATATCATTTATATTTTTTGTATACAACGATTGGGCATTAAACAGTCTTTACTAATTAGTACATAAGTATAAAAATATTTTTTTTATAAATCTATTATTTTGTTTCGAATACTCAATCAAAACATATCTCTCAAAATAAGATTTACATGTATAATTAATATTTAGAATCAACCTTTAAGAGTTTCAGAATGATACACGAAAAAAATATTTAATTACATAATTATCTCTTAGTTGTGGCATATTAGAAAATTAATATGACAAACATAAAATCATTCGTAATTCCCGATGTTCTTTTTGGGGTCAAAAGATCATTAATTCATTCTAAACCATCACGGAATATCAAATATTGGAGGACAGGTGTTTGCACAGCGCGTCCATGTATACCCACACACCACCTAAAAAGGCACTACACTACATTCATAACGGGTGTTGAATCTCTTTGTTGAACTATGTATGATATTTATTTTGTCTGTTGTATTATACCCAAAAACGATTGAATAGACTGACAGCAATTATTCTAAGCCGGTGTCACTCAACAGAGATATAAATGTATTTTTTAAAAAACATGTTACGTATTGTGATTTTAACTAATTATTATAAAATTAAAATATTATGCGCGGCTAACTATAATGGCTTAGAGCAACTTAGACTAATATCCAGAGTATGTGTGGTGAATCGGTGATTCCTGTTTGTTTGTGGTATGACATAGATAAAGAAATAAAAAAGAATGTTTATAATAATGGATTTATTTAACAAATATGTGGCAAATAAATGGCAATTAATGGTTTTCCTTTTGGTTAATTATTACACACAGAAATACAATAAAAATAAAAGGTATTGGCTTTGGTATGGGTTGAATTATTAAGTGCACTCACATGTATGTAGGTACCTCTTGGCTGTTTCTTCTGCGATTCTATATTTCTGCGGTCAGAAGTCAGTGACGATTGCAGAAGGTAGAGTCTCTGGACCTGCCCTCTATGAAATCTAGCCCTCGCAGATAACCGTGAGCGTCTCCGTTAATTTCGGCACAAGTCTTTTAACTAAACTGCTGTTATTTAATTGAATGCTTTTAACTAAGCTTTAATAATAACAACTTAGTTTGCTTCTAATATGTAAATGATTGATTTGTATGTCGCGAGCAAAACTCCAATGCTCTTTATTGAATCGGACCCTGAACCTAACTGAAGATCTGCTTGCCTCTTCTCGGACGCTACCCTATATCCCACTAGGTAGGTATGTGACCCTTATTTTTTGTCCTATGCATGTAGATTCACGGGGCTACACATATTTCATAATGTACGAATTTTCTTTCATAACACTTTCCCCTTTCTCACAAAAAAAAAAATCAATGGCTCATTGATTTTTTTTTGACCCAAACCAATCCGCCAATACGCAAATCAAACAAAACTGAATAATAGAAAAAATCAAAATACGCCATAATACCAAACTAAAATTATTAAACATGTACATTATACTAAAACAAAGATACTTTAACCAAAAAGAAAGAAATAATATCATAGAACATTGTTTTTAGTTGGAACATTGGTGACTACAAAAAAAAAGGAAGAAATAATATCATAGAACATTGTTTTTAGTTGGAACATTGGTGAATACAAAAAAAGAAGAAATAATATCATAGAAAATTGTTTTTAGTTGGAACATTGGTGAATACAAAAAAAACACGCAAGTAACCATACAAAAATAAATTGTTCAATATACTTTTGGAAATATCGGTGAATAAAACTGTTCAATAACTGGAGATTCGAAAGTCTTATTACAGATCGGTGAAAAGTAAATTGAAGATATTACAAAACATAACTCTTCGATAAACGTAGGAGCGCCACTTTTAAATTGAGCAATCATTGTTTTAGTGTATCTGTTTACACTGCACTGAGGGGTCATTTTTCACAATTCACTGCCCCAATATAGAGACGAGGCTCTCACTTGGTGATTAAATAACATTTATATGTAATGAAGATGAAGATAAAATAAAGATGTCATGGTCCAATAAAACGAAGGAGCGAAGCATTTAAATCTGATAAATCATAGTAAAGTGAAGGTGTTGCTTCCACTGCACTGAGGGGTTATTTTTTATTATTCACTGCCCCCATATATAGAGACGAGGCTCTCACTTATTACTTTTAGTGCACACATAGTTCGTTTCGTTTTTATACCAATACCAAAGCAAGGAATTTATACATTACAAAACATTTAATTACACAAGATAAATAAAAGCGGACACAAATATAGATATCAAAGATGCACATCAGTAAGAGCTATATAACATTATATTACTTTAGATAATAATTAAAATAAACCATATAGATAAACCATAACATCAACAGTCTAAAGGCAATTTTCATTCAACTGATATTGATATGAATCTAGTAATAGGTACATGTAAAAAATGCACCTGTTTATTCAAATTCAATCTAATAAAAGTTGAAGCCAATGATACGTTTGAAACAATTAGGTTAATGCTAATATCCAATTAAGAAAACAACAAATTATAGGAAGATCTGCCATCAACTAGACCAACTTTTATTCCTTTCTAAAGTAAATTTTATTCTTTTTAAAGTAAGATACATATTTTATACAACATAAACTCATCATGACGTGTCATGTCCCAATGCATCATTCATTACATGGACACAAATAAATCATGAATTGCAAACAATTATAAGGCATTGCAATCCTATCGCGTTATTAAAAGCTTCATAATTAGATAGCGAACCTTTCGCGGCCAGCCATCACGGCATACATGTTGTATATACAACCAACACATGGCATACAACATGTATCTATCAAGAACTTCATAATTAGGCAGCGAACCTTTCGCGGCCAGCCATCACGGCATACATGTTGTATATACAACCAACACATGGCATACAACATGTATCTATCAAGAACTTCATAATCATCGACAATATAATGAAAGTTTTAATGATATAGATATATTTTTCCATTCTTATAATCAATTCCGGGAGAGGGTTAGGTGCGAGTGCGGACGTATATCATAATGACGAAAGGTGTTGTGACATACCATAGTTTCTCTACCTCTCACATTCCTCCACTTTTCTTTTTCTATTCCTACAGTTCCTCCCCCATCTCCGTCATTATCCTTGTTGCTTTTGTTATGTATATATTTTTTTTAGTTTTTTTTTTATATTTTTTTTAGTTTTAAATAGGTATAAAATATTAATATTTTTTCAGAATCAACTGTAAATATGTACTTTGTGGACAGTTTTTTGGCCTTGATTTATTATTCATTGTTTTATATTCATATTAGTTAATGATGCTGTTATTGTCCCAAATAAACCAAATAAATAAATAAATAATTAGGCAGCGAACCTTTCGCGGCCAGCCATCATGGCATACATGTTGTATATACAGCCAACACATGGCATACAACATGTATCTATCAAGAACTTCATAATTAGGCAGCGAACCTTTCGCGGCCAGCCATCATGGCATACATGTTGTATATACAACCAACACATGGCATACAACATGTATCTATCAAGAACTTCATAATTAGGCAGCGAACCTTTCGCGGCCAGCCATCATGGCATACATGTTGTATATACAACCAACACATGGCATACAACATGTATCTATCAAGAACTTCATAATTAGGCAGCGAACCTTTCGCGGCCAGCCATCATGGCATACATGTTGTATATACAACCAACACATGGCATACAACATGTATCTATCAAGAACTTCATAATTAGGCAGCGAACCTTTCGCGGCCAGCCATCATGGCATACATGTTGTATATACAACCAACACATGGCATACGACATGTATCTATCAAGAACTTCATAATTAGGCAGCGAACCTTTCGCGGCCAGCCATCATGGCATACATGTTGTATATACAACCAACACATGGCATACAACATGTATCTATCATGAACTTCATAATTAGGCAGCGAACCTTTCGCGGCCAACCATCATGACTTACATGTTGTATAAACAACTTAATTTTACTTTCGAATGGAATGCATATTTTTCATTGTGTCTGATCAACAGGCCTGAGCCGAAGATACAAGAACACTCCAACAATACACAAAAAATAAAATAATAAAAATTGTGTCTTACCCGAAGGTTCTAGCACACGTAAAATAAGACAAAAAAATTAAATAAAAAAAAAACATATTCATATTGGGATTGTGTCTAATCAACAGGTCTAAGCCAAAGATACAAGTACACTCCCAAAAATACACAAAATAAAACAATAAAAATTTTGTCTGACCCGAAGGTTCTAGTACACGTAAAATAAGACAAAAGAAAATTAAATAAAAAATATGTTCATATTGAAATTGTGTCTGATCAACAGGTCTAAGCCAAAGATACAAGTACACTCCAACAATTCACAAAACATAAAAAAAATTAAAAAAAATGTGTCTGGCCCGAAGGTTGTACACGTAAAATAAAAGCATTCACTTAAACCATCAAAAAATAATAACTAGTGAATCTAATTTACAAAACACATTTATTAATAAAAATTATCTAACGGCTTGTATGTAACTAATTCTAAGATACAAAGTACATAAAATATACACAAAAACTAAACTTAAGTCACTTTTACAAAATAAAACAAGTGCTAATGCTGAAAAAATATTGCTCACTTAAGTTGTCATTGAAGCTCCTCATTGTACATACATAATAGGTATAATAATAATGCAATGCTTAAAAAATGAGAAAGGATTTGTTCAAAATAGTTTTATGACCACTTACTATTCTGCTTTACTGGGTTCAAAAAAAATATATTACCCACTTATTTACGGAAGCTACTAATTGTATAATAATAATAAAAAAGGTGACAAAGGATTTGTCCCCAACTGTTTTATGACCGTTCACTATGGGGTATTTAAACTATAACAACCAATGCAAAGCGTCACTTGTTTTTCTTATAAATGGTATTTAAAACATTACAACGAACGTAATTACCAAAGGTTGATCCACATGGCTGGATTGAATAAAAGTATATGAATATAATATACATTTTATCTCTACAGACGATATTTTTTTTTTATAGTAGGTATGTATAATGCATGTTTATATTATCTTGCAATTGGGCTCGTTTATAGAGACCTTTAAGATATAATATGTTTAATCTCCACTATATTTTACAATATCTTTTACGTGAAATTTACCCTGGAATTTTCCGGACATATCAACTAGCGAATACACTGTATCAGATCACTTTTTAATCACTCGGTTGCATACAAATCTAGGAGCAAGTTTAGCGGAAAAATAGTTACCCGAATCTGATTGATAAAAAGTTCGTCTCCATACTAAGTCATTTTCTTTATAAGTAGTGTGTCTGTGTCGTAAGTTATATCTTTGGGCGCTTTTCTCATATGCCCTTACCAATGCTTCGTTAACATCCTCATATACTGCAACAAGTTCTTGCAAACGTGTTGCATACCGTTGCCGCTTGTCTTTAATATGTTGTTCTTCTTGTGGCAATAGCCGTTCAGAGTGAGCAGATCCATGCACGATCTGCTCTAATCAATGCATTAGAAAGGATGGAGTGTAATTAGTGGCCATATTAATTGTATTATTTAAGCATGCTTGCACTCGAGGTAGATGTGAACACCAAGTCCGCTGATCATTTTCTACTAATATGCCTAATGTAGTACCGACCGTTTGATTATATCTTTCGACTACATTATTCATCGGTGTGTAGTAACTGTTGAAAAATATATCTGGAACTCCATATTTACTTAGCAAATCTTTAAATTGTTTTGATACGAAAACTTTTGCATTATCACAAATGATTGTACGAGGAGAGCCAAATGGAAGAAGTATGTTATTTTCTATCACTTTTACTATCGATGCTGCCGTCGCCCGCCGCAATGGAAATAACCAACAATATTTAGTAAAAACATCTACTATACTTAATATGTAGATATTGCCGGCATAACTCTTTGGATATTACCGGCATAACTCGGTGATTTATAAGTCTTGAAAGTACCAGGATGGCAAGATGGGGGGATAATATGTTTTTTGGTAATCAAATCATTTCGCTGATCACTAGGAACTACCATCTTCCATTCATAGTCCGATAAAAGTGAAAGTGGCGCTTTACAAAATTTATACAATTTTTTGAGATAAAAAGATATCTGGGGTATTTACACAACCATTATAAACTTTTGTGTACCAGCATTCTGACTTAGATAGAGGAGAAATATCGCAGATTTCGATCCTGGACAACGCATCCGGTACGACATGTTGGGAACCTTTTTTATGAATTATTTTAAAAGAATGTTGCATTAACCGCGTTGCCCATCGAGCTAACCTTCCGGTAGGATTTTCCATTGATAGCAACCATTTAAGGCTAGAATGGTCAGTTATAATTGTAAAATGACTACCTTCTATGTATCCTCTAAAGTAATTCACGGAATCTAGTATGCTTAATAGCTCCTTTTCGGTGGTACAATACTGACGCTCGTGCTTATTTAAACTTCTAGAATAATATGCTATGGGATGTTCACCGTCTGGAAAAATTTGAGTCAGAACGCCACCGATACCTACGTTACTGGCATCACAATGAACAGAGAAAGGCAATGAAAAGTCTGGACAGTTTAATACAGGTGCTGATTGTAACGCCATTTTCAAAGAGGTAAACGCGTTCTCAGCCTCTTCCGTCCATAGATAATTATTTTTTCCTTTTCGAGCACCGGTAAGTTTAGTTAAAGGAGCTGCAATAGTAGAAAACGATTTTATGAATCGTCTATAATACGAGCATAGTCCGACGAACGCTTTTATTTCAGTGGAGTTTTTCGGTCGAGGAAAATTACGAATCGCTTCTATTTTCGCTGGGTCTGTATGTAAACCATCTTTATCAATCACAAAACCAAGATATTTTAAACGAGCTTTACAGAATTCCAATTTTTTTAGATTTATTGTAAGACCGGCGTCCCTTAAACGACAATAAACTTTCTTGAGAACATTTATATGTGTCTCAAATTTCTCTGATATTATTATCAAATCGTCCAGATAACAAAAAATATGTTCGTCGAATTCCGGACCAAATAGATTATCACAAAGCCTTTGCATTTCAGAAGCCGCGTTGCGCAATCCAAAAGGCATGCGCGTAAATGCAAACATGCCGCGATTTGGACACACAAAACTAGTTTTTTCGATACTATCTGGACTCAGCGGGAGTTGCCAAAAAGCCATAGCCATTTCTATACTTGTCAAAAATTGAGCATTTCTTAGTCGATCTAAGATACGATGTACATACGGTAATGGGTATTTATCAGGTTTTGTCACTGCATTTAGTTTACGCGAGTCAGTTAAGGAGCGCTGAACCGTCTTTTTTTTGGACAATTACAACTGGATTACTCCAACTGGACTTAATTGGACGTACGACTCCCATAGCTAACATAGAGTCTAATTCCTTTTCAAACTGAAGCTGACGAGCAGGTGAAAGAGGATGGTATCTTTGTTTGATGGGGGGGCCTTCAGTACGGATTTCATGATGAATCAGATGAGTAAGGCCTAACCCCCGTTTTTCACATGATATATCTTTGAATAACTCTATTATTCTATTAATTTCCATATTCTGTTCCGGTGTTAAACTGTCAAGTGGCTTTAGAGTACGATTTTCTTCGAGTGGGCATGCATTATTTGTAGGTGTCGCCGTAGTACTTATTACATTAGGTGCAACACCAAATACTCTCCAAAAGTCGACACCTAAAATGAATCGGGGGCCCAGTGTAGGAACGATGATAAAACTAATATCGCGAATTATATCGTTACATTCTACCGGCAGTCGTAAAGAACCTAAAACTTTTTGATTTGTATTGTCCGCGGTCGTGACGTTATCGATGCAGGGGGTGAGTTGATATCCTAATGGCAAAAAGTGTTTGTATAAATCACTTCCTAAAAATGAGGCAGCCGCCCCAGAATCTAAGAGTCCTGCAAAAGTAACATTATTGACCTTAAATGTAGTGTAAGGCCTACCGTCGTTTGCCGTTGTACAACAAACTTCAGATAAGCGCCGAGTATGCAGAAAATATTTAACATGTTATAACCAATCTGACCACTGCTTGCGTCTTTCTGCCTCCGTCAGCGGTGGTTGGCTCAGATGGTTATTAATTAGTTTTTTTTTGTATAATTAGGAGGTGGTCGAGATAAATCGGGTAAACGTGTTATACTATAATCTTGACTCTTCTTACTTTCGAATATTTGTGATTTTTTAGGAGCCGGGAGATTATTACAATTTTTCTGAAAATGACCTCTTTTGCCGCAACGATAACAGATCACGGTTCGGTATTGCTTCAATATCACTCGATATTGAAGCGCAGTCTACTGGTTCTGCTTTTCTTTTGTACGGTTTTAAATTTTTTATTTGAGTGGGAGAGTCAGACCGGTTGTGAAACGAATTGAACTGTAATTAATCAAATTGTTTACACACTCGTTCTAGGGCATCGATATCTGTTATTTGGTGGCTAATGATGACTGATGTGTACTTCGGTAACAGACCCTTTTTCAATATACCCAGCAGTTCTTTGTCGGTAATCGGTTCGTCCAGTTTTGTATTTCGAGCTCTTGCATCGAGAATAAAATCTGATGCTAACTCATTTTCTTTTTGATAAAGAGAGTATAACATTCCTTTCAGTTGAATTTGTATTTCGGGATGATCGAACTTATCTAGAAGTGAATTTTTTAACTCATCCCAACTCCATTCTCGCCGAACACAAGCTCGGTACCATATTAATGCTGACCCTTCTAACAGGTCAATAAAACCGCGAGTTTATTGAGTATCCGTTACTCCTCTCGCAAACATCAATTCTTCTAACCTACTTATAAAATTTCTTATACTAGAATGACCATTATACTTTATGTTCCATTTTGATAGATCGACACATTTGTTCGATCGATCATCAATAACATACTGTATTGTACGATTTTGATTACTTAAAGGAACTGAATTACTAGTAACTCGTGTTGGTGATACAATAGAAACCGGTTGATCCACCGTCAAAGGTAAATTTTCATTAGATGTATTTTCATTATATGAAGACATAGTGTCGCTATTGCATGGTTGAGATAATTCAATTTCAGTAGCTGTGGGTTCGTTATTATCATGATTTGATTGCAAGAATTTTTCGTTATAAAGTTTTGCTTGTACACGGAGGCTTTGTATAGCCCTTTTCGGAATAATATTTCTATCTCTAAGTAATGAGCGTAATGTATTACCTACCATTAATCTTGTCAATATTTTCTATTATTCCAAGACTAAAATCTAAGTCACGATTCTCCATTATGAAAAATAAAACTTACAATAACATACACCAACTGTGATATTTATGTAAAATACAGAATACTATAGCAGGTATAAATATTAAATAATAAAATTTTGTTAACAAGCCAAACGATTTGACACAAATGTGACCTTTTTTTTTTAAGACAAAATTCTTCGAATATGGGTTTTGTAGCATTCACCCAATAACCGACTGCCCTAAATAAAACACATGTTCGATTCTATGGAATACTGAAATAAAGACACACCAACAACAAAAGAATGAAACAAATCTTGTTAGGACGTTTTGATTTGAAATTACCTAATGCGTGGAACAAAAATATTACATTATATTTTATAGATAAATATAATGTAATAATATTTTTAATTACATTTATTTTATATAAACAATAACAAGACATGGGCAAGACATATTTAAATAATAAATTTATACATTTGTAGATGTGCATCTTTAATTGAGAAATTACTATAGCAGTAAGGAAAACAATCAATTAATACAGTTTCACAAATTACAAAGTATTCACAAACAAACAAAAATCAGGCCCCAGGTTGAAAAGCGACAGTGTTACGTATTGTGATTTTAACTAATTATTATAAAATTAAAATATTATGCGCGGCTAACTATAATGGCTTAGAGCAACTTAGACTAATATCCAGAGTATGTGTGGTGAATCGGTGATTCCTGTTTGTTTGTGGTATGACATAGATAAAGAAATAAAAAATGTTTATAATAATGGATTTATTTAACAGATATGTGGCAATTAATGGTTTCCTTTTGGTTAATTATTACACACAGAAATACAATAAAAATAAAAGGTATTGGCTTTGGTATGGGTTGAATTATTAAGTGCACTCACATGTATGTAGGTACCTCTTGGCTGTTTCTTCTGCGATTCTATATTTCTGCGGTCAGAAGTCAGTGACGATTGCAGAAGGTAGAGTCTCTGGACCTGCCCTCTATGAAATCTAGCCCTCGCAGATAACCGTGAGCGTCTCCGTTAATTTCGGCACAAGTCTTTTAACTAAACTGCTGTTATTTAATTGAATGCTTTTAACTAAGCTTTAATAATAACAACTTAGTTTGCTTCTAATATGTAAATGATTGATTTGTATGTCGCGAGCAAAATTCCAATGCTCTTTATTGAATCGGACCCTGAACCTAACTGAAGATCTGCTTGCCTCTTCTCGGACGCTACCCTATATCCCACTAGGTAGGTATGTGACCCTTATTTTTTGTCCTATGCAAGTAGATTCACGGGGCTACACATATTTCATAATGTACGAATTTTATTTCATAACAAACATCAAAATGGTTGAATACATATATTTTCTATGAGTTGAAATCTGTACATTATTATATTTTGCGCTGCGTTTAATCTTCAATACTCTACATAATAATATTAAGACAATATTATCAAACAACGTTGGTTGTGCGTTGAAGCAATAGATTGTTTAGTGCGAATTTTACGATACACTCCAGTGGGCCCCGCGAACAAGACGTACTTTCAAAGCACACATAGCATAGGGTATAGTACCTAATATCGACAGAACCGAAGGCTGTGTGAAATAATCTTGTTTTCACAACGTACCGAGGTATAAAATATACTCGCGGAGAATATAAAATATATATTATATACTTACATATCTAACCGTGTTGAAAATATTCCTTTGGATATGAATATGTTAAGCTCAAAAACAGAAAACACTCCTTAGACGAATATTTTTTTTTTATTAATTAAATATAATTACAATATTCATGTTATTTTGCCTATTCCCTTTTGGGGATTTTTGACTGTTTTTTAGCAATTTTTATAAGTAATAATATTTTTAAGAATAAGGAGTCTTCTTTGTATCTTTGCAATCTTACAAAGTCTAGTTTTATATGCCAATCAATATGACGATATTCCATATGATATTACAGAACCACAGAGGGCCAAAATATACAGCTATCTGGGCGAGCAGAAAGTTAATCTAGGTCTTATTATGTTGAAAATTGCTGTCATAGTTTACTGCAAACATAATCTACGTGTTCTTTGTAGTTTAAGTGTTTGTCAATGATAAGTCCTAAATACCTATGTATATGATGTAACATCTGTCAACGATGGGCGATTGTTCTGAGAGTTACTATGCAAACATTGATGATTATGTGATAGAATTTGTAATTTGTGCGTGGTTTTTTTGTTTCTGGAATATCCACCACAGAGTGTTTTCGATGCGTATCAAGATAGAATAATATGGCGCTCGGTTCTCTCTGTCTATCACATAAGGAAAATGTGTTTTTTTCGTGCTTTTTAATTTTTTTATTTTTTTTTTATTTTGTAATCATACAGACTAAATAACAAAGTTATACATGAATAATATAAAACTCCATTAGAGAATCAATTAAATAGATCGATGAAATTGATTTTTTCTTAATATTTTTAATTTATAAATTGAATACAAAATACAAAATATTACAGGTGACTAATAACATTCCACATGGGTTCCAAAAGTATTTATTTGCTTTACTTTCAATGTACCTAGGTATCATAACTGGCTGAGACGATCGGCCAGTGAAAGGCAGTTATTTTAAATGAAACCAACTAAGATCTTGTATTTTCCACTAAATTTTATTTTAATTTACTGCGTGCTTCGGAAACAACCGATATCTTCCTTCCGCCAGGACTCACCTGGGGGCAAGTCCCGTTAAACGGTGAAATAAAACCCTCATGATAACCCATATCATGGATAAAATTGTCTTATGGAGATCGATAATATTTTAAGATACTATGGAACTCCTTATTGTAATTATATCCATGATATGAGTAATCATGAGGTTTTTGATTTCACCTTTTGACAAAGAAGTTTGTTTATAATTTCAACTCTAAACTTAAAATAAATTCGATATTTGTTTATAAGAACCTACCACAATATGATTTTATGCATTTTGAATAGGCACGACCAACTCCATCTGGGAGGCAAGCCCTGTCAAACGGTGGAATCAAAACCCTTATAATATCATGGATATATTTATCTTATGAAGTTCAATAATATCTTAAGATATTATGTAATAACTCCATATGATACATATATCCATGATACGGGTAATGATAAGAGTTTTGATTTCACCATTTGACCGGACTTGCCCCCCTGATGATATCATCAGATGGAGTAGGCAGCTGAGGAGAGACTGGTATGGTCATGTCCATATATTATCGTGCTGCACAATCAGCCTCGTAGAACCCGCCCTCTCGGTGGACCGCCTAAAAGTTGGAGAGATAGCTGGAAGTCCACATCGCAGGAGGAGCAGGCCTCTTAAAAACAGACCTGGAGGGCAAGTCTGGTCCAACCGGCGAAATCAAAACCCTCGTGATTACCCATATCATGGATATAATTATCATATGGAGTTATATAATCGTCTATATTCCTTTATTTTCATGTATTATCTTTTTTTTATTTGAATATATATTTTGATATGTTTTCTCATTTGTGTATTCCTCATTTTCATTTATTTTCAACTTTTTTAATGTTTATTTGATTTTTTGTTCATGTATGATTTGATTTAATTACTTTATGTTTACTTTGTTTAATTGCTTTGTATTGATATTTTTATTTTTTATTTATAAGTGATTTCCTCATCAAGCACAAGATTGTAATCTTTTTGATGAGGCACTGCAAAGAAAAATTTGTAAAAATACTTGGATTATTAAATATTAAGATGGGTCGTCTAAGACAGCTAAATTCATCTAAGACAGCTAAAAAGAATCCGCCGATTATCCAAAAATAAATAGATGGGACGGTGGCAGAGCGGTTAGCGCGCTGGGCTAGTAATCGAGTGATCGCGAGTTCGAATTCTGCCTCGACCGATTTCTTTCACCTATAGCACAAGCATTTATTTGCGTATTTTAGGGAACGTAGGAAGATGTATATGTACTTGCTTAACAAGGACATATTCATTTGTATTTCAAAAAATACTATACTTGTGTATTATATCTTTATTTGTATTGTAAAATTATTATGTTAAATAAATAAATAAATAAAATAAATAAATATGACATCTAAACATATTATAGAACTCCATATAATAATTATATCCATGATATGGGTAATCGTGAGGGTTTTGATTTCACCGGTTGTACCAGACTTGCCCCCCTGAAGGTTTACATAAAAGAACAAGAAGAATAATAAGCCCAATATGCGGAAATGCGTTTTCATCGGATTTTTACGCTATCTGACGCATTCTGTATTTGAGCTTAACACACATATATTATTACAATATAATGTATGAACTCAGTGTCAGTAAAATATGAAGCCACTCGATAACGTTACGAAAACGTACCAAATATTTTTATTACCGATTTTCCGGGCGATTTTTCACCCTTTGAAAAATATAAAACAGTTTTATTGAGGATTTATTTCGTACGGCTCGCTGGGAGATCGTCATTTTCCAAGTGACAGATCTGAAGCCCCTCAAACATATTGTTTTTTTTTTCACGTCTGAAAGACCAACACAACATATTTATTGTCTTTGTTTTATTACACGTCCTGCGTCAAATTGTGGAAATTGTTTTATTTTTTTGGAATTCTTCGAAGAATATATGGCTGCCTTGACGCTGCGGATTAAGGACACCCCAATGGAATTAAAACCAAAAGAAACGGTACATTTTTGTTTAAACTTTGAACCAAGTGGCGTCGGATGACGAGGCCTGCTCTATTTATTTAATATTTGAATATTATCTATAGGAATATCTATCTATCTTATTCTTCTTCTTCTTTAGCCTGTTGTTTTCCATTCTTGGACATAGGTCTCCCTCTTGATCCTCCACAACTCCCTGTCTTGGGCACACTGCATCTATCTCCCTCCGGCACATTTCTTGATGTCATCAGACCACCTTTCCTGGGGTCTGCCAACCCCTCTTCGGCTTGTTTTCGGTCGCCATTCTACGATCTTTTTGGTCCATCGTGAATCCTGATATCTGGCAATATGCCCAGCCCAGCTCCACTTAAGACCAGCGAACCCTTCCCGATGAATGATAGAGAATAAAGTTGTTGATACTAGTTATCATCACTCATCAACCTATTAGGAGGTATTTAATATTTTTATGCTTTTAAACGCAGAGAGTCAGAAAGGTTTAAAATAAATTTAACAAGAATGATAAAATGAAAAATAAATAGTTATTCATTTTAACATTTATACATCAAAGATTACGATACCTAAATAACATAACAGAAAATCAGTGCGGGTCTGTTGGGTTTCGTGGTTCAATTGGTTGGGTACCAAACTGCTCATCCGAAGGTGCCGGGTTTGATTCCCGGTAGTGACACAATTTTTTTTAATTATTATGTTTTCAGTCTGGATCTGTGAGTCTCCAGAGTTCTAAGTGAATGGAGTATGTAAAAAAAAAGAAAGGAAAACAAATCATATATGATCGCAGAGTAGCCATAGCAATTCAAAACTAGTACTGCCTCAGAACAGACTATGTCTAGCGAGGCAGTAAAATTTCCAATATGTGGAAAAAATAATAATAATTGTAATTAGGTATAAACTAAAAAATAAAGTTGTATTTTTGTTCCTTTGTAACAATTTATTTATAATGTTGGAAATATACTATTCATTCATTCATTCATTCACATTCATGAACTACAAATTGAACAAAGACCAATTCTGCCCCATGCTATGCGCCAATCGAAATGAAATTGATTATTTTTCCACATATTATATATTTTCCTTGTATCAAGACGAACGTTTCGGCTGACTAGATCCTTATCAACTGATACATATATTATGTAGTAGGTATAAATTAACTCCAAAAATGTAATGTATCTTCTAATTGAATTTTATTTATGATGCGACAATACTTGATAGAATTTTTTATAAAAAATCGGTACCTACAGTAAATAAAAAAAGTACTTGAAAATGTGCGTTGCACGAAACCGGCTGTAGCCAATTAAACAATAGTGGGATAATTAAAGTTTTTTTTTTATTTTTAAAAGGTATTTTTAATATTTTTTTTTTAAATTGTATCTTGTAATTATTGTCTATTCTTTTTTATTTAGGTACCTAGGTACCTGCTTTTGTTTTCTATGGTCCTTGTATAAACTATAGCACTTTTATGAATTTAAGCACCATAGATATATGCACAAAATTAATCTTTATTATTAATTTACTGGTTCAAAGAAACATCCTTATAAACAATATATTATGTATGGTGAGTGAGACCTCATTGGACAAATCCTGCCTCGAACGATTTAATACACATATATTTAACATAACCATTTATTGCTCAAAAAAATATATGAGGTTTTGTCTACATTTATCACCAATAAAACAAAAAACTTTTAATAAATTAACAAATATTCATTTATTACAAAATAAGATTACTTAATATAATAGGTAGTTTTTGATAAATTGTGTAAGATGTCACTAATGATCATCATTTTCTTTTTAGGTAGGTACTTAGTACATTTTGAATACGGCAAATATAGTTATGATAGTAAACAATAATTTCGAAGCTGTGTACACTGATGCGCCACTCATCAAAACCAAAGCTTCGTATGCTTCCAAAGTAATACTATCACTTGGTAGTTGATCACTGAAATAAAAAAATATCATTAAAATAACCAGAAAATTCCACGGGCGCTCTCGGTAAATAAATTGATTATCTGGGAAACAAATATGTAAGTCTTAAACTGTTTACTAAAAGTCTTAAGACTCCACACACTATGTACCTACCTACATATATTCTTTAGAAGGCAACTTCATTAAAATACAATTATTTTAGTAGAGTTTTTTTGCCTGTATCCAATTCCTATAAATGATCTCAGTATTATACAGTCTTTATGATGACACAGTTCTAGAATATAGCGGGGAGCCTAGTCATTCAAAACATGCGATGAATTTAAAAAAAACGTTAAGTTTTAAATTATGTTTGAAATACATATTTACCCGACATTTCTTGTTGACTTAACACTGGACACAACAACTTCAACTACTGGTTTAACACCTTTAAACGCCTTCTGCAAATCGACGATAGAACTATTGCTTCCAGTGTTGATCACCACGACGATTGAGTCTGAATCCCCTTTCCTGTTGAAAAATAACAGTTTTTAATTAAATTTGGCAAAATAATAAGAATTTGGTTATTATTCACAAAGCCTGTCAACTAGTACAACTAGTGCTCCAGGTAAGGGATGCAAGGTAAGAAATGACTATGACAGCGAAGATTTTCATGGCTCCAAAACCTGAATCAAAGATTCAGAAAATCACTGCTTAGCTTTTTCGGACCACTGTGAACAAAGTGGAGATAGCTCTGATGGGCGCCATTCTCCGTTGAGGAGACGAAACTTGAAGAAAAAGAAGCAACTGTGTAAACGCGTCTATATTTCGGAAAAAATAAAACTGTTGGTGGTAACACTTGAAAAAAACTAATAATAAATGAAAGATTCCAGATGGGTCCATTTAATCTGGCAGTTATTTGATTATGTATAGAAAAATTGTCTATTTAGTATGATAGTGGTGGGATCATGCTGAAAATCAGCTTCTGAGGGATTTCCTCCCGCAACTGAGCTGAGCATGATCATGAAAAGGTTGTTTTTCTTTTTTCAATGCATCCTCTCTAATTTATTGTTGGAATTTGTATGTATACAGCTTTTTTGTACAAAAATGTTTACTATTAATACTAATTATTTTTGGTATGTTGTTCTTAAAAAAGGAGCATTGCCTAGGAAAACTGATGATTTGAAATAAAGTATTGAAAGTCGCTTGTAAGATTGATTAAAGAACAAAACTGGCTGACACCTTTTCGTAAATCGATTTTAGTCGGTTGGTATGGAATTTAATGACAATGAGACAATAAGAGTTTATAACAATCATATTTTAAAACTGAGGAATGAAAGTTCAAGAGTTCAGAGTTGGCAGAAGTGAGCAAGCGGAAGGACACTCGCTGAAAAGATAGACGGATGACCTTATACTATTCGCAAGAAGATAGTGAACGAGGAAGACTCGAGACAAAAAGAAGTTGAAAACGTCAAAAGAGTCATACCTACATATTATAACCAGCAGTAGAGGAATACATAGTAAAAAAGAAGAAGATAGGAAATTGAATCAAATATATACTTGACTCAAAAACATTTAAGGAAAAATTGATATCAGCTATGCACTTTGAAAATGGTCACTGGATGACCGAAACTAGTCAGTGTCATTAAATTAGTAGAACTGAAAACTTTGGTTTTATTTTACCATTCCAAATTTATTTATTATTTGAAATGGAGTTCTACCAAGAATTGTCCGTAGAAAAGTTAAAAAAAGTATCAGCTATGCATTTTTTTCGTAATTATTTTTTTAAATTACATGTAATAGTAATAATTGGGGATTATATATAGCGTTTAATGATTCCAGATCATTCCATGGCTGCTGAAAGTCTAGTTATATTATTCATTTAAGGTTTTAAAAATATAATATGATCAAAAAGAATTTCGGATAAAGCTTTTTTAGGAGGCATATTCCCAACCGATTAAGGATGTATGAGCAAAAAACTGTATCATATGGAATTAATCTGTGAAGCCAACACCAGGAAGACTTGGTCGTAATCAAAAGAAAGGAAAAAAAAATCTTTCTCACCTTGAAAAAGCAAACACCTCGTCGTCGTTTAGAGCTTGCGTTTCTAATCCTCCAGACTTGATTGCCTCAAACGATCTCATATCTGACAGTTGTTTATACATCTGAAATACACATTTAAATGAATATTTTATTATGACTAGCTTTTATGTCCCGCCGTTGGCCAAGAATGTAAATTAGTGAAGGAATAAGCAATCGTTTATATAATATTGTCACAAAAAATATTTGCTAATTCGTAGTATGAAAAGTAGTTTGAAATTTAATTGAGTTTAAGCGATGTAAAATGTTCAAGTGATGGCCACAACCCATTTGTTTTTATATATAAGTAGGTACATACAATTTCTGCACGCATGTACTATGGGAAATGGTTTTAAATATGACTGATTCTAAAGAGACAACGTTGTAAGGAGTTTGGATTTGGCCACAACCCCTATTTTTATATATTGTCATCGAACGCAAATGTGTTTTAAATATTTAGTAATTTTGGATGATGGGAAATGACTTAAAAATTAAATAAACAAAAGTACTGAAAAGATTCTAGTGTTGGTCACATCCCATTCGTTTTTATATTTTTCGTCAAGCGTGCATACCTATAGATTATTATATTTTTGCACAATAAAACTGATCTACATTACAGAAGAAGACTTAAATAGTTTTTAATTTGAATATAAACGTTGTGAAGAGTCCAGTAATGGCCACAACCCCGATTTTTTATTATATTGTCATCAAAATCAAATATGTAGTTATTGAAAATTAAGCAATATATGATGATATAATAAATGGTGTAAATTTCGATTGAAAAAAGTATTGAGAAGATTCTAGTGATGGTCACATCCCATTCGTTTTATGTATTTTCGTCAAGTGTGCATGTTGTTTATAATATTTCTATACAATAGACTATAAGACTTAAAACTAACCCAAAAGACTAAATGAAAAAAAAGAATAAGTATAAGACTATAACAAATAGTTTGTAATAAAAACTGACCCAATGGTCTACATAAAAGATGCAATAGAAAAATTAAACAATAGTAAATGTATTATATAAAAAACTGACCAAATGGTCTTCATAAAAGAAGAAGAAGATGAATTAAAATATAGTTAATATTTTATATAAAATTCACCCAACGTCTACATTAAATAAGAAAACGAAGAATTAGACTAAAGGAAATAGTTTGTATAAAAACTAACCAAAAGATCTACAAAAAATAAGAAAAAGAAGAATTAGACTATAGAAAGAAGTTAATATAAAAACTGACCCAAAGGTCTACATATTAGAAAAATAATTATACGTCAGGAAATAGATTGTATAAAAACTAACGCAAAGGTCAACATAAAAGAAGACGAAGAAGAATTAGACTAAAGGAAAAGTTTGCATGAAAACTCTCCCTTGTTCTACATAAAAGAGGAAAAATTAGACTATAGGAAGTTAGTTTATACAAAATTCAACAAAGGTCTACATAAAATTAGAATAAGAAGAAATACGTTAAAAGAAATAGTTGGTATGAAAACTGGCCCAGAGGTCTACATAAAATAAGAAGAAAAAGAATTAGATAATAGGAATAAGTTTGTATAAAAACTCACCCAAAGGGCTACATAAAAGAAGAGGAAGAAGATGAATTAGACTATAGGAAATAGTTTGTATAAAAACTCACCCAAGGTCAACATAAATTAAGAAAAAGAAAAATTAGACTATAGGAAATATGTAGTTTATTTATGAACTGTCCCAAATGACTTCACAAAAGAAGAGGAAGAAGAATTAAACTCCAAGAAATAGTTTGTATAAAAAATCACCCAAAGGTCTACTTAAATAAAAGAAGAATTTCACTATAGGAAATAGTTTGTAGATTGAATGACATGTGTATTGTAGTTAACCTAAGATAGTTTAATAATTTTCCTATACGAAATTAGTATATTGTTGGTTTTTAAGTAGTATTAGGTATGTAGGTACCTACCTACAATGATGTTCTAAATTAATTCGAATTCGATTTATAACAAATTTTATTTGAATATTAGAATGTGTCCGTTACCATAGTAACCATAGAACATGTAAAAAATATCAAATGGTTTGTAGACATTTTTTGAATAATATGTAGGTACCTACATTGGTTTGTTCGATGCCATAAAAATGAAAATTGTCCGAAATATCAAATATTATATACAAATTATGCAATTTTATTATGCCTATATCTTTACTAATAATTAACAGACTTTTACAATATACGTCTTAAATCTTGCTGTAATGTCTTGTGTTTCATTTTATTATTTCATAATTATATTTATTTCAAAGGTTTATTATTTTCAAGAACATATTCATTCGGTAGGAAAATGAAATATTGTATGAAAAGATATTAAAATGGCGGTATTTATGTACAAAACGCTTACTTTAAAAATAAGTTAAACATTATAATTATACAAAATATTCACCATGTTTTTTATTTAAACGCTAAGTTATACTTGAAAGTAAATTTTTTTCGTGTAAATACGTACATCTAACTTTTAAACTAACAGATATTTGCGTGCAAAATGTACACTTTTTTGACAGATACGACTTGGAAAATTTTGTATGAAAAAAATAATTATTGAAATATTTTTAAAATTCAGCATTTTTATCGCATTATTTTTAGCGTGACACTGCATCAGGTATACAGGTACACGTTCGCACATAAATTAGAATTTTAGATGCTCTTGGTTTTTCAGAAGGCGTGAGACAAACACACACACACATACACACACACACACACACACACACACACACACACACACACACACACACACACACACACACACACACACACACACACACATAGACAGTAACATTTTGATTGCTTTATTACTTTAGATAACCAGCTGCTCTTGATTGTAAGTGTGGATTGTAGATTGTAAGCTGAGCAGTCAGTGTAACACATTGTGCAAGACTGCCAACCTAAGAAAGTTAGTGGTAGCCTCCAAGATATTGACAGACAGTGAACTGGTGCTGAAGCCGAGGCTTTAAAATCCAATAAAACATACGTATGAAAAGTAAAATAAATAGCTGCCCTTTCCACTGCTGAACATACCTCTTCCATATCTCTCATATATTTTCAGCCTTCTCTATTCAGACCTTTATAACTAGTAAAATAAATATCTGCCCTTTCCACTGCTGAACATAAACCTCTTCCATATCTCTCCAGACATTTAAATTTTCAGTCTTCTCTATCCAGACCTTTATAACTAGTTATAAAGGTCTTTATAACTTTATTGATGATTTTACTTTATTTGGGAATATACCTACACAGACACAGTATCATAAATTATAAAATTTCCACTGATTATGGTATTTAAATTATTGAAAATTCACTTATTTATCCAATCGCGGTCTTTCACTCCGTTCTGCTGAAAGTACAACACTATTCATCCCTAACCATAATACAAAATTTCTCAGCTCTTCGTTCGAAGTAAGATATTGCGTCGTTTAATTCACTTTGTATTTTGAAGAAAAAACTAAAGAAGGAATAAATATCCCTGAACACCTGATCCCGATTTCTTCTTCTTGTCTTACTCTATCTTTTTTTACTATGAGTTATTTTCATTTTTTTGTTTTAATTGTTATCTTAGTGTAATATATACTTTCTTTGTTTTTTTTTGCTTTCATTATTTTGTTATTGTACAAACATAATTTTGTCATACTTTGTAATCTGGTTGGTTGGAACAAATTGCCTTATGGCAATATACCCGCCAGTGTACAATATATTTGTTTTTATTATGCACAGAAAGAGAAACAAACAAATAAATAATTAAATTTAAACCTTTGACAGCTACTAAATACACAAAGGGAAAGGATAATGGAAGAGGAAAATTGGAAAGAAATTGGGAGAAAGAGTAGGGTGGAAATAAAGATAAAATGGAGTATGAAAAGTGTTTTTCGTCAGCCAACTGTGAGATCTTGTAATTTTTGTTTGTTTATCGTTTAATACATCATGATTTATGTAGACATCAAGTTTTCCTATTCCATTACATACACTTATGATATACCTACTGATTTAACAGAATTTCAGTTCTCATACCTTTAGTGCACTTCTAGATAGTAAATTTTGTGTATCCACACACATATCTATATAATTTTCAGATACTGGAAGCCATGTTGTATCATTGGTTGAAAATCCTGAAATTATTATTCAATAAAAAAAAATACAATCAATTTCATAATTATTATACTTGTTTGTTTTGCTTGTATTCATAATAAATCAGAATAAATTCATTCTTATATTCTTAATAGGCAAACCTGCACTTGTAGAATTATCCCACAAGAACGGTGTTCGTTCAGGATCCCTGGAAGTCAGATTGAATCGTTCTTCACCACTGGCACAAGCTTGAGGATCCTGAGTCTCTTCCCAACTTAAATAATTGTTGACCATTGCTATTTCTTCACCCTGATGACAAAATATATTATATAAAACTAGTTGCATGTACCACATGAAATCCAACTGTCGATGGCGATTGTATGTATAGTTGAAGAATAAGAATCAAACTATAAACCCATAAATCCAAATTATTGAAAATTTTAACACATGTTGGTATGTATGTCAAGATGGGACAGTATGGAGGTCAGTCCTGTTTTCCTACCCGGAATATGAAAACAGCATGATGGTTCTGTATGTATGTTTGGAGATTAAGTACCTATCAAACTATTAAAACTTCTTACATATTGTGTATAGGCGACTGACATACAAATTGTATGAAGCAATGTCGTCACTAAATTCAATTTTTATAAAAATTGTTAAATAAAGTTTGAGATGTGCTAACACAATGCTGATATTTTTAAGAAAATTAAATTATCTAGTTGGGGTGTTTCGGCTTTTTTCGATATTTTTGAAAAATTTGGAAATATAGGCAGTTAAACTCATAAATTTATCATAAAAAAAATATTTTTCTTGATAGAAAATGTTTGAGAAAGCCTGGAATTTTTTTGAAAAAACTGATTTGAGATTTTGTATTTGTCTATATTTGTACCAATTTTCAGCGTTCTAGCTTTTATGATTTCTGAGATATATGGAAAAATAAAGTAAAAATTCAAAAGCACTTAAACAAAAATTCAAAATTCTGAGTATAAATGTTTTGTAGACCTATAACTGTTTATATATTCTGAAATTTTGGGCTCTGTAAATTGAGCGGATCAAAAGTTATAAGGGACACACACACACACACACAGACACAGACACACACACAGACACACACAAAGACACACAGACACACGAAATGTTCTACTCCGAATTCTGAGAAAATCCGTGTATGGAACATATATGCTGCAAAGCCTCTTAGTTGGTGTTTTTTGACTTCAAAGTTGGAAATGCCGTGAAAAAAGTAGACCTCTTAATACAATTCTCGCGTATTCTGGCTTGAAACATTGTCGATATGTTAAGAGAACAAAGTTCTCCTGAACAAATCGACAGTTGGAACAGTTTATTGTTGATCTGCGTAATCACCTTGATCTTGTAAATAATCATTTACTACTAAGCCATGTCATGTCATGCAACTTGATTAATACATGTGTAACTGGTTTGATTAAAGTCGCAAATAGTACAAGACCCAATCTATTAGGTATGTTGTATTATGGCTAACGTCTATACAGGCGCAGCGGACGAATTGCATCAGACGAATTTGTTTGTGACAGTGCGTCCACATAGGAGCACCAATCGAGTTGCCGACACAACTGTCATTTGGGTTTGTTGACGTTTTTCTATAGAAAATGCAAATACAATTTTTTTCTGCATCATAATCGCATGCTCGGCTCGTACGTGATTTTATTCTATGAAAATATGAATGAATGCAAAAAACATACCTACAGCTTATAGCCTTTTCTAGGACATTTTATTTTATTTTTATTTTTTATTTATTATTTTTCCAACTGTCGATTTGTTCAGGAGAACTTTGTTCTCTTAACATATCGACAATGTATCAAGCCAGAATACGCGAGAATTGTATGGAGAGGTCTACTTTTTTCACGGCTTTTCCAACTTTGAAGTCAAAAAACACCAACTTAGAGGCTTCGCAGCATATATGTTCCATACACGGATTTACTCAGAATTCGGAGTAGAACATTTCGTGTGTCTGTGTGTCTGTGTGTGTGTCTGTGTGTCTGTGTGTGTGTGTGTCTGTGTGTCCGTCCCCCCCTTATAACTTTTGATCCGCTCAATTTACAGAGCCTAAAATTTCAGAATATATAAACAGTTACAGGCCTACAAAACTTTTATATTCGGAATTTTGAATTTTTGTTTCAGTCAGGGGTTATCAACTTTTGAATTTTTATTTTATTTTTCCATATATCTCAGAAACCATAAACGGTAGAACGCTGAAAATTGGTACAAACATAGAAAAATACAAAATCTCAAATTAGTTTTTTCAAAAAAATTCCAGGGTTTCTCAAACATTTTTTATTAAGAAAAATATTTTTTTTATGATAAATTTATGAGTTTAACTGCCTATATTTCCAAAACTTTTACAATTATCGAAAAAAGCCGAAACACCCCAACTAGATAATTTAATTTTCTATAAAAAATATTAACATTGTAGTAGAAGATCTCAATTTTTTTTTAACAATTTTTTTAAAAATTGAATTTAGTGACGACATCGCTTCATACATTTTGTATGGCAGTCGCCTATACACAATATGTAAGAAGACTTAATAGTTTGATACTTCATCTCCAAACATACATATACATACCATCATGCTATTTGCATATTCTGGGTAGGAAAAAGGATCTTCCTCCATACTATCCTATCTTGACATACATACCTACACATGTTGTATAGACTAGTTGCATGTAACACATGAGATCCAACTGTCGATAGCGATAGTATGTATAGTTGAAGAATATGTACCAAACTATAAACCCATAGATACAAATTATTGAATATTTTCAGATATTTTGTTTTCTATACAACATATGTAGGTATGTATGTCAAGATAGGATAGTATGGAGGAAGATCCTTTTTCCTACCCAGAATATGCAAATAGCATGATGGTATGTATGTATGTTTGGAGATGAAGTATCAAACTATTAAGTCTTCTTACATATTGTGTATAGGCGACTGCCATACAAAATGTATGAAGCGATGTCGTCACTAAATTCAATTTTTAAAAAAATTGTTAAAAAAAAATTGAGATCTTCTACTACAATATTAATATTTTTTATAGAAAATTAAATTATCTAGTTGGGGTGTTTCGGCTTTTTTCGATAATTGTAAAAGTTTTGGAAATATAGGCAGTTAAACTCATAAATTTATCATAAAAAAAATATTTTTCTTAATAAAAAATGTTTGAGAAACCCTGGAATTTTTTCGAAAAAACTCATTTGAGATTTTGTATTTGTCTATGTTTGTACCAATTTTCAGCGTTCTAGCGTTTATGGTTTCTGAGATATATGGAAAAATAAAATAAAAATTCAAAAGTTGATAACCCCTGACTGAAACAAAAATTCAAAATTCCGAGTATAAAAGTTTTGTAGGCCTGTAACTGTTTATATATTCTGAAATTTTAGGCTCTGTAAATTGAGCGGATCAAAAGTTATAAGGGGGGGACGGACACACAGACACACACACAGACACACACACAGACACACACACAGACACACACACAGACACACACACACACAGACACACGAAATGTTCTACTCCGAATTCTGAGTAAATCCGTGTATGGAACATATATGCTGCGAAGCCTCTAAGTTGGTGTTTTTTGACTTCAAAGTTGGAAAAGCCATGAAAAAAGTAGACCTCTCCATACAATTCTCGCGTATTCTGGCTTGATACATTGTCGATATGTTAAGAGAACAAAGTTCTCCTGAACAAATCGACAGTTGGAATATAAACTATTGTAGCTTGATCATGTTTCCGCAGTATATAATGCCCTTGTTTCTATTGTTTTCTTGTATTTCAAATTATTCATCAACTGTATGTCCGTTATTTCACTTTTTATCTTATTAAAAATTTTTGGAGCTAAATAATAGTAATGTCTTTGTCCGAATGTCGTGTATCGTGAATGCAGAAAAATATATTATTAAATGTCAATGTTCACACTTACCCTACGAGAGGATGTCAGGATTTTAGATTTCCAAAAACATTTAGATTAACAAGTACACAAAATTGTTTATACCATGAAGGTCTCAAAATATAATTATACTAGTTGCATGTAACACATGAGATCCAACTGTCGATAGCGATAGTATGTATAGTTGAAGAATATGTACCAAACTATAAACCCATAGATACAAATTATTGAATATTTTCAGATATTTTGTTTTCTATACAACATATGTAGGTATGTATGTCAAGATAGGATAGTATGGAAGAAGATCCTTTTTCCTACCCAGAATATGCAAATTGCATGATGGTATGTATGTATGTTTGGAGATGAAGTAACAAACTATTAAGTCTTCTTACATATTGTGTATAGGCGACTGCCATACAAAATGTATGAAGCGATGTCGTCACTAAATTCAATTTTTAAAAAAATTGTTAAAAAAAATTGAGATCTTCTACTACAATGTTAATATTTTTTATAGAAAATTAAATTATCTAGTTGGGGTGTTTCGGCTTTTGTCGATAATTGTATAAGTTTTGGAAATATAGGCAGTTAAACTCATAAATTTATCATAAAAAAAATATTTTTCTTAATAAAAAATGTTTGAGAAACCCTGGAATTTTTTTGAAAAAACTAATTTGAGATTTTGTATTTGTCTATGTTTGTACCAATTTTCAGCGTTCTACCGTTTATGGTTTCTGAGATATATGGAAAAATAAAATAAAAATTCAAAAGTTGATAACCCCTGACTGAAACAAAAATTCAAAATTCCGAGTATAAAAGTTTTGTAGGCCTGTAACTGTTTATATATTCTGAAATTTTAGGCTCTGTAAATTGAGCGGATCAAAAGTTATAAGGGGGGGGGGGACACACAGACACACACACACACAGACACACAGACACACGAAATGTTCTACTCCGAATTCTGAGTAAATCCGTGTATGGAACATATATGCTGCGAAGCCTCTAAGTTGGTGTTTTTTGACTTCAAAGTTGGAAAATCCATGAAAAAAGTAGACCTCTCCATACAATTCTCGCGTATTCTGGCTTGATACATTGTCGATATGTTAAGAGAACAAAGTTCTCCTGAACAAATC
Organism: Molanna angustata; assembly: GCA_963576475.1. Taxonomy (NCBI): domain Eukaryota; kingdom Metazoa; phylum Arthropoda; class Insecta; order Trichoptera; family Molannidae; genus Molanna; species Molanna angustata. Next base: position 7,267,653 of record OY754971.1, on the reverse strand, counting down.
GACAGTTGGAAAACAAAATATCTGAAAATATTCAATAATTTGTATCTATGGGTTTATAGTTTGGTACATATTCTTCAACTATACATACTATCGCTATCGACAGTTGGATCTCATGTGTTACATGCAACTAGTATAATTATATTTTGAGACCTTCATGGTATAAACAATTTTGTGTACTTGTTAATCTAAATGTTTTTGGAAATCTAAAATCCTGACATCCTCTCGTAGGGTAAGTGTGAACATTGACATTTAATAATATATTTTTCTGCATTCACGATACACGACATTCGGACAAAGACATTACTATTATTTAGCTCCAAAAATTTTTAATAAGATAAAAAGTGAAATAACGGACATACAGTTGATGAATAATTTGAAATACAAGAAAACAATAGAAACAAGGGCATTATATACTGCGGAAACATGATCAAGCTACAATAGTTTATATTCCAACTGTCGATTTGTTCAGGAGAACTTTGTTCTCTTAACATATCGACAATGTATCAAGCCAGAATACGCGAGAATTGTATGGAGAGGTCTACTTTTTTCATGGCTTTTCCAACTTTGAAGTCAAAAAACACCAACTTAGAGGCTTCGCAGCATATATGTTCCATACACGGATTTACTCAGAATTCGGAGTAGAACATTTCGTGTGTCTGTGTGTGTGTGTGTCTGTGTGTGTGTCTGTGTGTGTGTCTGTGTGTGTGTCTGTGTGTGTGTCTGTGTGTCCGTCCCCCCCTTATAACTTTTGATCCGCTCAATTTACAGAGCCTAAAATTTCAGAATATATAAACAGTTACAGGCCTACAAAACTTTTATACTCGGAATTTTGAATTTTTGTTTCAGTCAGGGGTTATCAACTTTTGAATTTTTATTTTATTTTTCCATATATCTCAGAAACCATAAACGCTAGAACGCTGAAAATTGGTATAAACATAGACAAATACAAAATCTCAAATGAGTTTTTTCGAAAAAATTCCAGGGTTTCTCAAACATTTTTTATTAAGAAAAATATTTTTTTTATGATAAATTTATGAGTTTAACTGCCTATATTTCCAAAACTTTTACAATTATCGAAAAAAGCCGAAACACCCCAACTAGATAATTTAATTTTCTATAAAAAATATTAATATTGTAGTAGAAGATCTCAATTTTTTTTTAACAATTTTTTTAAAAATTGAATTTAGTGACGACATCGCTTCATACATTTTGTATGGCAGTCGCCTATACACAATATGTAAGAAGACTTAATAGTTTGATACTTCATCTCCAAACATACATACATACCATCATGCTATTTGCATATTCTGGGTAGGAAAAAGGATCTTCCTCCATACTATCCTATCTTGACATACATACCTACATATGTTGTATAGAAAACAAAATATCTGAAAATATTCAATAATTTGTATCTATGGGTTTATAGTTTGGTACATATTCTTCAACTATACATACTATCGCTATCGACAGTTGGATCTCATGTGTTACATGCAACTAGTTTATTCCAACTGTCGATTTGTTCAGGAGAACTTTGTTCTCTTAACATATCGACAATGTATCAAGCCAGAATACGCGAGAATTGTATGGAGAGGTCTACTTTTTTCATGGATTATCCAACTTTGAAGTCAAAAAACACCAACTTAGAGGCTTCGCAGCATATATGTTCCATACACGGATTTACTCAGAATTCGGAGTAGAACATTTCGTGTGTCTGTGTGTGTGTGTGTGTGTGTCTGTGTGTGTGTGTGTGTGTGTGTCTGTGTGTCCGTCCCCCCCTTATAACTTTTGATCCGCTCAATTTACAGAGCCTAAAATTTCAAAATATATAAACAGTTACAGGCCTACAAAACTTTTATACTCGGAATTTTGAATTTTTGTTTCAGTCAGGGGTTATCAACTTTTGAATTTTTATTTTATTTTTCCATATATCTCAGAAACCATAAACGGTAGAACGCTGAAAATTGGTACAAACATAGACAAATACAAAATCTCAAATTAGTTTTTTCAAAAAAATTCCAGGGTTTCTCAAACATTTTTTATTAAGAAAAATATTTTTTTTATGATAAATTTATGAGTTTAACTGCCTATATTTCCAAAACTTTTACAATTATCGAAAAAAGCCGAAACACCCCAACTAGATAATTTAATTTTCTATAAAAAATATTAACATTGTAGTAGAAGATCTCAATTTTTTTTTAACAATTTTTTTAAAAATTGAATTTAGTGACGACATCGCTTCATACATTTTGTATGGCAGTCGCCTATACACAATATGTAAGAAGACTTAATAGTTTGTTACTTCATCTCCAAACATACATACATACCATCATGCAATTTGCATATTCTGGGTAGGAAAAAGGATCTTCCTCCATACTATCCTATCTTGACATACATACCTACATATGTTGTATAGAAAACAAAATATCTGAAAATATTCAATAATTTGTATCTATGGGTTTATAGTTTGGTACATATTCTTCAACTATACATACTATCGCTATCGACAGTTGGATCTCATGTGTTACATGCAACTAGTATAAAAAATATTAACATTGTAGCAATACATCTCAAATTTTTCCAACTGTCGATTTGTTCAGGAGAACTTTGTTCTCTTAACATATCGACAATGTATCAAGCCAGAATACGCGAGAATTGTATGGAGAGGTCTACTTTTTTCACGGCTTTTCCAACTTTGAAGTCAAAAAACACCAACTTAGAGGCTTCGCATCATATATGTTCCATACACGGATTTACTCAGAATTCGGAGTAGAACATTTCGTGTGTCTGTGTGTGTGTGTGTCTGTGTGTGTGTCTGTGTGTGTGTCTGTGTGTCCGTCCCCCCCTTATAACTTTTGATCCGCTCAATTTACAGAGCCTAAAATTTCAGAATATATAAACAGTTACAGGCCTACAAAACTTTTATACTCGGAATTTTGAATTTTTGTTTCAGTCAGGGGTTATCAACTTTTGAATTTTTATTTTATTTTTCCATATATCTCAGAAACCATAAACGGTAGAACGCTGAAAATTGGTACAAACATAGACAAACACAAAATCTCAAATTAGTTTTTTCAAAAAAATTCCAGGGTTTCTCAAACATTTTTTATTAAGAAAAATATTTTTTTTATGATAAATTTATGAGTTTAACTGCCTATATTTCCAAAACTTTTACAATTATCGAAAAAAGCCGAAACACCCCAACTAGATAATTTAATTTTCTATAAAAAATATTAACATTGTAGTAGAAGATCTCAATTTTTTTTAACAATTTTTTTAAAAATTGAATTTAGTGACGACATCGCTTCATACATTTTGTATGGCAGTCGCCTATACACAATATGTAAGAAGACTTAATAGTTTGTTACTTCATCTCCAAACATACATACATACCATCATGCAATTTGCATATTCTGGGTAGGAAAAAGGATCTTCTTCCATACTATCCTATCTTGACATACATACCTACATATGTTGTATAGAAAACAAAATATCTGAAAATATTCAATAATTTGTATCTATGGGTTTATAGTTTGGTACATATTCTTCAACTATACATACTATCGCTATCGACAGTTGGATCTCATGTGTTACATGCAACTAGTTTTAACAATTTTAAATAAAAAAATATTTTTTTTATGATAAATTTATGAGTTTAACTGCCTATATTTCCAAAACTTTTACAATTAGCGAAAAAAGCCGAAACACCCCAACTAGATAATTTAATTTTCTATAAAAAATATTAAAATTGTAGTAGAAGATCTCAATTGTTTTTTAACAATTTTTTTAAAATTGAATTTAGTGACGACATCGCTTCATACATTTTGTATGGCAGTCGCCTATACACAATATGTAAGAAGACTTAATAGTTTGATACTTCATCTCCAAACATACATACATACCATCATGCTATTTGCATATTCTGGGTAGGAAAAAGGATCTTCCTCCATACTATCCTATCTTGACATACATACCTACATATGTTGTATAGAAAACAAAATATCTGAAAATATTCAATAATTTGTATTTATGGGTTTATAGTTTGGTACATATTCTTCAACTATACATACTATCGCTATCGACAGTTGGATCTCATGTGTTACATGCAACTAGTTTTTTAGTTTGAAAATCAAAGTTAATGTGTTGTACATAATGTATTGCTTTACTGTCATTAATTTTAGTTTATTTAACATTAGGTATGGGCAGTTCTTGTAGTTCTTGGATTGCAGTCTTGGTCTTGGGAAACTCGTAAGACCAAGACCAAGCTTTGCATGAGTCTTATAATTTTACCTATTTGAATGAAATAGCAAGCAATTTACTGCATACTATCGAAATAATCCTATAAGTTGGCTTTTGTGTCATATTTCATTGTAATTTCTGAATTTTAAAAGAAAAATATTTGTCCAAGACTGATTATGTGAGATCAAAACCAAGACAAGACCACTTCTATAAATGCAAGACCACCCCGATCATGGTGTTGCATTTGCTCATCACTAGTTATCTTTCAAATATCAAGATGTTTGCCAATAATATCTACCTGATATGTGACGGCAACTCCGGGAAGTAACATTGCCATCATAATAACACCATCAGACCGTTCTGGACCAAAGCGAGTTGCAACTCTTGGTTGATCGTGGTTACCAACCTGCAAATACCACAAGACAAATAATCAGTAAATATACAAACAAACGCTTTCGCTGGGTCTTGACGATCATCTTCAACTCTGTATATGAGGTATAATTCATATCACGGCACAACCTGCAGGCCAAGTCAGTAAAAAAGTCGAGATCCGACAACGTATCGCCGCTCTTCTCGCCATGTTTACGCCCGTGACGACAATTCGTAGTCACTAAGCGCTGTCGAGTTCGTAAATGCACTTATTAGTATTTGTCGCCGTTAGGCTGGCTTGCGGTACATTTTTGAATTATCATTTATGGCAATACACAATATTTTCCCCATGATTTGAATAAATGTCAAATTTGTTTACATAAATTTGTTAAATAAATATAATATGGTCATATTTTAAAGCACGAAAGCAAGTTATAATACGATTAAATTAACTTCTTTTGTGTTTATTGAATGTTTTGAGAGTTATTTTAAAAATTATATTTAATTATATTTCGATCAATTTATCAAGTGTGATGACAGCAGCGTGTTATTTTTTTACTAAAAACTACGCCGAATTTTCTTTTGTTAAGTGTTAAAATACATATGTGATAAAATAGCTTACAAGAATACTTTCTCAAAATGAAAAATTATTTCAAATCTATACTTACGGAAAACATTTACGGACGCCTAGAATTATAATGTTATAATCTAAGTACGGACGCATATTTCCAATAAATATATACCTAACCATATAAAACTTTTGTTACGCGGTAATTAGCGAATTACGCGGAATATTTAAAGGGTTTGAAGAATTCTTAAACGGCGTCGTTTAACCCGTTTATATAATTATTCTCAAAATAAATATGAAATTCGGCATTGTTCGCGTAAAAAATGACATTTAATTCAACATGGCGGCGTTAGATCTTGTCTCTCGCCTCGATTTCGACCCAATCTCGCCGTCAAATAAGTGTGCGAGAACGATTCGACGCGTTATCTGCTTAGTGACTACCAAAACTGTCAAAATATCGACTATTCGATATTTTGACAGTTAATCTCGACATTTATCGGTCGAGATCTACTTACAGACTTAGCCTGCTGTTCTATAGATACTCCCGACGCATCGGGAGTACCTATGTTTGGCTCAACGGGGTGTAAAGGTATCTTGGTACTTGAGTTCTCTATGGCTCACTCCCTACCATTTATCTTTCATTTTTAATCTTTGTTAAACAGAAATATCATTGTTAAAATCCTTTAAATATTGAATTTAGTGTGTGTATATGTATGTATATGTGTGTATATGTATGTGTGTATGTATCATGTATGTATTGTGTGTGTGTGTGTGTGTATACCTATATGTATGTATATTTTTACAACTTATATTATTATTTTTCTTTTCATTGTTATATTTATGGTTTAAAACATGTTTATTAATAAATTTCCTCTCATTCCCTTTCCTTCCCCCTTCACTGTCCTTCCTTGTTATATAGTATAAGGCAACAAGTAATTAGGGCACTATATTATTTTACTAAATATATAGTTACTATATATTAAGTAGTTCTCCCTGTTTGTTGTCAAATAAATCAATTAAAAATATATGTCCTTAATTTTATTCAGGACAATAACAGTTTTTATAATGTACAGTCCTTGTTACAGTATTCTGTCACAAGTTGGGGAGCAGCCTATGATACCAGCCTGGGGTGTGTGGATGTTGTGCAGAAGTTGATTATTAAAATAATTCTCGGAAAACGCAGAGACTATCCCTCTGAACAATTATTCATAGATTTCAAAGTTTTAAAATTCAAAAATATTTTCAAAAAATTTGCTATTTTACAAGTACTACGAGAACCTGAGCACCATAGATTTATAATTGAAAATCGGACCCGATATAGATTTTTATTTTTCCAAGATAGAAGGAAGACAACTTTTGCGCAGCATCACTACTCATTCCTGGGAGAAAAGTGTTTTAATGACCTTCCTCTAGATATAAGAAAAACAACTGACTCTAGACAACTCATAAATAAAATAACAACAACATTTTAAAACAGATATTTAAATCACTTGTATTTTGTTTTCTTTTGTTTGTGATAGTGTATATGTCTGAATATGTTGGTGTGAGTGTATCTATGTGTGTGTTGGTATATGTATATATATCTTTATGTGTGTAGGTACCTATATATGTATGTATTTATACTTATATGAAATAAAAAAAAAATAAAATAAGGATAGTATGACTATGACTAACACAACTCCTCTCTACTCAAGCCTAATAAGCTTTCAGAGAGGAGTGGTATTGTAATATATATTATTTGTAAATGAATTATTGCTTGCTATTGTGAACATACATGTTGTATAAATAAAATAAAATAAAAAATAATAATAAGAAACTCTTATACAAGAAACACAAAAAATAATATATCTACATAATATATAATGTAACTATATCTCTCTGTAACGAACAAACACGTTGTTATTCACTTTTCTCACAAATCACACATTTTTAAATAATTATTTTATTGGGATGTAAGTTTTGGTATTTATGTACAGTCCGTAAGAGACATAGGTACTGCCCTGCTAAGTAAAAACACAGTTATTGGCAAAACAGAAATGTGTTAGAATCACAATTCAAGTTTCCAAGTAGGTTCCTACCTTTTTGTGTGTATTTTTTTCAAATATGGGAAACAGAAATATGTCAAAGCCAACACAAATAATTAAATATATTGGGTAAAAATTTGAAATCTCAAAAAATTGAATATCTTTAACAAAATATTACTTAAGAAAACAGTGAAATGTTGTTTATTGGCATTTTTGTACACAAAATATTTGAAATGTTGTTTATTGGCATTTTTGTACACAAAATATTTGAAATGTTGTTTATTGGCATTTTTGTACACAAAATATTTGAAATGTTGTTTATTGGCATTTTTGTACACAAAATATTTGAAATGTTGTTTATTGGCATTTTTGTACACAAAATATTTGAAATGTTGTTTATTGGCATTTTTGTACACAAAATATTTGAAATGTTGTTTTTTTTCCTGATGCAAAATGATCCATTTTTCAAGTTACGTCTTACTTCAGTCATTTTATTTATTATTTTAATAAAGTACTGTGTTTTTGCTTAGAACAGCAGTGATTTACATTTTGTATTTCTGTTTATTTCGTTTGCAGTGCAACAAAATATTTTGTACTATAAATTAAAATAAATAATAAACAATGAATTCCTAATCAAAATTAAAAAAATGTCCACTATATGGGCATTTTCAAACACATTTATGCAACTTCACACTTAAATTTTTCGTTAACGCGACCCCCATTCACCGATACCTATCGTTCTATGCTTAATGAATTCCTAATCAAAACTAAAAAAATGTCCACTATATGGGCATTTTCAAACACATTTATACAACTTCACACTTAAATTTTTCGTTAACGCGACCCCCATTCACCGGTATCGTTCTATGCTTAGCATCGTCAGAATGGATTTCTGACTGTGCGCCCCATTCTGACTATGCTCAGCATAGAGTGATACCGGTGAATGAGAGTCGCGTTTGCGAAAAAATTAAGTAGAACTTAAAATATTTTTTTTTTCATAATTCTAGTTGATAATGGAGTTCTATCATGAAGTGACAGTTTCAAACATTGAACGAAAAAATCAATGGTATGCCAATATCACTCTATACACAATAATGTGTTGGATTTATTCGTGTCACAACAAATGTCCGACACAATTTTCACGCCTTTTCGGTATGGTATTTAGACATGTTGTCTATCGATAGATAAATTGTTGCAAAAAACTATCCACATAAGTTGAGAGTAAAAATGAAAGGTACTTGCCACCCAATTTGTAACTCGACCTTTGGGTAACTTGTTGAACCACACGTCAATTTCCTCTTTCAACTTCGTAGCATTAGCGTCTTTTCCGAGAAAGGCCAAGTTAAAGTTAAAGGGGAAATGGGCCCCTTCGTGTGTGCCGTTACCATAGTACTTCATCACTAAATCAATGTCGCTCATAGCTTCCATCAGCAGAACCCTAAAAATAGTCATTGGAATATGAAAAACAAGTAAATTAATTAATAGGTATCCATTAATTTAGACAAACACTGTTCATATACCAAGGATCCAACATTATATAGATCATTGCTCACTCTTTATTTTTTCGAAATATAATATTTAAGAGGGTGACTGCTGCCAATGTACCTATTTTTTCAATTTTAATTTGCATCATTACTACAAAACGAATAATTTTGAAAAAAAATAACCTAGTTAGTTTGGATATTAATAAAGAAAAATATACCTTAACTTTTTAATTATGTTCTGTAATATTCTTGTAGGAAAATAATAAGCTGTAAAATATGTTAATATATTAATTATATATAAAATTAAAAACAATCAAATGTATAGCAGTGACATCTGTGGAGGTTGGGTTGTGGCTTATAGCTAGGGTCAGAACCGTCCCACAAGTTCTCTTTCTTAAAGTGTAAAAGCTTAGGAAGATGATATATAGATGTCAGTGGTTCATTACTGTTGCTATGATAATGATAATTAAATAAAATTATTATTATTTAATAAAAGGCTATTTATTTTATTTTTATTTTTTTTTATAAAAAAATTAATATGTCCTTGTTAAACAATTACATATACATTTTCCTACGTTCCCTAAAATAAGCAAATAAATGCTTGTGTTATAGGTGAACGAAATCGGTCGAGGCAGGATTCGAACACGCGACCACTGGATTACTAGCCCAGCGCGCTAACCGCTCTGCCACCGACCCATCTAATAATAATTATAATATATTTACAACACATTAAATATAATATATACAATTTACAAGTAGACTTAGAATTGATACTGTTTAACAGAGGTATGTTCCTAGAATGAATGCTATATTAAATTTTCATTCATTACCTAAACTTTTTATTGTTCCCATGCAATAAATAAGTATTCAATACAATAATACTTATTTTTTAACAGATTTTTAATTATCTCAATAGAGACGAAGTTGGAATATTTATTGTAGGAGAACCGGGAAATCAAGGCACCTACAGGGCTTACGACCTGTCATCGGCTGGTTTACGTGATCACTTTATACTCTTGCGCAACGTTCACCAATTATGCCTTTTTAATGAGATCCCTATCAATTCAATTTTGAAAGTTCTATATATTGTAATACTGAAATTCTTTTCGCTTGAAAATAAGGAATTTTTACTACAGCCATCTATGGGTGAAATTATGAACAACAATCTTATTATTTTTATTTATATATTTATCTTCTTTATTTAAAAAAAAATATGTTGAACTACGCCTTATATTTTATTAAAAATATAAGATAAACGTTGAAAATCGGGGTATGCTATTATTTTTCTACAAGAACTTAACTTAGAAAACGATAGCTAACCATGGACCATCACTCTTAAGTCCACATACTTTCTTTTACACACACATACGCACACGCACCCTCACACACACACACCCTCACACACACATACATATACACACCCTCTCTCTTACATAAGCGGAATAATAATTAAATAAATAAATAATTAAAATACTTTACTACTTACACTACACACACAAACAAAAATGTATTTGACACATGTAATTGACATTAGATTTAGATAATTGATGTATCATATATATTATTAATCCATGTAATCAAACTATCTAATGTTGTTTGTGTTAATTAAAGATAAAATAAAAAAAATAACAAACATTCTGAATGGAGGGCGGGAAAATTATAATTATGACGCATTTTTTAGCTAAGATGTTTAATATCCAACGGCAGTGGATTGGTGTGAGGCACTGAAAAAAATAGCGCGTATGGATCACTGAATACTCTGGTATTTGTTTTATCAAAATTAGCAAATACATATTTGTCGAAAACATCTCGTATTTTAGAATTAAACCACTAGTAAGGTTCCACGCGATCAACTTTACTTTTTGACAGTTTGCAAATGTTAGTTTACGTCGACGCGCATGCGCCAAGTACGAGTATTTAGATATGTCTCTGCAAGCAATTCTCATACAAAAAATTTGTAGCATCTTCCAGTTAGGAAGCCACGTGATCTCCTAACTTAAGTAAGCGACTGTGCATTTAAAACATGGTTAGTATTTTGAATTTTGTATTTAGGTCGGACTCTGCATTCGAACCTTAGCACTAATAGGTATAAGAAAAAATAACATCATTGATTGATGATGTTATGTATATTTTTAATACTAAACTCAATGACGTTGATGATTTCACTGTCATCCTACGAAATAAAAATATGTTTTAATATTTACAATAATTTAAGTTTTATTTTTATTTTAATACAAATTAATTAAAATGTACGTTGACCTCTCACACCGTTACATAATTTTGTTTTGTTTCCTACGTCGGTTTGTGGTGCAAAACTTCGGTGCATAAAAAAAAATAACAATAAATAATAACAATAACAATAATATTAATAATTATAATTAAAAGCTTGATGATGCGTTTGTTGCATTTTATTTTGCTCTTTTAAATAATTTACAATTTACGCATTGATCTGCTAATTCTTTTGAGGAAGTGTATAATGGTAATAATAATAATTGAGTGTTATTATTTGTAGTGCTTAATTGTTATTAATATCATTAGTAAATCGGCCAGCGCCGTGTAAAAAAAAAAAAAAAAAAAAAAAAAAAAACAATATTTAATAATAATTTAATTATTATTATTATTATTAATTATTTTAATTATTATTATTATTATTAATTATTTTAATTATTATTATTTTTTTTAATTATTATTTTAATTCATAACAATATTATTAATTACCTACATAGGCGTTGAACTCTATATTACCTGCTCGTTTTAGGTGCGGATGCGATTGGATAATACCTATAGGTACCTACTCTTCTTAACTATTTCTTTTTTATGTTTTAATGTAGGTACTTACTTATGTTTAAAAAATCTTGAAATTGTCAAATATATGAATTATTTAGTTTAAATTATTGAAATGCACCTTTAAAAGGTTTTTAACTTGATACATATAATATACCTATTGTAAATTTGTAATGTAAAATGTTGGTTCTGTAAATCGTTATAATAAAAAAAAAAAAAATAATATAAGAAAAATGTCAAAAATTGGGGTATGCTAATTATTTTCTATAAGCTTAAACAGAAAATTATTAAAAAGTTAGGAAATAATTTTTGTTAAAATTAAATACTTATATGTTTTGAAATATCTTGGTTATTTTTTTTAAACGATTCGATTCGTAGTAATGGTGGAATATCAAATTGAAAAATAGGTACGCAGGCAGCAGGGGCCCTTTTTTATTTGTTTAACGGCAATTATTATTCAGCACCTGCCCCCCTAGACAACGTGCCAGTCAAGTGACAACTGTCACTTCCATACATTGAGTTATCTTTTCTTGTTTCAAATTAATATTTCATCCTGTACAATATGCTTTACCAGTTAGTAAGTTATGGGCAAACATATTTTGTTTAACGAAAAATTTGAATATTTCACAGATAGTAACTTGTGACATAAGAATTAGGTATAACTAACTTGGTATCCGTATTGTTTTCTTTAGCGAATTCATCCAGTACAGCTCTCCATTGGTAGACAATGTTGTATGTTTCATCCCTCTCTCGTGTTTTTGTATGCAGCAGGTAATTGTAGTCGTCTTGAAAAAAAATATTAAGTTTTAATTTATTGGTTTTAAAGCGGGTTTATGACCATGAAGAAACGTGCGTTCAAGTCGGAAGCTTACTACTAAGTTGGTAAGTTTCTTAAATTAAATAAAAACATTTAAAAAAAATGTCGTTTTATTTCTACACCTATAGGTAAGAAGTTTTTTTTTTAAATACTTAAAATCCGCATCCGCCTTCAAAATTCTGCATTCGTATCCGCGGATATGAAAAAATATGCATGCGCAACATCTCTGGTACCTACATACAGTCATCCAATATTAACACCAAATCTTATCATTGTTTCCTTTTGTTTACGTTAACAATTCTTTATTGTCAAGTGTAAAACATACTATTTTTTTTATAATTAATCATAAAATTGATGAATGTTATCTATAAACCATTGTCTCATCCATCAAGTGTTTATGTGTATTATACAAATCTTATATCAAGGAGTTAGTTGTATTATACATTCTTTTCATTCGTCGTATTTATCAATGTACGAATTTTTAAACGTAATTACTTATGTACGATAGTATAATTATTTTAATTAATCATGAACTTAAGTTACAGTTGAATTAATTTATCTTATTGAATTCAATTGTCTTATTGAATTAATTTAACTTATTGAATAAATTTGTCTTTGTTTTGTTTGATAAATAATAAATTTGGTTTATATGATGTGCAATCACAATATTTCCCATAGAGAAGTTACAATTAAAATATTGACGTGCATAGATTAAGATAGAGATAAAAGTAATAAAACATAAAAAAATCAATACTTATTGAAAAAACATATTATTATGAACTTTTAAGTATAGTTTGGAATACACAAGAATGACATCACTTCCTCAACAGAGCATTCCAGCCATACCCAGGTCCTAAGAGGTTGTATCAGTAATCTTTTTTACAATTTCCCTTTTGAATGTATCATTTATCTTATTGAATTAATTTATGTTATTAAATTTATTCATTTTATTGGATTCATTTTTTTAAGAACGAATATGTCTTTGAAACAAGTACATTTACATCCTCGAAATTCCCTAAATTCTAAATTACCATTCCCTAAATTCATTTATCTTATTGACTTCATTTATCTTATTGACTTCATTTATCTTATTAACTTCATTTATCTTATTGACTTCATTTATCTTATTGAATTCGTTTATCTTGTTGAATTCGAACACTGAAAAAAGTATAACAAAACTTATATAGAATTATACAAAATTTAGTTCACAGACGCCCATTCACCGAGCTCGTCAAATAGTTACCGATATTTTTACCAAACTTTTATTAGAAGTAACTAAAGTTTACTGTGCGGTTTATATGTGTGCACAAAACAGTTGGTTACGATTAACCAAATTTTTAGCAGGTAGTCCCTCTAATTTAAGCACCAGTACCATAAAATTTAGTTATTATTAACAAATGTCAGCCTTCGTGGCTCAGTTAGTTCCCGATGAAGACACAGTTTTTAATTTGTTTTCAGTCTGAATCTGTGAGACGATTCAAATGTGCGACAGACTAAGAATATTGACTCCACACCTTTCTATCATTTATTTTAATAAAAATGAATATGTCCTGGTTAAACAAGTACATATACATCTTCCTACGTTCCCTAAAATAAGCATAAATGCTTGTGCTATAGGTGAACGAAATCGGTCGAGGCAGGATTCAATCTCGCGACCACTGGATTACTAGCCCATCGCGCTAACCGCTCGGCCATCGAACCATCGAATTGTGTTCATTGTGTTCGCGTGTCCTAGAGCCAGGCAATCGGCAACGTGATTCTGCAATGAGGTTTGCCACCTATTCTTGCCGCCTATTTAGGTGAGATAAGACTGGTGTATGGGGTAACATGTGTGTGTCGTGCTAAATCGTATAACATATTATTGCACACCTGTCACAAGATACTCCACTTTGTGGTATATTTTGTCATGGTATTTTATGAATGGTAAAGTTTTTGTAATATGGTTGAAACTTATCATTATAATAATACAATTATCTCAATATTTTATTGAAATATATACTCACCCTTATCAGTAGTCAAGTCGGAAAGTGGTTCATCTGGATAGTTTCCGTCAACATCCACTTCAGCTTCAATGAGATGTGGAATAGCATCAACCCGGAATCCTGAAATTCCCTTTTCCAGCCAAAACCTCAAAACATTCTATAACAGACACAAAAATTATCCTATGTTGCTTCCTCTGAATCTGATTTAAATCTATAGTTGTGCATAAATTTTCGAACTTATGCACAAGTACACTAAGAAGAAAAACATGCACAAAAAGTGACGTCCTCAGACACGGTGGTCGGACTGCATCAAAGCAGTGGCATGGAGCAATTGGAAGCGGTGTGCCCAGGAAAGGGAGGAGTGGGGGGACCTTTGTTCAATTCTGGATGCAAACGGGCTGATGATGAAGTACACCAAGGCGGGATTATTGCCATAAATCAAACTTATCCAACCAAATTACAGAGGCTTTGTTCAAATAAAACATTTGTACAAATCATTAAAAAACATTCAAAATATGTCCAAAATGTTGATAAAATAAGAATATGCGCAACACTTAGTAACAATTTTGCAACCTTTCACAAAGTTTTTTGCAGCTGTTGATTTCATCTGTCAAATATTTTGAAATTATCTGATCTTCTGGAATATGAAAGATATAAGCTAAATTATGTAAATGAATGTATACAAAAAGGCTCCATATAATAGAATTGAAGAAAACATTTTAAGTTATTTTATTTTTATTTTTTATTTGTTTGGAAACTTAACAGCTATACATTTACTAGTTGCATGTAACACATGAGATCCAACTGTCGATAGCGATAGTATGTATAGTTGAAGAATATGTACCAAACTATAAACCCATAGATACAAATTATTGAATATTTTCAGATATTTTGTTTTCTATACAACATATGTAGGTATGTATGTCAAGATAGGATAGTATGGAGGAAGATCCTTTTTCCTACCCAGAATATGCAAATAGCATGATGGTATGTATGTATGTTTGGAGTCGAAGTATCAAACTATTAATTCTTCTTACATATTGTGTATAGGCGACTGCCATACAAAATGTATGAAGCGATGTCGTCACTAAATTCAATTTTTAAAAAAATTGTTAAAAAAAAATTGAGATCTTCTACTACATTGCTGATATTTTTTATAGAAAATTAAATTATCTAGTTGGGGTGTTTCGGCTTTTTTCGATAATTGTAAAAGTTTTGGAAATATAGGCAGTTAAACTCATAAATTTATCATAAAAAAAATATTTTTCTTAATAAAAAATGTTTGAGAAACCCTGGAATTTTTTTGAAAAAACTAATTTGAGATTTTGTATTTGTCTATGTTTGTACCAATTTTCAGCGTTCTAGCGTTTATGGTTTCTGAGAAATATGGAAAAATAAAATAAAAATTCAAAAGTTGATAACCCCTGACTGAAACAAAAATTCAAAATTCCGAGTATAAAAGTTTTGTGGGCCTGTAACTGTTTATATATTCTGAAATTTTAGGCTCTGTTTATTGAGCGGATCAAAAGTTATAAGGGGGGGACGGACACACAGACACACACACACACAGACACACAGACACACACACAGACACACACACACACAGACACACGAAATGTTCTACTCCGAATTCTGAGTAAATCCGTGTAAGGAACATATATGCTGCGAAGCCTCTAAGTTGGTGTTTTTTGACTTCAAAGTTGGAAAAGCCGTGAAAAAAGTAGACCTCTCCATACAATTCTCGCGTATTCTGGCTTGATACATTGTCGATATGTTAAGAGAACAAAGTTCTCCTGAACAAATCGACAGTTGGATAATACTTAATTTCAAATGAGAATATAATGTTGGGTAGTCATTGTAAGATGGTGAGTGTATGTGGGGGAAAGGGAAGGGTAATGGATATAGGAAAGCGTTGATAAGGAAGGGATGAATGTTTAAGGAAAGTAGGTTTGATTTTTAACCAGTAATATTACCAATAACTGCGCGTAATTGGCGTTTCATCGATGTCTGTGTGGAGTTAAATATATCAGGTTGGGGGTCAAGACTATTGTAATAATTTAAGCATCTGTTGACATAATTATTCTGTGCGTAATTTGTTCTGCAGTATGGTGTATAGAAAAGGTGATTTTGGCGTGTTTTTTTCATGGGGCAGTTGAAAGAAATTTTTTGGAGTAGGTAAGAGCTGTCTACAAGGTTATTAAGTATTTTATAAAGCAGATAGACATCGGATATCTTTCTTCTATTTTCAAGTGATATAAACCCATGTAATTTTAAAGATTGGTCATAATCATGGCGGTAAATTTTTTTTCTAAAATTAAGCGTTTTAACAAACCTTTTCTGAATCCTCTCAATTCTGTCGATGTGAATATTGTAACTAGGGCTCCATACGGTTGATGCAAACTCCAAATGACTTCTAACGAAGGCATTAAATAGAAGAACAAGCGAGGTTGTTTCTTTGAAGGATTTGGTTATTCTTTGTATGAAACCCAAGTTTCTGTAGCTTTTGTTTACGACAGAATCAATATGAGGAATAAATGATAGTTTGTTATCAAGGATAACGCCTAGGTCTCTCGCTTCGGGTTTTTGCGACAATATATTATTATTAATAGTGTAGTGAAATTTAATTACATTTCTGCTTCTACTGAAACTCATTGAGAAACATTTATTTATATTTATATATAATTGATTTTTTTCACAGTAGCAAAAAAGGTTATTTAAATCCTGTTGTAGAAGTGAGCAGTCATTTGTAGATGAGATTTGTTTATATAATTTACTGTCGTCGGCAAAAAGAATTATTTCAGAGGTAGCTATGCATTGTGTTATGTCGTTAATGTAGATCAGGAAAAGCAAGGGACCCAGGTGAGAACCCTGTGGTACTCCGCAGGGAATTGGAACAAAACACGATTGGAAACCTTTGGCGGCTACTGCTTGTGATCTATTTGTTATATACATCTGTACAGATCGCCACGTATGCCAAAGTTCCATAATTTAAACAACAGAATATTGTGGTTAATTTTGTCGAACGCTTTGGCAAAATCTAGGTATATTGTATCTAACTGGTTATTTTCGAGTAAGGCAGAAAATGAATGGTCGGTAAATTATAATAAATTGGTTTGTACTGATCTTTTACTAAGGAATCCATGTTGTTTAATAGTTAAAGATGTTCTTATTTCAGGATTAATTTGATCTATAATGATTTTTTCAAATAATTTACTGAAAATACACAATTTCGAGATTGGTCTATAATTTTCGATGTTTGAATTGTCTCCAGTTTTGTGTATTGGTGTTATAAGGGCTTTTTTCCACATACTTGGGAAATGACCCTCATTAAGGGATCTTTGGAAAATTAAGTATAATGGATGACATAATTCATTGGCACATTGTTTTATTAAATGGGCTGTAATGTTATCGTAACCAGCTCCTTTGCTAGTATCAATTTTTGTGAGATAGTTATATAACAGAATAGGATTGATAGTGACTTTGTGTAAGAATACTTGTGAGTTAGAATCTGGGATATCCATTGCAGGTGGTTGTTCAGAACTGTCAACAAATACAGAAGCAAAATATTCATTGAATTTACTACAAATAGTTGAACCATCATTTGTAGTAGATTGATTATAATGCATGGTGAGAGGTAAGTTATTTAATGGACGTTTTGATTTAACATATGACCAAATATTCTTTGGATTGGATTTGAGTGAGTTTTCTATTTTAGCGACGTACAAATTGAAACAGGATCTTGTGAGGTTTTTTTGACGTGATCGCAATAGGGCAAAACTATCGTTATCTCTGGGGTTAGAAAATTTTTTCCATTTCGTATGATATTTGGTTTTCTCTTTTATTATTTTGATTAAGGGTCTGCTATACCAAGCAGGATAATTTTTGCTGGCTGAAGCATATTTTTTAGGAACAAATTCTACGATTAATGTATTGAGCTTGGTTTATCCATAGGTTTTGTTTGTGACGATATTCTTGAGCAGTAATCGATGTCTTGTTTAGATATTTGCACGTTCAATTTATGCCCTATGTTAGTAACAATGTCTTCTACGACTTCAGATCTATTTTCTGGTAATCCAAAAATTTCAATATTGTTAAGTCTGTCCCATTGTTCTTTTTCATTGAGCTGTTTTTTGATATTAATGACTTCTAGTTCCAAGGTTTCGATGGTTTTAATCTTATTGTCAAAAATATTAACTTTTCTTTCCATTTCATCAAATTTTTTATTAAAAAAAGACATACTTGTTTTAAAAGATTCAAATTCTAAGCGCATGGCAGTCATATCTTTTTTGATTTCTTTAAATGAAACTAATTATTCACGTATGAGTTTTATTTCGTATAATACTGATGTTAGCGGGTCTCTTGGCGATGGCTGGGGCACTAAAGTGCTTGTATCTTGCATTAATTCTTTTTTTGTACCAGTCTTACATTTGATACACATCCAGGATTAAATGAATTAGTGTTTATTTTCGGTAATTCATTTTCTATTATATACATAATAATATGAAAATGTTTTTTATTTTGTTTTACTCTGTTTTGTGATAGTTACATAATTTGTTATAACTTCCTTCTCCTTCGAAACTTCTTTTCAACTTTCTATTTGGTTTTTTGAACTATTTAATAGCCAATATATGTACTTGGAGTGAATCTTTTTTTTGTCTTAAAAAAATCGAAGCTAATTATATTATTGTTATTTGTATATAATGTTTTATTCACTTACATCAAATAAAAGATAAGAATTGCGTTTCTGTTTTGAGAGAATCAATATTTAATGCCCTTTATTTCCGTAAAATTACAATTTTTAACTCTAAAAAATTACAATAAGTTATTTATTTTTCACCACAAATAATCTCTTCCCGAAAATTCGTATTTTGACAGCTATCATTTTGCTGCCGCCGCGACATCTGGCGCGTATATTGCCCGCCACGCGGCAAAATATGAAATTAAGAAAACGTCAATGATACAAAAAAAAACGATAAATGATGTTTTCTTTACATCTCCCCTCCTCAGAGAGGAACAATTGCAAGTGACAATGTACGTGATTGTTCGTTAATTAACATTAAGCACTGGGCACAGTTTTGTAATATGGTAGAAGTTTGATTCTGCTTTTCTGTGTCCGGTATCAACTTCATATATTGAATTGGAGATCTTCTTCAGAATTTCGTATGGTCCAATCCTCAATTCCTCCAATTTCTTCCTATTAAGTCGATTTCCATTTTCCACGTAGACTCTGTCTCCCACTTCCAATTTATATTCTTCCCTATGCTGGTCAAATATTTTTTTATTATAATTGTGTTTTTAAGAGCTAGTTTCCTATCTCTTTTCAGGTATTCTGTTGTACATCTCGATTTCAATTCAAGTGGTAGAATATTTACATTTTCGCCTTCCAAAAGATATTTTGGAGCAAACTTCGTGACTGTGTGTTCTGTTTAATTATATTTTTCTACTCATTTTTGTGCTATGGTAGTCCATGTTGTTCGCTTATCACTTTCATTTATTTTACATCTTATCTTATTTACAAAAGTTTGATTTAGCCTTTCATTAAGACCGTTTGAAAAAGGGTTATCCACAGCAGTGAAAATCATTCTTATGTAATTCTTATGTAATATGTCTTCTTCTTCAGAAATTCTTTAAATTCTTTGGAATTTATACCCGGGTATTGGTCTGTTAATACTATATCAATATTGTAGCCATGTGTCACGTTTTTTATTAGTTTTATAAAATCACTGGAGCTTTGATTTCTTGATGTGAGTATATAAGCATATCTTGTAAAATGATCAACCAGAAGATGTAAGTATTACTTAGTTGACCGTGATCCCCCGAAGCCTCCAATGGTATCAATAGATATAATTTCAAATGGATGTGTTGCTGGACCTAAATGTGACATTAAACCGTATTTTGGTTTCCTCCTTGATTTGTTTTTTATACAAATTTCACATTTATCGCAAATTTGTTTAATGTTTTCGATTATATTTTTTGCTGTGTAGAATGGTGTTATTTTATTTGTCATCTGTGTTCTCCCAATGTGGCAGTAAGTATCGTGGACATCTTTGATTAGAGTTTTGCTAAGTTGCTCTGATAGTATGTATGATTTTCTTCCTTTTTTTATTCTTTTTGTAGTAAATTTCATTCTCCATTAAAAATTTTCCATTTTTTTTGTCTAGATTTATTATGTTGGTCATTTTTTATATCTTTTAGATTTATTAAATTTACTACTTTTAAAAAATCGTCTGTATTTTCATAATGTTCTAAAACTGGATTTCGGCTTAAGCAGTCTGCTTCTTGATTTGATTTTTCTGGGTTATATTTGATTTTAAAATTATATTGAGATAAATAATACATCAAATCCCCTAGTTCCTCGTCAGTTCTAGCCTTGATGTTCATATTTTCTAATGGTTTATGATCAGAATAGACTATAAATTCTTTTCCCATAAGCCAATGCTGCCAATATTTCACAGCTTCTTTTATTGCCATGCATTCTAGGTATATTGCCTTCTTCTTCCTTTGTGCTTCAGTTAATTTTTTTTGAAAAATAAGCAACCGGCTTACAGTCCCCATTTTTATCTTTTTGTTTCAGCACCGCTCCCACTCCTTTGATACTAGCATCCGTGTAAATGTTTATTGGTAATTCTGGGTCAAAGATATTTAGAATTGGTTTTGAACATAGCAATGCCTTTATTTTATCAAATGATTCCTGACATTCTTGAGACCATATGAATTTCACGTCTTTCCGTAGTAAATTGTGTAACGGGTCCAGGATAATTGCACTGTGTGGTTCAAATTTATGATGAAAATTTATTTTTCCTAGGAATTGTCATATATTTTTTTTTGTTTCTGGAACTGGAAAGTTTTTGACAGCGGTTAAATAATCTTTCAGAGGTCTGATTGAATTGTTTTCTATTATATGACCTAAATATTTTGCATAATTATTTGCAAAATTACACTTTGAAAATTTTAGTCTATAACCTTCCGTTAGAATTGCCTGCAGTAGTCTTGATAGATGAAGTATATGGTCTTCTAAAGTTTTAGAAAAAATTAATATGTCATCTATAAAATTTACTGCAAAACTGGAGAGTTTGTATTTTCTTATGATGTTGCTCAATATTCTTTGGAAAATGGCTGGAGCAGTCCTTAATCCAAATGGAAGACATGTCCATTGAAAATGGCCTTGTTGTGTAACAAAAGCAGTTTTGTGTCTATCTTGAATTTTTAAAGGAATAGACCAAAATGCTGAATTTATGTCAAAAGTTGAAAAATATTTACAGTTTACAGTTTTAACCATTAAATCCTCAATTAATGGAAAAGGTTGTGATTGAGGAATGACAATTTTGTTTAATTCTCTGAAATCTATACATAATCTTGTTTTTTTTCATCTTCTTTTTTATATGCTAGAGTTACTGGAGCGGCGAATGGACTATAAGATTCCTCAATCAAATTTTTTTCTAATAGTTTTGATATTTGATTTTCTATTTGTCTTCTATCTTCCTCTGAGCATCTGTATGGACGTTTGTAACAATATTTATCCACCATCAAATCAATATGAGCTTCATAATGTCTTACATTACCAACGTCAAATTTATCTTTGGCGAAGACTGTTTTGTATTTTTCTATCAATTTATTAATTTCTGATTGTTGATATGAATCCAAATGGTTTACTATCATTTTAAATCCATCTGTGTCTATATTTTCATTGAAATTTATTTCACATTTGTTCATGTGTTTAGTTTGTTGTTCCTCAGAATGAAAAAAATAACTTTCATTTTGTTCACCTAGTACATCAGGAATTTTGATATTTGTTAAATTCGAAGTATCATTTTTTTCCGATTTCATCTTTTTTTCTTCTCGTTTGTTACATTGTATTATTTCTAATTCTTCATTAAGCATTAATTTGAATTTTTTTATACAATCCAAACCAATTAAAAAGTCATAATAAAAATGTTCGTTATCTACTACAAATATATCCATATTTTTTTCTGTATTATAGATTTTTATTTTTAGTGTTACCATAACTTTTGTTTTCTTCTCACCATTAATAGTCCTTAAGTTTACTAATTGTGTATCACTTTTATATTCTTTTGGCTGTATTTTCAATAATTTTGCATTAATTAATGACACATTTGAACCTGAGTCATAAATTCCAGAAACTTTTAAAGTATCATTTAATAGTAACTTGACTTTTATTAATGGTGGTACCTCTAGTTTTTTGGATTCTTCTCGTTCAGCTCAATTTCCAATTCAGAGTTATTAACAGTCTTCAAAATTGTTTTTTGATTTTTCTCTTTAAACCAGCAATTTTCCTCAGGATGGTAACGTTTACCTTTTTTCTCATTAACACAGATTCGGCATGGTTTTTTTTCTTCAATTTGTTTAGATTTGGTGTCAGAATATATAATACTTTTTTTATTGTATTTATTCTTCCCAACAAGATGTTCCAATTTTCCTTTTTCATTGTAAAGGTCTTCCGTTCCTTGTAAAATTTCTCTGTCAATTTTATCAGCCACATAATTAGGTAAGCCAATTGCTATAAGGTCTATAAGTGTCCCAGTATCAATTGATTTTCTTACTTCCAGTAATAATTTTTCTTTTTTTAAAGCATACTCAAGCAACGAACCTGCTTGATATTTAAAGGCGAGAGCATATCTAATTGGTGACCATCCTTTGTTTGCAAATGTATTACAAAAAATTTTCTCCCATGTGTCCCATTTCGATTCTACTGTAAGTTTCATTAGCATGCAGCTGTATCACTCTACACCGGAGCACTCCAAAAAATGTTTTAAAATTTCAATTTTCTTTTTGTCTTCGATGATTTGGAAACGTTCACATTCTTTATTAAAATCCTCAATCCACTGGTTAGGATTTGAGCTTCTGCCATTAAATTTTTCTATGATGAAATCCTTTGCAACTGTCCCTAAATTTTTAGTTTCATGTTTGGTTTGTTTGTTTTCAAGTAATTTCTCTAAAAGTTTTTCTAGCGTTTGGCTAGATCCACTAGGTATAGATTCGTCCACATTTGTTTTTTCGATACTTTTTCTAGATAAATGTCGTTAAACTGTAAGTTATTTTCTTCATCTAAATAAATTTTTGTCATTTCATCCGTCAAGGTTATCCAAATTTTTCTTGATTGGTATCTTTTATTTAATGTCTTTTTTACCTTGGCGTAATTTGAGGTTTTTGTGATTTTCTGATGTAGATTTGCAGGCTGGGACTCAGGTGGTATATCAAAGATTTGTCCATTTGGTGTAGCTATTTTATTTATACATATTATGTTTGATTTCCCGTCTGTTGTTGGTTTTACAACAAAATCAAACCGCAACTTTTCCATGTTTCAAAAAATGTTGATTTATAATGTTTTTATTCACTTACATACATCAAATAAAAGACAAGAATTGCGTTTCTGTTTAGAGAGAATCAACATTTAATGCCCTTTATTTCCGTAAAATTATAATTTTTAACAATAAGTTATTTATTTTTCACCACAGATAATCTCTTCCCGAAAATTCGTATTTTGACAGCTATCATTTTGCCGCCGACGCGACATCTGGCGGGCATATTGCCCGCCACGCGGAAAAAAATATTAAATTAAGAAAACGTCAATGATACAAAAAAAAACGATAAATGATGTTTTCTTTACATGTATTTATGTATTTCTATTTGTTCTTTTGATTTTTTTTATTTATCCATGTCCATTAATATTCCTGCTTTTTTATTATATAGATTCATTATATATTTTATATTATTTGTATGTCTTTTCATACATAGTGATGAATCCAATGACTCCTTTCATTCCATTCCTGAATCCAACCATTCTACCAACTCCAACACCTTTCTCGACTTACCTGCTTTAGACCTATCTACAACCGACTCGTTCTCCATGTCAAGCAACACATCCCACGATTCTACCACTCCAGTACATCTTCATGATCTCCTTAACACCGAATTTTCCCGCTTTCCGAAAGGTTTTAATGTATGCCACATTAACGCCCAAAGTATTCCTGCTCATTATAATGATCTTTTATCCACATTCTCAAATCTCTCGATTCATGCTGTCCTTGTCAGCGAAACCTGGCTCAAATTTTCACTTCATACATCATCTTTTGTATTACCTGGTTATACGCTGATAAGAAATGATCTATCTTAGATCTGACATTGAATATTCTATTCTTACTCAATCTCTCAATACCGAAGAAAAGAGCCCCGAATTTCTATTTATCAATGTTACTTTTAGACATTGTAAGCTTGTACTTGGAGTGTCGTACTGTCCACCTTGTTCCAATTACTTTAATGAACTGGAATCTATTCTTGAAAAATTTGTTCCTGGTAACTCTCATATTCTTTTGATGGGAGACTTCAATATTTGTCTACTGCATAGCAACCACAGAAGTGATAATCTTCTTCGGCTATTACACTCACTTAACCTCACAGTCTTACCCCTTCAGCCAACCCACCATACTGAAACTTCTGATTCACTTCTGGATCTGATTATCGCTTCGAACCCCGACTTTGTTCTTAATCATAGTCAATATGGCTTTTCTCACCACGATTTAATTTTTGTTTGTTACAACTTGTGTAACAAAAAACCTCCACTGAAAACAGTTCTTCTCAGAAATTTCAGGAATATTGACAAAACAGCTCTGATGGAGGATACCAATCGCATTGACTAGAGTAGACTTTATGACCTTCAAGATGTCGATCTCAAAATTGCTTTGTTTTGATCTCAACTTTTTGATGCTCATGCTCCTCTTTCGCGAGTAAGACTTAAAGATAAATCAGGTGCATGGATAAGAGATGATATTAAAAGTCTTATGGCAAAGAGGGACATAGCTTTTTCCAAGCATAAACGACAGCCGACTGCCAGTAACTGGTCAATTTATAAAGTACTTCGTAACCGTTGTAATCAGTCCTGTCGTAATGCAAAGCAACGGTACATATTCAACTTCATCGGTCAATCTGCTCCTCGTCGCACTTGGAAATTCTTGCGATCTCTAGGTGTGGGCAGGAATACTGATCTGGATGCTCCTAAGATTGACATCAATGAGTTGAATCGTCATTTTGCTTCACCTCCAATTTTACTTAATAATACTATTAAATCCAATACTCTCAATCGAATTCGCAACCAACCTACTCCTATTCGTTCACCCTTTGCATTTTATACAGTTAATGATACTGAAATTTCGAACATTATTTCTTCCATTCTTACCAAATCTTTCGACTCTGATGGCTTGAATATTGAAATGATTCGATTGCTTTCACCTTCAATTTTGCCAATTATTTCTCACATCATTAACTACTCTTTGACTATCGGAATGCTTCCGTCTTCGTGGAAAATTGCCCACGTTATACCCCTCCCCGAAATTTCAACACCTACTCAACCAAAAGATTATCGTCCAATCTCTATTCTACCAATTTTATCTAAAATAACCGAAAGAGTGTTATTCAATCAATTCAATGCATGACTCCTTACGAATTCTCTTCTTGATCCACTTCAATCTGGTTTCAAAACCGGCCATAGCACTACAACTGTCCTAGTCAAGATTACGGATGATATTAGACGAGCAATGAATGACAAACAACTTACAATCTTTCACTACTCGCCTTCAGTAGCGCGTTTAATTCGGTGGATTTTGACATTCTACTTGCCATTCTTTCCTCACTCAACATAACTCAACCGGTGTTGGTTTGGTTTTCTAGTTATCTGAGCAATCGGAAACAGTGCATTAAGATCGCCGATAATACTTCTGAATTTGCCACATTGTTGTCTGGTGTGCCACAAGGTGGAGTTTTATCCCCACTGTTATTTACCATTTTCATCAACTCTATTACTAAATACCTTAAATGTCAGTATCATATTTTTGTAGATGACCTTCAGTTATATATTCATTTCAATCCCTTGGATATTGCCAATGCTACCCTTTCTATGAATGAAGATCTTAATTTTATCTCTTCCTGGTCATCAGAGCATGGTCTCCTTATTAACCCTTCAAAATCTCAAGCGATTGTTATTGGTAGTCCTCTTCTGCTATCCTCCCTTAAAAATTTGCAACTCCCATCTCTGTATATCAATAATCAATGTATTCCTTATACCAAGGTCGTGAAACACCTTGGGGTCTACATTGATAATAACTTATCCTGGCAAGAACAGATCTCACATGTCAGCAAATCCACTTACTTTGTCATACACTCACTTAATAAACTCAAGAATTTCCTTCCACTTCACTGTAAAATAACCATAGCTCAATCATTTCTCCTACCGTTGCTTGACTATGCTGATGTTAGCTATTTGGATGCAAACGAGGAACATCTCAATAAACTTGAACGCCTTCAAAATGTTTGCATCCGTTTTATCTTTGGACTAAAAAAATTTGATCATATTTCTCACTACCGTAATCTTCTTCATTGGCCCAAGATACGACAACGACGTAACATACATATCTTGTCATTACTATACAATGTCCTTTTTAATCCAAATTTACCTCAGTATCTCAAAGACAAATTCACTTATCTTTCAAGCCACGGGCGTCCACTTCGATCTGCTGAACGTGCTTTACTATCTATCCCTATTCATAGTTCTGATTTTTTTCAGATAGGCTATGGAATAGCCTAAGTCCTGATATTACGTCATCTTTCTCATTAAACATCTTCAAGAAAAGGCTAAAGCAAAAATATTTATCTGAGAACACCTGATTATATCTTCCTTTCCTCTTCTTTCCTTGTCCTTTAGCTTTCCTATCATTGCTATGAATTGTTCTTATATGCTATTTTCTTTGTTTTTTTTTACTTTTTTCTGCTGTATTTATTTATTTTGTAATGTAATTAACTGATTGCCATAGTACACATTGTTTTGTATACTTAACATTTACTCTGGTTGGTTGGAAGAAATTGCCATTAGGCAATAAGCCCGCCAGTGTACTAATTATATGTACAAAAAGATACAAATAAATAAATAAAATAAAAATGAAGCTGCAGTAACTTAAGTAGAGTCAAGTACTTCAAATTTAATATGTCTTTCAGATAGCAACTTATTTTGACACAGTTCTCTTTTAGGAGTGACATTGATCCTCTTGGACTTCAATCATTAAAAGATTAAAAAAAATTATCAAACTAACCTTCATGGCTTCAACAACCTTCGGATTCCTGTAGTTGAGGTCTGGTTGTTCCTTCATAAACTGATGGAGGTAATATTCTTTGCGCACTTCGCTCCATTCCCAAGCACTTCCTCTGAACACTGAAATCTGTCATTTGGAAATAAAATTTAAATTATAAAATATGTATTAAATGACGGTTTCGTCGCAAAAAAAGTCTTTTTCTACCTAATCAAGCAATAGAGTCAATTTGGTTCAATAGTACAAAGTGCCTTATTTTAGAAAAAAAAAATCCAATAATACACATTGGTTAACAAGCTATAAATGAAATAATAACTCTGGAGCAATTCAGGGGACACATCTATGCGACAGCACTGTCGACTCATGTATAAGGATTTTGGGTTTCATAGTTTTCGAAGCAGTTTGTCAGTAGATTACGTTAGATAAAGTTTCGTCATCATTCCATAAATGATGATGGTAATTTAAAAATGCCTCACAGCATATTAATTTAGAAGTTTGGATTAACAGAAGACCATAATATAAAAAAAATAATAAGGGAACTCAATAAAGAAAGATTAGGTGGTTCTAGCGGGACCATGCAAATAAAAACTAGACTCACCCGGATTTTTACAAAATGATATGTATGTAGGTAAACGTCTATCAAGAAAACCGAAAAGATCGTAAGATTGCATGGTTGGTCATCCGCATGGTCCGCATCCAAGGAATGAACCGATGGAAACACATCTTGGATCTTATACTATACAAGATGATGAAAACTCAATCATTCTTACCCAATTACTTGGAGGTAGGGGCCGTTCTTTGGGATTTGGCGTAGGTTTACCTGGATGCCATACGTAATAATCTCTATATTCTGTATCATTCGACATAGATTTTTTAAACCATTCACTTTGGTCTGATGTATGATTTGGTACAAAATCCAGCAAAATCTTAATGCCTGAAAAATATTTGAGTTGTCAAATTAGAATAAAATACAACAGAAAAAATCAACATGTTAAAATGAATCAAATAAAAATAATGGCCTATGAGTAGTATTACGAAACCACAACATTAATCTGATCAGTATCACATAGGACATCGTCCAGCCATCTAAACTTGGATCTACTTCAATATTCTTATAATTTTATTCACGTCGTATGAAATGATTATCTATGTCAACGTAAGCTAAGCTGAATAACTTTAGAATTAATTGACATGAAAACTTAACATTACCTATTTTATTCGCTTCTTCGATCAATTTCAGAAGATCTTCCGTGGTACCATAAACAGTATCAATAGATAAATAGTCAGATATGTCATAGCCAAAGTCCTTCATTGGGGATGGAAATATTGGTGAAAGCCATGTAGCTTTCACACCAATCTCTTTCAAATGACTCAGTTTCTCAGTTATGCCTGTAAAGTATTATAAAAATTTTAACTATAAATTCAAATATATTTATAATTCAAATATGGTTAATATTAACTACCACAAAATATTCGCCGAATCATTAAATGATATTATTATAAAAATCATTAAAAATGTTACGGTTTTTTTTGGATAACACATATATTTTACCATAAACACTCAGGGATTTGATTGGAACAATGTGCGAATTATCTAAAAAAGAAAGTCTTTGACGCTTGTGTTCTCTCTGTACTGACATATGGCTGTGAAACTCTTGTATTTACAAATAGAATGCTAAATAATTTAGCAGTAACACAAAGAGCCATGGGAAAGAAAATGCTGGGTCTTTCATTAAGAGATAAGAATACCAACTTATGAATAAGAGAAAAAACCGAAGTAACCGACGTTGTCCAAAGGGTTATCAGTCATAAGTGGAACTGGGCAGGGCATGTCGCACAAACCACAGATTCCAGGATTAAGAAAGTGCTGGAATGATGGCCTAGAATGGCAAAAAAAAGTCTTGGCAAGCCTCCAACAAGGCGGTCTGATGATATTAAATGAGTGACTCGAGGAGAATGGATGCGGTCTAGTCAGGATAGAGAACTGTGGAGATCTCAGGGGGAGGCTTATATCAATTACTGGACGAATGAGGGCTGACAAAGAAAAGAAAGATATGCCCATGTTAAATTCATCTAAGACAGCTATAAAAAGAATCCGCCGATTATCCAAAAATAAAGTTAAAACCCCCAGATATTGACGAGATTCCCAATGAATTGATAAAATATGGAGGTACAAAGGTGGCTCTTGAGCTAACAAAACTATTTAACAAAATACTAGAAGAATCTACAATACCCGATGAATGGAAATTAAGTATAACAATTCCAATTTTTAAAAAAGGTGTTAAAACAAACCCAGCGTATTACAGGGGAATATCTCTTTTAAGTGCAATACAAAAATTATTTGCCAGCCTATTGCGTGTGAAACTGGAAGAAATTATACAAAATAGGGACGAACAACAAGGATTTAGAAGTAATCGTTCCACCACTGACGCAATATTTGTTGTGAGACAACTTAAAGAGAAATCCTTAGAATATAATGTACCGGCTTACATGTGTTTTGTCGACCTAACCAAAGCTTTTGACAGAATGCTCCTGGAAGATGTACTGGATATCCTAATAGAAAAGAACATACCGCATCCTATTATAAAAGCTATTAAAAATTTAAACAGCAACAACAAAATGCGCATAAAGGTGGGAGATGACCTCTCAAAGGAAATTCCAGCTGCAGTAGGTATTCGACAAGGAGATAGTTTGAGCCCTTTTCTTTTTAACATCATTATGGATAAGATTATCGAAGATGTTAAAGCATTAGGAATAGGTTACAAAATGGGAAACAAAAATATAGATATAATATGTTATGCAGATGATGCCGTCTTAATTGCAAATTTCGAGGATGATCTTCAGAAACTACTGTATAAATTCCACTTATCTTCCCAAAGACTAAATATGCAAATCTCAATAGAGAAAACAAAAAGCATGGTAACCTCAAGATATCCAGTACGTTGCAAACTTGCTAAAGACAATAAAACTACAGAACAAGTGATGAGATTTAAGTACTTGGGCATAGAAATATCCAGCAGCAATGATCTCTATAACGAAGTACATGAACAAGCAACCAAGGCTGCTGTAGTGGCTGGATGCCTGAGAAGTGCTGTGTGGAGAAATAGGGATATGCTGAGGGAGAGTAAAGTCAGGATCTACAAGACTTGCATAAGACCAATCATGACATACGCCATAGAGACAAGAGCTGACACCACCCGTACAAAAAGTCTCCTTAGAACCACGGAGATGAAGACTCTACGGCCCATCGCAGGAGTAACCCTCCGTGATCAAATGAGGAGCTCCGAAATAAGGAAAATTTGTGATGTTGAGGACGTGGTACGATGGGGTAGAACAAGAAGACGTTTCTGGAGAGACCACGTGGGGAGAGCAAGCTCAGACCCAGTAGTGAGGATATCAGCTGATGAACATCCTACAGGTAGCAGACCTCCAGGAAGACCACCCAAACGATGGAGGGACAGCTGGACGTCCTCCTCCCAGGAGCAGGTGCCGAGAACTACAGGACATAGTCCTAGCTGACGAAGAAGAAGAAGAAAGTTAAAACATTAACAAACGTATCGTTTGTGTTGAGGCTAGATAACGCAGCTTAGATGCTGATATATGGAGCTAACCAAATATGTCACTACGCTGATTGAAGTCTTCAGTCAGAGCAGGCTATAAAGTATGGTTTGGTTTTCAATGCTTTGTGTAACTTGGAATAGCACTGCATTTCATAACTGAGTCAAACAAGGACCATAAGGAAGATATGTACAATGTACACATTGTTACATAAATTTAAAGAATCGATAAATCAGCTTAGTTTTTATCTTTATAATGGAATCATTAAGCATCTGAAATAAACAACACGTAGAATATTGTTATTGAACTTTGTATACTAATTTTGAAAATTTAAGATGGATTGGTGGTTGATAGTATAATGAAAATATATAGATCCCTAGGACGAGACCATTTTTGATGGAGTGATCACAAAATGAAAATAACTGGTCTTTAGTATCTTCGGCCTAAAGAAAGGCAGAGAACAGAAGCGTCTGGAGGAGGCAATAATGGCTAAAGAAAGGGATGACTTTCAGAGACTGCATGACCAAGAAGAAGAATATATTATTCTAATAATAGTTCTTACTCTGTAACTGATAAAACAATACCAAAACACTAACCTTTAATGTCTCCAATTCCATCTCCATCGCTGTCCTTGAACGATCTTGGATATATCTGATAAAGCTGCATTGATTTCCACCAATCGTCATCACCCAAGACTGTTGTTACTTGAAATATCGTTGCTAGTGCAACCAGCACATGAAGCTTAAATATCATCTTGAGCTGTAAGAACAAAAAATGAATCCAACTTTTGCGATCGCAAAAAAATACTTTAAAGCCAAATTATTTGTGTATCTGTCAACGCTTTAGTCCAATGTTTTCTCATTCCCTTCTCGTATTCTGTTTTATTTTCTCCTTTTTAGTGCTTTGTATTGTTTGGAAGATATTTTTCTATATGAATGTTCTTTACACCCTTTTAAAAATTCACATGCACTGGAATTTCAAAATCGATTTTAAAGTTTCTTACTGAATAGTTAGAGCTCTTAAAAAATCAGAATTTGTGTATTACCGACAACAATGTACATATGTCAAAACTTGATCCAGACTGAGTTGATATTTTGATACAATTGAACAATTTCGTTTTTCGTACAAAGTTAACAATTGCATAAAACCAGGCGTATATTTATGTATTTCTATTTTATAAATTTCATTTCAACGTAAATAAAACTTTGAAAACGGTGCCCTCAAAATTTTTTTTGATTAACATTTTTAACTATTTTGTACACACATTTTGTATTACAATATACCTTATTATATACTGGGTATTTATGTAATTATTCAAATACCATATTCTATTTTTAATTTTCACCGGTATGGCCCTTCGACGAGAATCTATTTGTTTTCACCGGTATGGCTCTTCGACAAGAATCTATTTTTTTATTTTTCACGAGTATGGCCCTTCGACGAGAGTCTATTTATCTTTTTTCACCGGTATGGCCCTTCGACGATAATCTATTTATTAATTTTCACCGGTATGGCCCTTCGATGAGAAACTATTTATTTATTTTCACCGGTATGGCCCTTCGACGAGAATCAATTTATTATTTTTCACGAGTATGGCCCTTCTACGAGAATCTATTTATTAATTTTCACCAGAATGGCCCTTCGATGAGAATCGTCAGATCGGGATAATTATTATTCGTCCCATTAGTCGAAGAGCGAACAAAAGTCGCTATATCGATCTAAAAATAATATAATGGGTATCTCACGAAACTGGTTAATCAATAAATTAATAGTGAATAGTGATATTATTAGAAAAAAAGTTTTATTTTTTAGTATTTATTTAAAATCTAAATTGATTTAATTAATACTTTTTAAAAAATATTCGACTCAGTTAACGGAACTTTAATTATTTGATAAAACTGGTTCTTATTTCTTTTCTTTTTCAAACGTACTAAAATAACTGAAGGTATATTTATATACATTTTTTTTAATTATTTTTTGGCGTTCCACCCGATATTGAGTGATATAGCCAACAATTTAGATACATTTGAATAATATATAATAATAATAATTGTTGTATTTCCTTTTAAAAAACAGATTACATTGGAACAATATTGAAATATCTTTAATTTATGCAAAGAAAAAATAATAATAATATCTATAAATAAGTATATAATATATGAATTCACCCATTTTGTGGTAGGAGATAATAGGTTGTGTTCTACTATTTATCTTTGTCTGCCGAACTAGAAATAATTCCTGTTTTAAGGCAGCCAATTTAATGTTTGTTTATTTTATGGTTTTCTTCCGAAACAAATATGTGTTCTGAATGAGGAAAATATAATTAAATAATAGATCTAAATGTTGCACCCTTTAAAATAAAAAAAAATATTTTACTCAAGAAACAGATTGACTATAAATATTTAGCAATTTAAGTCAGATAGTACAGATTTGAAAAAGAAATAGAAAAAAATTGTATAGGAAACAAACTACATCACATGAAAAAACATTTTTTTAGTATAAAAAACATAATAAGATATACAGTGTAAGAAACATTTTTAAACATACCCCCAAATGATTGTATAAGTCAGTTGTTTACATTTTTATATACTTTTACATTTTTATATATTTTTGTACATTTGATTTTTATTTTATTTAATTCAAAAA
This sequence comes from Molanna angustata, assembly GCA_963576475.1. NCBI lineage: Eukaryota > Metazoa > Arthropoda > Insecta > Trichoptera > Molannidae > Molanna > Molanna angustata. The sequence continues at coordinate 7,234,088 of OY754971.1, read as the reverse complement.
TGTAATATGTTATCACATCTGGCAGCATTCTTTGATTTATTGTGGCTAAGTATGTAGGTAGTTATTCATAGCATTCATTTTTATATTATTCAGTCAGTAGGTAATATCCTTATGTTCATAATATGTAGTATTTTTTATTTTAGTTTTTTTTTTTATTTATTTATTCTTTGGTTTTTAATGTATGAACTTTCGTGTTTAATTTACCTTTCTTATATGTTTTTTTTATTTTTTTATATATCCTCTGCTACCGTTGATATGTCTAGATGTTATGAATGTTAAAAAATTGTATTTCTTTGGTTAAATTTATGTTGTGTCAATTAATATTTTGTTTTGTAAAGGGCTTTGGGCCGTAAATCAATAAAAAATGACTAAATAAAAAAAAAAAAAAAAAAATATATATATATATATATATATATATATATATATATATATATATATATATATATATATATATATATATATATATATATATATATATATATATATATATATATATATATATATATATATATATATATATATATATATATATATGAAAAAGAATTTTCTGGGTTAACCCGTGTCAGATAGTCCTGAGAAGGACTGTTTAAGACCTGACGTTTCGCCCGAATATCATCGGGCATTGTCGAAGGAACGCAACGAAAACCGAGCGAGAACGAACGCGCGCGAAACACGACCGCACACACCTAAGGCTTTCCGTCAAGTGAGAAGCGCCAGTCTATGCATGAGCGCAGAGGTAGCGAGCGGGTAGGTTCCCCTCCCCCCTCTACCCCTTCACTCCCCGCACCTATTAGCTATTTGTTCTATTATTTGTACCGTTAAGCCGACTTTGCGAACGAGTTGTCATTTTAATAGTGGGTTTTTCAAATATTGTTTGTTTTGTTATGTGTGGAGGTATTGAATTTCTAATTATTACTTTAGTTTTATGAGTATTACTATCTAGAATATTTGTCCATGTTTGAGGAATTCTTATCGCGTCATTTCTGCTGTTCATATTATTTGCATGTTTGAAAATCTCAATTGCCTCTCTGTATATGCGTTGTGGTTCGGAATTTAAGTTAGCGATGGTGGATGAATTTTCGAAATCAATAGTGTGGCCTTCGTTAAGAACGTGTTGGACTAACGACGAAGTTAACTTCTTATTTTTGACGTCCACTCTATGTTCTGCTACTCGTGAGGATATTTTTCTATTGGAGCGACCGATGTATACTTTGTCACACGAATTGCATGGAATTTTATATACTCCGTGCGACTCGAGTGCAACTGAATCTTTGGGATTGCGAAGAAAGGTAGATATTTTATTTTCTGTTCTGAAAATTGTTTTTATGTTATTTTTCTTCAGAATGCGGCTTATCTTGTCTGTCGTGCCCTTGATATATGGCAAAAAAGCTATTGAAGTCGGAGGAAGTTCTGGTTTTTTGATATTTTTATTACTGTAGCGTCTAATAGATTGTTCGATTCGTGATTTTGAATAACCGTTGGAGATGAGAGCGTTTTTGAGACAGTCAAGTTCGTTGTTTATGTTATTATTATCAGATAGTCTGAAGGATCGGGTCACTAGAGTATTAATTATAGAAGATAATTGAGCCGGGCTATGGTTTGAATTTGCATTTAGATATCTGTTTGTGTGAGTAGGCTTTCTATAAACTGTATGACCAAGTGTGCCATCGTCATTTTTGATGACAAGGACATCCAAGAAAGGTAAGCTATTATTTTCTTCGATTTCCATAGTAAATTGAATGTCCGAGTGGAAACTATTAATATATTTTAGAAAATCTGTCAGTTTATCGGTACCGTGGGGCCATATAACAAAAATGTCGTCGACATATCTACGCCATAAGAGTGGTTTTAAATTTGTCTGTTTTAAAATATCGGTTTCTAGGAATGTCATGAATATGTTGGCAATAACCGGACTTAAGGATGAGCCCATCGGAGCACCTTCTGTTTGCTTGTATATTTTTCCTTCAAATTGAAAGTAGGTATTATTTAGACAGTGATCGATTAAATTGATGATATCTTTTGATAATTTTAACTTTGTTTTTAATAATTCGATTGACTCTTTGATGGGAATTTTAGTGAATAATGACACTACATCAAAGCTTACCAGAGTGTCACCTGTGTTTATTTTATAGTTAGATAGTGTGTTTATAAAATGTTCAGAATTTTTAATGTAAGAGTCTGATTTTTCAACATGGGGCTGTAATTCTTTAGCAAGGTATTTAGCAAGTGATTGAAGGGGGGATCCGTATGAGCTAACTATGGGCCTTAAGGGTACTTCTGCTTTATGTACTTTAGGTAGACCGTATATTTTTGGGATCCGTGACGATTTTTCTCGTGGGATAAGTTGTTTTTGGAGTTCGGAATCGAATTTGGTGGACATTATTTTAGATTTTGTTGTCTTTTCTAAGTAAGTGGTAGGGTCCGATTTGTTTTCTTTGTATATTGAATCTGAGAGAATGTCACGCATTTTAATTATGTACTCATCGGAGTTCATTAAAACGGTCGCGTTTCCCTTATCAGCCGGTAGAACAATTATATCTCGGTTAGATTTTAATGCTTTGAGGGCTTTAAATTCTTCCGAAGACATATTTCTTTTAGGGTCGCGAGCTTTTCTTATGATATGACACGTCTCTTGGCGGATTGTTTCGGCAAGTTTTTCTGGTAGTTTAGAGATGGAGGTTTCGATACCGGTAACTATTTCTTCTTTGGGTATCTGTGAAGGGACCACACCAAAATTAAACCCTTTCATCAGAACTGAAACGGTGGCGTTGTCGAGCTGCTGGTTAGTAAGATTGTGAATAATTTTATTTGAATCTAGAGTAGGAGGATTAAAAGTAGATATATTACGCTGGAGTGATTCATATTTATTTATTTGACGTTTGGTTGTAAGTTGTGAATTTAATTCAACGCGTTGTGTAACTAAATCTTCTAAAATATTCCAGAGCAACGGATGTAATAAATTTGATAATTTTAAATGTAACGATAAAATATTTTCACTGACCTTATTTAGTAGGAAGCGAACGTTGTGAATTTCATCCCGGAGTAGAGCAAGGCTAGCGTCGTTCAGGATTCTTGTAGACGAACGACGTTTCTGTGCACGTGGTTTTAACTTGAACGCGATAGGAATTATGTTTGTATCACGACATCGACGTAAAAATGACAAATCACACAACAATTTAGCACGTTTGGACTGTAGCTTTTCGTACGTTTTACACAACCGAAAATTATCCTCCCCGTAGAGGTATACTATGTTAACTTTTAGGTTTTCACGGGTATAAGATGAAAAAGAATTTTCTGGGTTAACCCGTGTCAGATAGTCCTGAGAAGGACTGTTTAAGACCTGACGTTTCGCCCGAATATCATCGGGCATTGTCGAAGGAACGCAACGAAAACCGAGCGAGAACGAACGCGCGCGAAACACGACCGCACACACCTAAGGCTTTCCGTCAAGTGAGAAGCGCCAGTCTATGCATGAGCGCAGAGGTAGCGAAAAAATAAGAAGTTAACTTCGTCGTTAGTCCAACACGTTCTTAACGAAGGCCACACTATTGATTTCGAAAATTCATCCACCATCGCTAACTTAAATTCCGAACCACAACGCATATACAGAGAGGCAATTGAGATTTTCAAACATGCAAATAATATGAACAGCAGAAATGACGCGATAAGAATTCCTCAAACATGGACAAATATTCTAGATAGTAATACTCATAAAACTAAAGTAATAATTAGAAATTCAATACCTCCACACATAACAAAACAAACAATATTTGAAAAACCCACTATTAAAATGACAACTCGTTCGCAAAGTCGGCTTAACGGTACAAATAATAGAACAAATAGCTAATAGGTGCGGGGAGTGAAGGGGTAGAGGGGGGAGGGGAACCTACCCGCTCGCTACCTCTGCGCTCATGCATAGACTGGCGCTTCTCACTTGACGGAAAGCCTTAGGTGTGTGCGGTCGTGTTTCGCGCGCGTTCGTTCTCGCTCGGTTTTCGTTGCGTTCCTTCGACAATGCCCGATGATATTCGGGCGAAACGTCAGGTCTTAAACAGTCCTTCTCAGGACTATCTGACACGGGTTAACCCAGAAAACTCTTTTTCATCTTATACCCGTGAAAACCTAAAAGTTAACATATATATATATATATATATATATATATATATATATATATATATATATATATATATATATATATATATATATATATATATATATATATATATATATATATATATATATATATATATATATATATATATATATATATATATATATATATATATATATATATATATATATATATATATGAAAAAGAATTTTCTGGGTTAACCCGTGTCAGATAGTCCTGAGAAGGACTGTTTAAGACCTGACGTTTCGCCCGAATATCATCGGGCATTGTCGAAGGAACGCAACGAAAACCGAACCTTAAATTCCGAACCACAACGCATATACAGAGAGGCAATTGAGATTTTCAAACATGCAAATAATATGAACAGCAGAAATGACGCGATAAGAATTCCTCAAACATGGACAAATATTCTAGATAGTAATACTCATAAAACTAAAGTAATAATTAGAAATTCAATACCTCCACACATAACAAAACAAACAATATTTGAAAAACCCACTATTAAAATGACAACTCGTTCGCAAAGTCGGCTTAACGGTACAAATAATAGAACAAATAGCTAATAGGTGCGGGGAGTGAAGGGGTAGAGGGGGGAGGGGAACCTACCCGCTCGCTACCTCTGCGCTCATGCATAGACTGGCGCTTCTCACTTGACGGAAAGCCTTAGGTGTGTGCGGTCGTGTTTCGCGCGCGTTCGTTCTCGCTCGGTTTTCGTTGCGTTCCTTCGACAATGCCCGATGATATTCGGGCGAAACGTCAGGTCTTAAACAGTCCTTCTCAGGACTATCTGACACGGGTTAACCCAGAAAATTCTTTTTCATCTTATACCCGTGAAAACCTAAAAGTTAACATATATATATATATATATATATATATATTATAAAAATTAATACGTCCTTGTTAAACAAGTGCATATTATACATCTTCCTACATTCCCTAAATTAAGCGTAAATGCTTGTGCTTTAGGTGAACGAAATCGGTCGAGGCAGGTTTCGAATTCGCGACAACTCGATCACTAGCCCAGCGCGCTAACCGCTCTGCCATCGACCCATTATATACGTTAAGTTTAGTTCCGATTGTTTACGTCCAATGTGTAAAAGCCAGTTTTATATATTATATTTTTTATTTCACAATATATATTCTATACAATAATATATTCAACAAACACAATAATAAAATAAAATCATAATATTATATTCAATTTTAAGTATGTAGGTACATACCTGTTTAAATGTGCAAGTTCGGTAATCCGTTTGAGCAATCTACCAAGACTAAATCTGTAAGAGTATATTTTATTTAAACGTGTATAATACAATTATAGATTTATATGAGATAATGAAACATTCGCTTGCTTTGATGTTATCTTTTATCAAACGTAAAGGTTGATATACACGAGGAGTGTATGACGTAATTTCATATTGTTTAAAAAACACTCTGTCACGCAAGTGACTCGTGTAACCAAATATATTATATGGTGCCGAGATTGCTAATCTAGAAGGTTCCATCAGCTACCCTCTGTGATATGCATTTTATGGACAAGACCTTTGAATACAACACACCTCACTTTTAACAAGATTGGATGGATAAGCTGTGAAAATTTAAATTTAATTTAATTAAACGCGAATATTTTCATTGAATTCAATAAATAATAAGTAGTATTTAAAATAGTAGTTTTCATTCAACTACGAAAACTTTATATTTTTAAGCAAACAAACAGTCAAATAATATACATTACAAAAAATAAATTGTAAACGAAAACAGTTTGTAGTAATTTTACTCGTCTTAAAGAAGTACTCCATATATGAAAATGTGACCATATATAAAAAGTTAATATTAGAAAATTTAGTTAATATTAGATACCTACAGGAGATAAAAATTAATAAAAGGAAAAAAAACAAAAAAAATGTAAATGTGCTCATGAGGAAGGAAAAGGAATGGAAGGAAGTGGGAAACCAGAATCACTGCAACGTTATCAACCCCTCATCAATGACTCGAAAACTTGAGACTTGAATCTGGCTTTTGTGTGTTGATGGTTGTCCACCGCACCAAAAAATGAATTAAATGTAATTACTGAAAGCTCGTTGTAGGTATGAATTTTGGCAATAGTTTTTTTGTACATTGTGGAAGCCTAAATGTGGAAGAAGTTCTTGTTCGTCTCAGAGGGCAATTAAAGTTAATCTTTTGGAGGAGATCGTTTGAGTCTACATATTATGTTTTTTAAAAGTTTGTATAAATACATTATGTCAGTTACTGTTCGCCTGTTTTCCAAAATAGTAACCTTGTGGTGACGGGCAGAGAGTTTATAGCTACTGAAAGATAATCTACATCTGTAGTTCAGGTGCTTTAAAAATTTATTTTGAACCCTCTCTAATAATGTGGATTCCAGACTACCGATGCATATTCTAGGCCGCTCCTTACATATGAAAAATATAAGGTCTGTTTTGATGAATTTAAAACGCTTAGATACTCTTAGTATGAAGCCTAGCTGTTTTAATGTCCCATCCACAGTTCGGTCTATATGGTGCTTATAAGTCATTCTGCTGTCAAGTGTGAGGAGATCAGGGACCTGAGAGTAGTCATAGATAGGAAACTTTTGTTTAGAGCCCATGTTGATAATATTGTTGGGAAGGCATATAGATGTTGGGTTTTATATTGAGAATTGGTAAACCCTTTAAGTCACCCTTGACTATGACAACTCTGTACTATTCATTGGTACGAAGTCAGTTGGAGTTCGCGTCGATCGTATGGAATCCCCAATACAGCACATATATAAATAGAATTGAGGGATTGCAGAGGAAATTCGTGAGATATCTCAACTTTCTAACGAACCAGAGCATTTGATCGACATTATGGGATAGCCACACTCGTGAGTAGAAGAACAGAGATAGACATAATATACATATTTGTTTAAGATTATATATGGAGATGTTGATTCTGTGAATCTACTCGAGCTGGTACCTATCAACTGCCCACAGCGCGTTACTCGTGCTAACTATTTGTTCAGGTTGCCCCACTCAACGACCAACTATGCTCGGAATACGTTTATGCAGCGAAGTTGTTCGCTGTATGTTATTCGGTGACCTGGACATATTTTTATTGAATAAGGGACAGTTTAGGAGAGGTGTACGAGAAGTACTTGAATCATCTGATTCTTAATTACTAAATAAAAGTGATGTGTGACAAAAGTAATTGTTCCATTTTTTATGCTTGTTATTTATTTATTTGTATATTAATTAATTTATTTATTTATATATTTAACAGATTTTGAATTATTTTAATAGAGACGAAGTTGGAATATTTACTGTAGGAGAACCGGGAAATCAAGGCACCTACAGGGCTTACGACCTGTCATCGGCTGGTTTACGTGATCACTTTATGCGCTTGCACAATGTCCACCAATTATGCCTTTTTTTAATGAGATCCCTATCAATTCAATGTTTTGAAAGTTCTATATATTGCAATACTGAAATTCTTTTCGCTTGAAAATAAGGAAAAAAGGTATAATTGGTGAACGTTGCGCAAGCGCATAAAGTGATCACGTAAACCAGCCGATGACAGGTCGTAAGCCCTGTAGGTGCCTTGATTTCCCAGTTCTCCTACAGTTAATATTCCAACTTCGTCTCTATTGAGATAATTAAAAATCTGTTAAAAAATATCTTTGACTATTTTTTATTATTTAAATTTGACTGTAATTGGTAATATTGAGAGTCTTCACTGGTCCATATGCTGGTAACTCATTTGTGTTTATACATTGTAGTTATGATTGTCTGTATTATAAAAATGAAATAAAATAAAAATAAAAAATACCGAGATCCTTAACCTCGGTATCATACTTGACAGCATACATACATATGTTGAGACATTTAATTTATTTGATAAATATGATAGAAATATTCCTTACTTCAAATGACAAAGGTGCTGAAAATATTTTTCCTGCAATAAATTTCCATTCGATTAATAAAGCAACTCGCTTAAGCGAATCGCTATTATTATCAAAGGCTAACTGGGGCTAGGTTGCGGCCATAGGGGCCTAGCCAGTAAAGTTGAGGGTGGCTGCAGCCCCACCCTAGGATTCTGGGTAACAGGTCAGTACCCTCTTCAATTCTTACCTATGGAAGAGCAGGGCAGACGCCTTAATGCCTCGCTCGGCGGTGACTCATCAAACGTGGCGATGAGTAAGTCTGCATCATCGGGCGATGGAAATCGAAGCACTGAAATTACTGTCCGGTGGTGTACCTGAAATTCGCCAACATGAGTACTAAGGGGTGGAGGAGCCCCCCGTGATGATTGGTCGGCACGACCCACTCGGCGGTACCCGAGTTGATGACGAGACAGGTGCAGCTAACGCTGCGCTGACGAGACAGGTGCGGCACGACCCACTCGGCGGTACCCGAGTTGATGACGAGACAGGTGCAGCTAACGCTGCGCCTGGTGTGGAAATCGAGGAACTGAAAGTACTAAGGGCGTGGCGAAGGCTCCCTGTGGCAGTCTGTTGTTCGTGGAGCTGCTGGGAGGGTAACCCCTGCTATGATTCACGGGCCTTCACGAGTGTGGTTGGACTCTTAGTGGCAGTGGTATGAAATATGCATGGTGGTAGTTCTTGTTTCGTCCGACGAGCAGCCGCTCCGGGGATGAACACAACAATTAGTTCTATAACGTTCCCTATGGAGTGGGGTAGGTGACTGCGACTTTGTGAACCTAGCCAAAAAATTAAGGGGGATGGAGATTTGTTTAGTTTTCGTATTTTATTGCATGTTTGGCTAGTCTATGATGACAATATCGATTCGCGTGAGCGAGTTTCTATATAAATTGAATGGAAATTGGTTGAAGGAAAAAACTATCTAACACCTTTGCCATTTGAGGTTAGCAATAAGTTTATAATTTATTCGAATTTAATCACATTTTTCAAATTAATTGTATTTCTCTATACCGTAAATATAAAAAAAATATTTACGTAGTTGTTTGATTTTTAAAACTACTTGTTAATTTTTATTGTCTAAAAAATTCCCGTTTAGTGTCAACTTTGACAGCTATCCGACATTGGTAAAAATTAGCTGTTGTATATATTCTGAAGTGTATTCCCTAGCTGTGAGGCACCGACTTAGAAAAGTTCTTCCATTCTTTTAAATCATTGTTTTCGAGTGTCCCGTAAGAGCCGGGTAATCGAAAATACAACAGGCAACAATAACATCTCACATAGTTCAGCAATGAGGTTCACCACCCATTCTGAATGTAGTGCCTTTTTGGTGAAACGAGACTGGTGTGTGGGTATACATAAATGTGTTGTTCTCCCTTTTATAAGGCAATGTACACCCGCACACCTTTCGCTGGTAACCCCACACTGTGGGATATGCCGTGATGGTATGAATGAATGAATGAAGTATTTTATGGTTTGGCGCTCACTTAGCGTTCTGTGAAGGAACCGATTGCAGTCCCCATAATATGCAGAGCGAGTAGTGGTGAAAGAAGCGAGTAAGAATAGGCGACATAATATAATTTTAATTAATTATTCACACTTTAATGCAAATTAACGTTTCTACTGCTTTGTTTTTTTTTATTGTTTATTAGAAAGCAGCGGAGTGTTTGCATGGGTTGAACAATTTCCACACTCTTTAATTGTTCTTGAAGTGTTCTAAGTACTTTTGTTGTTTTTTGAAGTGTTCTAAGTACTTGAAGTGTTCTAAGTACTTTTGTTGTTTTTTTTTTATCTCTAAATCAATCAATTTTTTCAACAAATAATTTATTTTTACAATTTTTGCTGTGTGTTAATGACTCATAATGAAATATTGTGTTTGGAAAGAGAGAAAGAAGGATGCATACGCTTGAATGCGTAGCGTATGTATGTACATTTGCTTATATTATATGTAAACGTATCTATAAATAAACAACGCAATAGACAACAATATAAAACTAGCTCACCTTAGCACAGGCTATGCCTAGTGAGGGGGCTAGTAACAAAGATACAAAAAAAGGATAGCTTTAACTATGTAAGCAATGGTGAAATAATGAAATTATATTTATTGCAATGAAATAACTTATATTTACTTTGTATGTCTACTATGTATGAATAAGCTTATATTACCTTTAATTATTTTGTATCTTATATCTACTCTATGTTTTTGGATAGAAATAAATAAAAGTAAAAATAAAATAGTCATGTACAATGATTCCCAATGACCATGGAATGATTTCATCCACTTTATCAAGCGCAAGTCATGAAAGGTATCACTGTTATTGATAAGATTGTATCTAGTACAGGCAAACAATTCTGATTATCATTCTGATAATTATTTATATACTTATTACTAGATAAAGTGTGTAGGTACATGAGGCTAATTTACGTAACACTCAACTCTTTGATGGCTCATATTTGTTTTGACCAATGCGCAACTCTCAACGAACTTTTTGCAATGTGGAATTAAATATTCAAGGATTTAATTACAGAAGATATAACCTGTAGATCGATAGTGGAGTAATAAGTGTATAGTACAAATCATGCTCAGTGTGGTAGGGCATTCAAAAAACACGACTCCAGTGTCTCGACTTCGTCTCAACAAGCACACGAAGGGTTTGCCTTTATATTATGTATCTTGTCAAGGTGACTGTAAACAAGGCAATGTCCTAGTCTTAGATTTCGACTTAAAATACACCACAGCTCACATTACCAAGATCGCATGAGCTCATAGAATGATAATAGTTTTATTATTATTCCATGGATGAGCTGTCAAAATTGACATTAAACGCGAAAATAATTAGTAGTATAAAAATATACAACGACTTTTATAATATGTATAGAAGGTACAATTTATTTTAAAAATTTGAACAAATGCGAATACATTATAAAGTTGTTCCTAACCTCAAATGACAAAGGTGTTGATGATTTTTTTCTTGCAACCAATTTCCATTAAATTTATAAAGCAAATCGCTCACGCGAGTTGCCATAGTTATTAGAATAACTGAACGGATTGAATTTCTTTATTAATTTAATGGTAATTAGTAAGGTTTTGTAATTATGATATCACAAGGTATCACCGGAAGGAAAGATTTATTACAGTTCCCGCCTATGTAATACTGTGATAAATCTTGCATAAGCCAATCTAATAGAAAATATCTTTCTGGGTATTAGAGCACAAATAAGATATAAGAAATAAAAAAAAAATCTTAGCTGGTTACCCACGTACTTACCAAAGGTCACATAATATACTTACCAGAAAGATATTTTCTATTTGATTAGCCTATGCAAGATTTATCACAGTTTTACATAGGCGAGGACTGTTATAAATCTTTCTGTGATACCTTACCAATTTCCATTAAATTTATAGAGAAATTCAATCTTTTAAGTTATTCTAACAATAATAGCGACTCGCGTAAGCGATTTGCTGTATAAGTTTTATGGAAATTGGTTGCAAGAAAAAAGTCATCAACATCTTTGTCATTTAAGGCTAGGAAAAACTTAATAATGTATTCGCATTTGTTCACTTTCCTTCCCCTTAGCGCTATTGTCCCGTTTCTATCGGGGTACGCTTTGACCATGATCTTGGAATTGGCGAGTCTGGTTATTACATTGAAGTGACTGCCATCTGACCTTCGTAACCCTTAGAAAGGGGAACCAGAAAAATTGGATCATGGCTACATATAGTGATATAAATCCGCACATAGATTTTTTTGAAAATCCAGAGGTGCGTGCCCCGCCCGGATCAAACCGTCGACCTCACGCATGGGAGGCAATGACCTTACCACTGGGCTATCACCGCTTTTTCGCATTTGTTTACATTATCAAATCAATTATATTTCTCTGCATATTATTTACTAATTATTTTCGCGTTTAATGTCAATTTTGACAACTTGTTGACTAGTTGTTTAATGTGCAAATACAAACAGGAAGGTTTTTATTATGATAATGAACAAATTTGTATTTTTTTTGTGAATGGAAAATGTCACAGGAATATCTATACTTACTTGACAGATAGGAAGGGACATTGCAACGCGTGTTATGTGATATTTTATGTAGCTTCTCGAGCAACTAACAGGTACTATGTCAAATAATAATTTAACACGCACCCTATAAACAAGTTCCCAGATTCTGGAGACTTACGATATTAATCGTCTCACAGATCCAGACTGAAAACACAATTAAAAACTGTGTCTCCACCGGGAATCGAACCCGGGACCTTTGGATCAGCAGTCAGATACCTAACCAACTAAGCCACGAAGGCGGGATCGCTAGTGTATGATAAAAATAATCAATTGATTGATTATACGAAATATATATAATTAATTGATTGATTTATATCACTACATACTGAAATAAATTTCGATAAGTATCAATATTCTTTATCTACAATCTCAAGACAATCTATATTATAAATTTGAATGTTTGTATGTATGTGTTGAATGCGCTCCTAAACAGTTCATCCGATTGCGATGAAACTTTGGTGAACTGTCGAGAGTATACCAGGGATGGTTTCTGGATCAAAAAATTTTAACTTCCTCTTCTTCTTCATTGAGTTTTGGACTATCCTGGGAACCGTTCATCCGATTGCAATTAAACTTTGGTGAATTGTCGATCGTATGCCCGGGATGATTTCTGAATTTAAAATATTTTCTTCTTCTTCTTCTTCATCGGGTATCAGGTCATTTTACCGATGAAGGTGGACTATCATTGGAACCGTTCAATCAATTTCAATGAAACTTTGATGAATTGTCGAGCGTATGACCGGGACCTACTGAAGGGACGGGAGGTAATGAAGGGACGGGAGGTAATGATGGGACGGGAGTAACTGAAGGGACGGGAGTAACTGAAGGGACGGGAGTAACTGAAGGGACGGGAGTAACTGAAGGGACGGGAGTAACTGAAGGGACGGGAGTAACTGAAGGGACGGGAGTAACTGAAGGGACGGGAGTAACTGAAGGGACGGGAGTAACTGAAGGGACGGGAGTAACTGAAGGGACGGGAGTAACTGAAGGGACGGGAGTAACTGAAGGGACGGGAGTAACTGAAGGGACGGGAGTAACTGAAGGGACGGGAGTAACTGAAGGGACGGGAGTAACTGAAGGGACGGGAGTAACTGAAGGGACGGGAGTAACTGAAGGGACGGGAGTAACTGAAGGGACGGGAGTAACTGAAGGGACGGGAGTAACTGAAGGGACGGGAGTAACTGAAGGGACGGGAGTAACTGAAGGGACGGGAGTAACTGAAGGGACGGGAGTAACTGAAGGGACGGGAGTAACTGAAGGGACGGGAGTAACTGAAGGGACGGGAGTAACTGAAGGGACGGGAGTAACTGAAGGGACGGGAGTAACTGAAGGGACGGGAGTAACTGAAGGGACGAGAGTAACTGAAGGGACGGGAGTAACTGAAGGGACGGGAGTAACTGAAGGGACGGGGGTAACTGAAGGGACGGGAGTAACTGAAGGGACGGGAGTAACTGAAGGGACGGGAGTAACTGAAGGGACGGGAGTAACTGAAGGGACGGGAGTAACTGAAGGGACGGGAGTAACTGAAGGGACGGGAGTAACTGAAGGGACGGGAGTAACTGAAGGAACGGGAGTAACTGAGGGAGGTACTGAAGGGACGGGAGGTACTGAAGGGACAGAAGGTACTGAAGGGACGGGAAGAACTGAAGGGATGGGAGGTATTGAAGAGTCTGAAGCGACGGGTGGTTATGGAGGACAATTTTTAATTATACAGGCAATACGAAGTTTGCCGGGTGTTCACTAGTTATTAATATTTTTAATATCTTTATATAATAAGCCTACTTATGTTATCTTAGCAATAATAATTATATTATTTATTGCTTCGTTTAAGTAGTTATTTCCATTAAAAATACATCTATAAATATTTACAGTCGACCGCCATGGAACAGTTGATTAGCCGTTTTGCTTCTGTGCGGGAGTCCTGGGTTCGATCTCCAGCAGATGAGAAATTTATTTAAATTCATTTCACACGCAATGCTTGCTTCTCTGAGCTGGAAACACTGGTTAGTTGGAAGATATTGCCAAGTGGCAATAAACTCGCCACTTGCGCAGGATGCAAGGAAGTTTGTTTTTATTATTATATATGTAAGGGGGGGGGGCAATTCTCTTCAAAGGGTGAAATTAAAACCCTCACAATTAAAATCATAAATCCATTGTGATCCATTACAAATCCATTGTGATCCATTATAAATCGATTGTGATCCATTACAAATCCATTGTGATCCATTACAAATCTATTGTACATAGTTTAATTAGAAAATATTAGTAAATTATTAACATATGTAGGTACTTGCTGTCAGTAAAAATAGTTCAATAATACCGCCGAGCGCTGACAGTAATATTTGGTACTTAGGAATGTCCAGTCCATCCGTTGGTAAATCATAAACATACTTACTGATATTTGGTTAAACGTAAATGGTTGCGGTAATTTAACTTTCATTCCGTAGGTATTCCATGGTGTACTTAGTCCTTGCACATTTTCACATTATAAGTCTGAACCGGCTAAACCACGAATTAGTGCCCAATACGAGGTTTACTTAGTGCGAGGTTTTTTTTTTATTAGCTTATATGGCATTCCACCCAATCATTAGGATAATTTCTGCCAGCATAAAAATGTTATTAAATTATTTTAAGATTTTAGGTTATTGCATCATTATAGATTGAATCCATTTAGACGAAGAAATTTTGCTATGAGTAAATTAATATGTAAGGAATTTAATGATAGAAGAGGTGGAATATTGATCACTTAGCTAAAACGAGTATTTGCGAAAATGTCATTCATACCGCCGAATAGGTAGGTATGTCTTTTTGAAAGTGCAGACTTTGATTTTTGTAATACTTAATGTGTTTGTGTGTATGATGTACCTATCTTTTATTAAATTGTCCTCTGTACAGTCCAATCTATATTTTTTTTTTGCGAATGTATGTATAGTCGGTCAAATGTAGCTATTCAAAAAACAGCTGTTCAAAAAAATAATGAAAATAATTCCTTGTACCCTGCGCAAAAGACTAATTTCCATTCCAACTTCAAGCCAACTAGTTAAACATCAATCAACGACTTAAATCATAAAACCTCGAGATTTATTTTCTTCGTGTGTCCTGTGGGGTCCTTCCGGTTTAGTCGATCACGTGGGAGAAACTCACCCTGTCCAGTGCGGGGTCCATTTCAAAAATTTTGAATGAATGAGAGCCTATAAAATATGGGAATTTCTGGGTATTCATATAGAAAAATCTTTGGTGTTTGATGATTATAGTGTATTTATTATCGGCCTTGGATATCATACATAGCGTACAAGCACCACAATTTCCTCGACATGAATATGGTAAACGTTATTAAAATAATATTGGCTTATTAAAAAATTGTAAACAAATGTTCCCATCACAAAAATATTACAATTACATTTAAATTACAAATGTAAGAATAGAAAATCCTAAACAGCTCCTGGAGTAGCGAGCACAAGAGCTTCGTATGCTTCCAAAAATATTACTGATGTTGATAGCGTCTCGCTAAAAATATATAAAATATGAATGTCAATACCATAATTATTTTTTTGAATAAATAAATACCTACCATAAAAAATTGTGATTTCTCCTCTTGACCAGACTTGCCACCCCCCTCTTGTTTTTTTTACCGAACGTTTGCACCGAGGTTTCTCGGCATAAACAAAGTCTAAAAGAAACTAAATTGAAATGAATTATCCAATTATTTTTCAGATACAACACTATCGTAGGTATAGGATTTACAATAAAGTTTGGAACTTGAGGGGACCCTGTATCTGGAAACACTACCCAATTATTAATTATTATTATACATCGAAGTAATTAGATAGTCATTTTCATGATAGTTTTATTAAAGTCGGCGTTGACGATACAGCTGAGATTTTTTAGTGTCCAGTTCATCGAGGTCAGGTGCTTGAGATGTGCTGGTCACGTTAACAGAATGGACGACTACAACCCTTTAAAATACCTCACGCTATTCACACTACGAGGACGAAAAATACTAGGAAGGCCCGAACTGCGATGGAATATCAGCGCTGATACGTCCACACTACATATAACTTGCTGAAAGACAAAAATAATAGGACAGGAATAGATGAGCCTTTTGGATTCAGCCAAGATTCTACACTTATCTGTAGATTTGATATGATGAATTATTTATTTCAATCATGGAAAAAAAACTATTGATCGATAAATAAAAATGGCTAAAAATACTGACCCTATATTCTTCTTTGATTCAGTGCTCGTTGACTTAACTTCAAGTGATTCACCGATGTTATCAAAAGTTTCAGTCAGACTGAGATCGTATTCATCTGAACTTGTATTCACCAATACAACTATCGATTTTCCTTCAAATGTTCTGAAACAGCATCGAATTAAAAATGTGTCATATTACAAATGTATATAGCAATTTTTAATACAAGAATCACGCATGTCGATGTCATGTATTTTGTTATTGATGACATCGTTCTTAAGGCCCTTGTATACACAAAAATGCACACTAAATTCTAATGTATGAAACACGAAAAAATATTGTATATCACCCAATCTGCGAGGTAGGTACAACATTTTTTCGTGAAAAAAATGTAAAATTTATAGTTGTTTTTTTTTAAATAGCAAGAAAAGTATTTAAATTTTTGCAATAATAAAAATCTCAGCCGGTAGATTTTCATATTTTCTTTCGGTTGAAGTAAAATCTACTTCACAGGCCTTTTAGTTTTTTAGTTACAATAAATAAATTAAAAAGGGTTTTACTAAAACTAATTTTACTAAAAAAAGTATTAAACTCATACAATAGAATAAAGATGTACATACAAACTGTTCCTTATTTTAAAGACGTATCTTTTGAGGATACTGAGGAAATTATTTTCAAAATATACTATAAAGCCTACTATAGCCTCTTAGGGTTAGTTTTCACGTAAATGGCACTATATAAATAGTTCAAAAAATTAACGAAATGATAATTACAGATAAAAAATAAATAATGATATTATTTTTTTCTTAAAAATATTAAAAAACATAGGGCCGGTACAAAAATATAGCGTATTACAGTGTCCGTTTAGGCCTAATCTTCCCTCAAATACGTCACTAAAACGACAAATATTTAACTAAACGTTTCTGGCGGATTAAGTATGTACTTAACGGTGAGTCGACTGTCATTTCTCGACTCGTTGCTAGGCAACGAGTGTAGTTTCAGTGTTCTATCACTAGAGGCGTTAGTTGAATCGACGGTGGCGCCACACAACAAAACAAACTGACAGCCACATTGAAACGAACATGGGCATTTAAAAGCATTATTTTGGTGAAAAAAATTAAATTTACGATGTTGGATAGTAAAACAATAGTATTTCAAGTCGTTGCGTCCCGTTTTGTAATTCGTATTATTTGAGGTTATTTAAAATTTGACAGATAACCACAGAAAAAGTTAAATATGTCTATGATTGAAGATTTAGTAACTGACATGTCATATTGCACTGTAATGCGGAATATATTCAATCTCCCCTTAACATTAATCTTGAGTTTAACGAACTCAATGAGTTGAGGGCCGACTGTAATACCGGCCCATAGAATATTACAAAAAAATAATGTTTCTGAGTCACGCCAAACTTCTAGACTTGTCGGCGTGTTCTCAAAAATAAGGTCGTTGACGATATGAGTGGGTACTTTGATTTTGAATATGAGAGGCCGATATAGAACATGTTGTGTAAAGGTATTTTTGATATGCGTGTAAATATATTTACTAGTTTTATTTAAATTTTACATAAACGATGTGATGAAATATAAAATAATAATTTAGATATTAACCTTGAATATGCAAGAATCTGTACCCCCTTCAACATTACCACTTTGATATCTCCATACATAATTATTGGCGACTTCCTTAACTCTGAGAGTTGCATATACATCTAAAAAAGTTGAAAATAATGAAATTTTTTCTAAAAATATCCTATAGCAAACAAAAAACATATACCTACCTTGGAAATTAATAATGAAAAAACATTCTTAATGACATTTTTAGTTATAATTACCTACTTATAAATATCCACTCTGCTTTTACTGTATATTTACATATTTTAGTTAGACAGTTCTCTGTCAATGCGTTACATTAGCATTGATTATTTTTTGTGTAAGTATTTGTATCATTCATTTTACATATTTTTTTGTTTTCTCTTGTTTACTCTTCTTTTATAACATGTGAATATTTGAAAATAACAGCTGAATAAAGATACTTAACTGTGTAAAATAACAGTCCCAGAACAAGCTTTTGCCTAGTGGAGCGTTATTAGTCAGTAAATATACCTATGTAATATTTGTTTTGTGTAATAATAATAAATAAATCAATTCACATTTTTTTTTGTTTTATTCGTGTCTCTACAACGAGTCTTACGTGTGTTCATATAATTGAATTTATATGTACATTCTTATCATTCAATATCCAGCTTTACTAAGCCGACCCTTACTTTTTATTCTATACTCTCTTTAAATGTTCGTATATAATTCTTAATTATTTTTTGATAAGCAATTTCTTCATTGATTTTCATGAATTAGGTAGGTACTATTAATTTTCTTCGTAGTCATGGTCGATCGGTTTTAATTAAATATTTCCTAGCATACCTGTGCAAAGCTTTGCGAATTCTTACTTAAAATTATACTTAACGTGTACTTTACAACTCAATAGAACAAGTCAACTAACAGAAATATTTCTAAAGCAATTTTTGTGATCTACTCAATTTCCAAAAGTTACACCCATTGTTACTCTTGCACTATAATTAGTATTATTTAAAAAGTAAGAAAGGTAATTGTTACCTTTATTGGACTCTTTTCCAATTTAAGTAGATCTTTCAAATTCAACCAAGTATATGTGTCTGACACTGGAAGCCATGTCTTTTTATTAGTAGAGAAACCTTAAAAAATACATGAGATAAGTACATAAACTAACGAGTTTTATAGCTTTAAAAAAACAGTTTTCAAGAGACATAATTTGGAATGATTCCCATTATCAATGTGGAAGCTAGCTCTAACATCCGAGAATTCAAATGCAACTATACCTCACGTTTTGCAGAAAATTCAATCTTATAAAATATGAAAAATAATTGTTATAATAAATGATCTGCAAAAGAAATGAATTCGGTTCATTGTGCATAGCACCAAGTTGTTCATAAACTAACTGATGACACTCTTCATAATGAAAGCCGATGAAAAGCTATAATCTTTCAAATGTCAAAATTGAGAAACCACCTGCACTCGTTGTATCGTCCCATTGGTAAGGCGTTCTTGCTGGATCTCTGGATGTGGAGTTATATAGATCTGGACCAGCCAGGCAAGCTTGAGGATCTTGGGTTTCCTCCCAACTCAAATAGAAGTTCCTCATTGCGATTTCTTCTCCCTGATAAAAAAAAAATTTCAACGCAAGATGTCTGAACAGTGCTTCTGGTTTTTTTAACTCTCAAATATTTCAAAGTCAACCAAAATTAAGAAAATTTAAAATTAGTAGTTTTTATTTTCAAATTGGTAAAAAGGCACATAACTTTTATAGAATGACATTGAAGAATTATCAAGTTTTCATACTAAAATATTTCAATCAAAAATAATTTTTCATAAAAAATTTGAATATTTTATAGAGTGACTTGTTAGTGAGGAGTTGGCCATTGGCCACAATCCACTCGTTTATGCTGTGTAGGCATTTGTGAAGCCAATTCTTCGGCATACAACAGTCCGTCAAGCGTATAGTGTTTTCATACAAAGAGGTTTCAAGCTAAAATTGACTGCACAATTTTATGTCAGGTTAGTCGATCTTTGAAATTCAGATAACTAAATCCTGAAATGTTCGCTGTTGATCCCAGATTCGATTTCCTACTGTAATTTTTTATTATGTTTCTATTCTGGATTTTGAGACACACAATTTCAAATAAGGCCCGCGAGTAAATAAGCTATTAATTTAACTGAATAGTTTCTCGTTGAGTTTGTGACATAATTAACATAAAACTAATAATTGGGCGGGTTTCAAATGATGTTATATTTAACATAGTTAGTTGGCTAATGCAGTAAAAAATAAGACCTGGGGGGCTATTCTGGTTCAAACGGCGAAATCAAAACCCTAGTGATTACCCATATCATGGATATAATAATTATCATATGGAGTTCTATGACATCTTAAGATATTAAAGAACTCCATATTATAATTATATCCATGATATGGGTAATCGTGAGTGTTTTGATTTTGCCGGTTGGACCAGACTTGCCCCCCCCCCTGATAAAATCTTTAATTTTAATATAATACCTGGTAGGTGATGACTACTCCAGGAAGTAACATCTCAGTCATAACAACACCATCAGATCTTTCGGGTCTGAGTCGACCGGCAACACGTGGCGTATCATGGTTTCCTATCTAAAATGGCAATAGTAAATAACTCAGCAAATCTTTATTATGTATTGCATTACAATATAATGTAGCAGTTCTAGCTAAATCATACATAGTTTACACATAAATCTATCAATAATAAATTTTCGTCCTTCTATGCCGAAACCATCCTTTCATACATCTAGGACCGTTCTTACTGCCTACATATTTTATAATAATAAATTTTAACTTTTTATTTGATTTTTCCCTTTGAAAATTTATAATACTTGTTTTTATAAAAGAATGAATCCTTGGTACAAGTACATATACCTATATACCATCCTCATACATTCCCTTAACAAAGCGTAAATGCTTGTGCTATAGGTAAATAAAAGCGTTCGGGGGAGGATTCGCGACTACAGGATTACAAAATCAGTGCGCTAACCGATATGCCACCACCCATTTATTTACATTTACAAATAAAATTGATGAAACGCATTGGTCCTAAAACTGAACCCTGAGGTATTTCATTTATCGTTATTTGTGATATAGATGAATTTTATTGATTTAACCCAAATACGCTTATCTTTTCAACGAATCATTATAAGGTCTGACATTTTATTTACGAAAATTTCCACCTGGAGACTAGTTCCATAGTCTGGAATTGTCAGAATCAGTTTTTTTTCTTGAATATGTATGTACATAATAATTCTTGATTCATTTCCTGTCATTCAAACCTCATTACCACTACATAAATGAATAAGCTTTCAATCTTTTGGAATTCACTTTAAATAACATTTCAGTAGATTATATATAAAATATTAGAAAAGGATTGGATACTTTACCAGCCAGTTAGCTACTCGGCCTTTTGGCAGCTTATTTATCCAACCCTCGATTCCTTGTTTGAAGTTGAGAGCCGTGGATCGATCGTCTACGTAAGCAATGTTGAAATTGAATGGAAAGTGTGCTCCTTCGTGGGTCTCATTACCAAAATACTTCATCGCAAGATCAACTCCACACATTGCTTCCAATAACATGATCCTGTACAAACGATAACCGACTTATCAATATTAAAAGTGCTCATAATATTACAAGGAAGAAAATTTATAATGAAGATTTGATATGCTTCTAGAAGTTATAATCAAAAATTTCTAAGTCTTTTTGTATTTTCTTCGTGAGTTTTATAGATTTCCTGTGATATCCGTCGTTTGCACAAAGATTACTTTAAAGAAGTTTATTAATGAATTAGCTCTACTTAAAACATTTTACCTACCTACTTTCTGATCCTGTCTCGGCCGTTACTTCATCAAGAACTGTTCTCCATTGATAGACAGCATCAAATGTTTCATTCCTTTCTCTTGTGTGAATGTGGACAAGATAATTATAATCGTCTGTAGACGAAGAAAACGATAAAATATTAGTAGCTACTATTACTATATTTGTAGATACATGTTTAAACAAAATAAAATCAATTACATTATAAGAATACCCCTTTCTCTACCATAAGCAATTTTTGTCCATAATTATGTCGTGCAGTGCAGTAAAATCCACCTATGAATTATTTTTTAAACCTAGGTTTACATAATCCGAAAAAAATGATCAACATATTACTGACCGAAAAAATAACTGGATACATGTTTCTGAGCAAAATTTTGCAAGATTTCAAAATATTTGTACCTGGATCATCAGTTCCACCAGAAAGAGGTTCATCTGGATAATTTCCAGTTTCGTCAACTTCAACTTCAACGAGATGTGAAATGGCATCAACACGAAAACCAGAAACTCCTTTCAAAAGCCAAAATCTGATGACATTCTGTAATAAAAATTAAATATGATTCTATTTGAAATATTTTGATACACGTCATGTTTTACTTTAGAGATAACTGACGATATATTTGATTTTTAAAACAATATTTAGAAAATCATACTCAATTGTAATTCTTGTGATTGATTCGTATAGATCAAGACAACATTCGTATCTATATCCGTCTACTACTACATTTTTAGTCCAGTCCGCAAATCGCTCATCAGACAATCCTGTTAATAATATCAATTATAACAGAATTTCACAGCCTCGTACCCCCATCCATAGGGAATGCATCAGAACATGCAGTTCTATTCATCCGCTGAGCGGTTGCTCGTCGGACAAAACAAGAACCTACCATCAAACATATTTCATACTACTACCACTAAGAGTCCAACCACAAACGTGGAGGCATGTCAATCATGGCGAGGGTTTTCCATCCAACAGAGCACGGTAACGCGTGACTCGAACACGCATTGCAGTATTTTCAGTTATTCGATTTCCACGTCAAGCGCAGCGTCGGCTACCAATCTCATCATCATGGCGGGCTACCGCCGAGCGGGACATGGCCCACTAGTCTTGTTGGGGGGTTCCTCCACCCCCTTTGTACTCGTGTTGGCGATTTACAGGAACTACACCACGTAGATAGTACTTTCAGTTCTCTGATTACCACGCGTAATGAATGATGCAGGCTGAATCCTCGCCGCGTGTGACCGCGAGTCATCGCCTTCCATAGGTAAGAATTGAATGGGGCACCACCTATTTCCCAGAATCCTAAGATGGGGCTGCGACAACCCGCAAACTTTACTGGCTAGGCCACTATGGCCGCATTCTAGCCCCAAAATAATATGAATAGTAAATATTTGCCCAAATAAAAAACCAGTGAGAAAGAACGCCTGAAGAGCTGATACCTGAAAAGATGAGTTTAAAGCAAACTCTGCACAAACAGGCCCTAGTGGCCCTCAACCAGTATAAGAAGAAGAAGAATACATTTACTTTTTTATGAAAAAAAATCATCGAAGAAAAATTCACGAATTACACTTTTCTAGAATTTTAACATTTTACAGTCTTTGAATTTAAAATAAAAAAAACTAAAAAAATGAAAACATATTGTTTTGTAGATATTTTTCAAATTTTCTAAAAATAATCCAATTTGCTGATACTGATGGAGATTGATGTCAGGACGCTGAAAAAAAAGTCATTAAATATTTCATTATTTCAATTTATTATTTTTGAAAATAAATTTACCTTCATTTCTCTGACAACATTGGGATCTCTATAATTGAGGTCTGGTTGTTCAGCAAGGAACTGGTGAAGATAATACTCCCGCCGTTGCTCGTTCCATGTCCAAGCACTTCCTCGGAATACTGAAATCTGAAATATAAAAAAGTACCTATCAATACCGTAAGTACATCAAAAATGATGCGTCCTGGATTCTATTCCCAACATATGACAAATTTCACACGGAAATCTTGCTTAGATTGAACTGAAAGATGGTAAGTTGGAAGATATAACGATTTGACAAAAAACTAGTCATCAACGACATGTCATTCATTTTTTCTTTAATGAAGATTGCAGCAGACATGCAATGTTCTCTTGATCCGTCATCTCCTCAGCCATTTTTTTTACTACCGCATATAGGCCTCTCCATGTTTTCCCCGCGACTGGGATTATGTCGTCTTCCCTTCTTTTTTGTGGGCTACCTACACTTATTTTCATATCCCAAGGTTGCCATTTGTGGATTTTGGTTGTCCACCTCTTCAATTCAGATCGGTGCCCCTTTCGAGTCTTTTCTGTGGAAGAACAGGCCACACGCCTTAATGCCTCGCTCAACGGTCACTCACTAAATGCAGCGTGAATTCGCCAACATGAGTACTAAAGGGTGGGGGCAAGCCTCCCGTCAGCGGCTCGTCGGTAATTAATCCAAGTTCGATTCGGCGGTTCCCTGCGTTTGAGGTTAGCCTCTTACTGGCAGAGATATGAAATGTTCTTGATAGTAGTCCTTATGTTGTCCGACAAACAGCCGCACTGGGGATGAGCAGGACTTAGAGTTCTATAACGTTCCAAAAAGAGTTGGGTAAGAGACTTCGACTATCCTCTTATGTCTATTTCTCAAAACTGTCACGCCATTTGTCCTGCTCTTGATTGATTTCTCTAAAATGATAGGTACCTCAATGATATACCTTCATAATATATGCAATCAAGGCTACCTTTTCACGAGTTAGATTTAGGTACTAAAAAACTACAATCCACAAAGACACTGCAAATATTTTTTTTTTTGAAACAAAACCCACCTTCAAATTTAGTGCTGCGGAAAGAGCCAAAATTATTTAACTCTGACAAATCTGTGCATTTAACGCCATATATAAAGTTTGTGTGTAAAACTGAGTTTCATGCAGAAACTAAATCTATTCGCCGTTTATGAGAAAATTTACACACCATAAAGCAATGATTACTGCGAGGTGGTTTTTAATGCCTTTGAAAGAGACCAATTAAAACTTACCCAGTTACTCGGTGGCAGGGGTCTTTGTGGATCAACTGGGTTAGGTTTGCCTGGATGCCAAACGTAAAAGTTTTCATATCCTGGCTCTCTCATCACGGATTTCTTGAACCATTCGCACTGGTCCGATGTGTGGTTGGGGACAAAGTCCAATAAAATTCTTATACCTCAAAAATAAAAAAATGTTTTTTATAAACATATGTATATTATTAAATAGTCTTATTCAATGAAAAATTATTGCGACCAAAGAATAAGAAATAAAGTCTTCTAAAGGAAATTCTTCCAAATATATACCTATTGTTTTTTTTTATATTGTTATATGAACAAAGAAACGCTGATATACCTAGTTTTTTTGCTTCTTCGATTAGTTCTAAAATGTCTTCTATAGTACCATAGTTTGGATCGACATTATAATAATCCGAAATGTCATAACCGAAGTCCTTCATAGGAGATGGAAATATTGGTGATAGCCATGTTGACATTATTCCAATGTCCTTCAAGTGCTGCAGTTTTTGGGTGATACCTTAAAACAGAGATATTATTATATTAGTCTACTAGCAGAGAAGCATCGCTACGCTCAGCTTCTAAGCTAGGGCTTGCAGCCCGCTGTGTGGTAAATGACCGCCACCGGCGATTCATGGGCGTTTGTTGGTATATTCTTCGTCAAATATAAGAATTGAAGTTGTAACGTGCACAACCAACATTTATTTTATTTTTATTTTATTAAAAGGATACATCGACAGACATTCAGCTTACAATTTTCATAAAAAGATAATAATATTGGTTATTATTGAGTGCTGGACGTCCAATTATGGATGCACATAAAATTACATGAGCTCTAATTCAATCATATTTTTTTTTTTTTTTTCCTCTTTATTTTATTTTCTATCAGAAAATAATTTTGTCCTACAAAGTTAACTTTACAAAGTTAACTACTTTAGCCTACAAAGTTAACTACTTTTTTTCAATAATGTCAATGAAATTTTATTTCTTGGTGATTTTTTATTACTATTTAGATAAAATTTAGTTAATTGTTTACAAGTGGCCTTTAGCGTCAATTGTATTGATTTTTTTTGTAAATAGATAGATAATATTATACAAATTAAGGAAAAAATAGTCATTTTCCCGGAATCGCCTAAAAACATTAAATATCGTAAAATATATGAAGAAATCCATAGAAATGGTTGCTTTTACGACATCTAACTTTCGAACATATTGTTAGTAAACACATTATGCGGAGAAATTTAAGTATATTTTTCACGCAAATATTGCTTCTCTGCCCCCCCTGGACAACGTGTCATTTAGCTCAAGAAAATAAACAAGAAAAGATAACTCAAGTATGGAAGTGACAGTTGCCAGTCTCGTGACAACAGTCACTTCCATACATTGAGTTATCTTTTCTTGAGCTAAATGACACGTTGTCTAGGGGGGCAGGACGGGAAATATTGGTAAGTCAGAATAAATAAATAAAAAATAAATAAATTCTCCACTTGTGAAGGGTGCAGGGAAGGGTTTAGTATTATCATTGTGGCCAAATTCTGAACATTAGTTTTCAATGAAATTTCGAGAAGACAAGAAGATTAGATTATAAAATATTTAAAAATCTACTTACAGGACAGTTTAAAACGAGTATTCGGGTGATAAAAGTATATCGAAATAATATTGTGATCAAAATGAAATATTATTATCAACAAATATTTATTTTTATTCATACCACAATGCGTTCATTAACATTTAATATAAGTACATATATATGCATTCATACATATGAGTCTTTTATTTTTCGTTACTTCGTTACTCGATATAAACCAAAGATATTATCTTGAATATACCTTTTATATCTCCTATTCCATCACCATTGCTATCTTTGAATGACCTTGGATATATCTGATATAGCTGCATATGATGCCACCAATCCTCCTGTTGTTGGGTAGGAGTAGTTCCTATCATCAAGGAAACCACACCAATCGCCAGGAACAACCTTACTCCTAGCATTTTCTGAAAAAAATACACGATTACGTTGTCAAACGAAATGTCAGAAAATATGTATGAAATAAATATTGATTCCGAACAATTAATTACATTAGTTGAGCACGTCCTTCATAGTATGATTAAAAATTAAAAAATATAGGAACCGCCCAATTAAGCAAAAATTGTGGTTGGAGATTAGCGAAATTTTAATAACTGGTTGGTGTACTTAAAATACTCCTCAAGGTGTGATCTTAAATCTTCGTAGGACCGGACAAATTGTCCTTTCGGTAATATAGCACTTATTAGCGGATGAACCCAGTGATTTTTTTTTGACATTTCTTTTTACTCATTTTGAGGACAAGAGCACAAAAATGCTACTTCAAAAAAATCAATATTTCTAATCATATAGGTATTAAAACTTATGAATAAACATATTGTATTTTAAATATATGAATGTTGACCGCCGTGTTATTTCCAATCGTACGATTCTATAAGCTTCCATGCGCGTTAGAACCGATCGGCCGATTACTATCGGCCGATAAATTAATCGGCCGATAATAATCGGCTTACCTTAGAGGTTGAATCCCAAATGAAGAGATCCTCAGATGAAATCGTAGGAATGAAGATGGCAAAGATGACGCTATCGGAGGGACAATGTTGAGACGAAGAAATATAAAAGGCTCCCCAGAACGGCAATTTTCGAAACAGCAGAGGATAGGCGACCAACAGTAAAAAGCTGAACTTTAAGATATGAAGGGAAATTTAAACATCCTCTGCCTATGACCATAACTGATTTCCTATAAATCACATCTAAGATCTATTGGTATAAAAAATATACTTTCTTATGTTTTCTTCTTTGAGAATATTGTTCACGTAAGTATTTTCTGGTCTGCGGCCTTACTCTCCACTGCAAATCCGATCCCAATACGATCCGACTCGCTAAGAACCTACCTTTGTAACGGAGAATGAATGCGGTAGGTAGGTATGTTTTAATAGTAATAATCGTTCATTTGAATGTACGCAGGCGACAGATAGGTAAGTTCTAAATGAAAATTTGAAATTGGGATCGGATTCGAGTTTCAAGAGTAAGGCCACTGACCCCTTCCTCTTATTCCTTTCCTATCTCCTCTATGAAATTGGTAAACGTTGAGCGAATTTTATCATATTTATTATTCGATATATTTATGTTGGTATATGAAATACGAAATATTGCATAATTTCATCATTAAAAAAAACATCTATCAACATTTGAGTGCGTTGTTTTGCAATGTTAATTATTATCATATTTTTAACAGATTTTTAATTATCTCAATAGAGACGAAGTTGGAATATTTATTGTAGGAGAACCGGGAAATCAAGGCACCTACAGGGCTTACGACCTGTCATCGGCTGGTTTACGTGATCACTTTATGCGCTTGCGCAACGTTCACCAATTATGCCTTTTTAATGAGATCCCTATCAATTCAATTTTGGAAGTTCTATATATTGTAATACTGAAATTCTTTTCGCTTGAAAATAAGGAATTTTTACTACAGCCATCTATGGGTGAAATTATGAACAACAATCTTATTATTTTTTTTTTTTTTTATTTTTTTTGTTGCAACGCCATCTATTGAGAGAATTGGTTTTTTGTAAATAATGAAAGCTACAATTCTTATATCTGAGGTGACAATGCATTTTTCGCATAGAAGTCACCCCTGAATTGCGCCAGACTTATAAGGTCATTTTTGTCTTATTTACCTACTTGTACCAATGTGTAAGTAATCGAATATTTTTATTATTGCATATGCGCAAACATTGGATTTTTTTCCCTGTCTATCTTTGACTCCCGACAGGGAAAAAAATCCAATGTTTGCGCATATGCAATAATAAAAATATTATCATATTATTATTTATGACTATGACTACGTCAATTATGATCACAAAATAGTAAACATTGACCAGTTGGGTGAACATAACAAAAAAGTATGCCCACACTTTTCAACATGCGTCCTTAAAATATTTTTCCATATTTTCCATAATTTACGCTGAGACTTCTGACCAAATATCGTCAAGAAACTTTATTGAAAAATATTGTATATATATTGTATGTATCACACATTTAGCAAAGTTGTATATATTTTTCGTATGTTTCTCGACTAAGGATATAATTTATCCTGTAGCTGCCAAATGGCAACCTTTCAGACTGGGCAGACGTGACGTATTCCCGTAGCTGTTGATTTGTTGCGCTAGCAAGCGGCGGCATTCTCACACCATCCTCGTTCACCTCAAGTCAACGTCAAGAAGGTAATCTCCGTCCGCGATACTTTTATCATAAAAAAAATATTTTTTGAACAGTTATAAGCTTTTTTATATCCTTAAATTTGTAGAATCTAATAAACCAGCAATACTGTAACGCTTACTCTTTCATTTTGTCAATCCTATAGTCATATTCTTATCAATCTTGGAGTCAAATCACATTGTGATAGTATATCCAAAATATGGATCTTTAATTGAACACGCAACTGATTTTAGTAAGTGATATTATGTATAAGTGATAATATAAATATAATTAAAACTAAACATAATAATTATTGGTAAGTTTATCAACACATCATCTATATTATCAATCTTGATTACTCAAAGCAAAAAGTTGGGGAAAAAAATTCAATTAATATTTTGAAATAAGATATGATAGTGCACCAAAACAATACTTTTTGATCATTAATGAAAAAAATAGAGGGTTCAAGGTTAACCGTCTGGTTGACCGTCGAAATGAAAACCCTCCTCGTTTACCCATATCTTTTTTTTTTTTTTTGTTTAAAAAAAATGAATATATCCTTGTTGAACAAGTACATATACATCTTCCTACGTTCCCTAAAATAAGCATAAATGCTTGTGCTATAGGTGAACGAAATCGGTCGAGGCAGGATTCGAACTCGCGACCACTGGATTACTAACCCAATGCGCTAACCGCTCTGCCACCGACCCATCTAAAAATATCATGGATATAATTATTATATGGAGTTCTACAATATCTTTAGATGATATGGGTAATCACTAGGGTTTTGATTTCGCCGGTCGAACCAGACTTGCCCCCCTGAGTAAATATGTTTATTACATTGGTTGTAGATAAAGCCACAGTACTCAGGGCTAATAGTATCCAATAGCTGTTACCTGCCGTTGTATCCTTACACATAGAAAAATCAGCCTATTGACTATGACGTAATAATAATTATAATAAATAATTTGATTTTGTTTACTTCCACTTGGTTTTATTTGACTTACTAGTTTCGCTCTAAACGAGCATCTTCGGAGTAGTGGCTAATGACTACTCAATTTTTATACATTATAAATAATTTGTATTTTATAGCGCTATTTAATCATTTCAAGGGCGCTGTTTTGTGCTGCTCTACTTAACAAAGTTGATTTCAATCGAAAGGGCAGTAAATACCACTTAATAGGACCACTCACACCATAGCATCTGACATAGTAAGCCGCTTTGTTGACCATGTCCAAATCCTTCAGGGAGTAGTTATTCTGTGATCCAGATCCAGACGACTTGAGTGTGAGATGCCTCCCTGAGATCTCTTATCTCTGGCATAGCTCTTGAATATATTTTGGTCGAAGGTTTTTTTTTTTTTTTAAAAGTTTATTTGGCAGAACTATTATTTATAGGTATAGTTTCCTGCCATTTACAAGTATATTATTGTAGTATATACAGTTGATGAGCCACGTCGTGTGGTGGCACACACACACACACAAGCAGATTTGTAACAATAACACAAAATTATTAGGATATCAGTGGCGGAGAGTGAAAATATAATTTAAGCAAAGAATTAAATAAATGATATCTAAACCGAACAATGTTACCAATTATAAAATAAAATAAGATTTGTTAAAGTAAAAATCCCTTATTGGACAAACGAAAGAACACACAAAAAAAAAAAAAAAAAAAAAAAATATATATATATATATATATATAGGTATTTTTTTTTTTTTTTTTTTTTTTTTTTTTCAACTAAAATTAAGAACGAAAAGAAAAGAAAAAAAAAATATACCAATTTCGGTATTCGTTCTCGATCTGCAAATGAATAGAGAAACTATTAACTAAAAAAATAAAAATGAATATTAGGAAGATGAAACGAGATAGAGAGACACATCCCTCTACCTGCGCCTATCTAGATTTTTATATTATTTTTGATAATGAATTTTGAAATCACGTTGTATATACTGGGATTAAATTCCGAGAGTATTGCATTCATGGATGTTGGAAATGGTACCTTGAGTTTTGTTAAGTCTGGAATAAAACCCGGATATTTTCCCCTATCCTTACATGAAAAGAATATGTGGTTGACAGATTCCTCTTCCTCTCCACAGTCGCATATATCCGTTGTTATCACCCCAATTTTAAACAGAAACTGTTTGGTGCACACATGCCCAAATTTAATCCGACATATGACTGATGTACTCTGTCTGGACAGAGTTATTTTATTAAACCACGGAATACGGTTTATTGTGGGTTGTATAGCTCTATATCTCGAGGGCGACGCATTCCATCTTGTCTGCCAGTTTTCTAGTAAATGTTCTCTACAGGTGAAAAATACATCCGAGAAAGGCACCTTTTGATGGGAAGGTGAACTAGGTAATTCTGATGCTTCTTTGGCTAGGCAGTCTGCAGTTTCATTTCCCCTTATACCAGCATGACCTGGGATCCATCCCAGGACAGCATTACAACCCCGCTCATGAAGGCTGTGCAAGAGTTGCTTTATTTGTAAAACGGTACAATCCAAAGGGTAGTTGAAAGATGAATTATTTATTTTTTGTATCGCGCTGAGAGAGTCACTCAATATAATTGTGCTTTCAAAATTGTTCTGAGAGATGATATTTAAAGCTTCCAGGATCGCAACGCATTCGGCAGAAAATATTGAGAGTTCCTTCGGTAGAGCAATACGTTTTTTGTGTCCATCATATTCATTGAATACTGCTGCTCCCGTAGAGTTTGCAGTTTTGTCCTTGGATCCATCAGTAAAAACGCGAATGTATTCCTTCCACTCTTTATTCATTATTTTATCAAAATTTATGGATGCATTGGATACATGTTTGGAAGAAAAGAATTTAACAACCTGGGGACGATAAGTGAGTGAAGGGTAGGCAACCGTGTAGATAGGAAGTGTTTCATATCTTTTGATTTCTTTGACGTATGAGTTCAAAAATCCGTAGCTGGATACTAAATTTGGTGTTGGTTTTTTTCCCCAAAATCTACGATTCTTTTTGACTATATCATAGAGGTCGCGTATTTTGTTGATTATGGGATTATCACTCAAAATGCAGCTCCTTATGAAAAATTTATCCGCTAAGTATTGCCTTCTAAGGTCCAACGGCGGGTCTACTGCTTCAACCTGTAATGCTTCAACTGGCGAAGATTTCATAGCTCCTAGAACAATTCGGAGGGCCTCATATTGGACTCTATCCAATTTTTTGCTATTGCATTTAGATAAGGGTGACATTAGAAAACAGCAATAGTCTAGTTGTGATCGTATGAGAGAGTTATACATTAGCTTTAGGATCCTAGGGTGAGATCCCCACCAGACTCTTGAAACTGCTCTCATCGCATTGAGTCCTGCTTGGCATCTGTTGGAAATGTAGAAGGTGGCAGCATTCCACGTCAGTTTAGTGTCCAGAATAATACCCAAAAATTTTAACTCTTGTGTCTGAGGTAGTGGACTATCGTTAATAAATATATTGCATGGCTTGGGTTTTCTTGCTTTAGAAAATATTATTTTTTTACATTTGGAAGGGTTAAATGTGAGTCCTAAACAATTAAGTTTGTTGGAGAGTATCCTTAAGTTAGAGTTCATTGTATCTTCTGTTTTATTAATGTCATTACCTACACAGTATATAAAAAAATCATCGGCATAATTAAGCAGTTTGAAATCCGCGGATAGGTCCTCAAATACGTCGTGGATGTATATATTGAACAATATAGGGCTTATGACAGACCCCTGCGGTAGTCCCCTATAGACGAGTCTATTGTGAGTAGTACCACCGGGGCCTTCCACCAGGATCTTCCTTTCGCTTAGTATACAATGTAAAAAGGACACAATTTTGTTTGGTATGCCGAATTTTCTGAGTTTGTCGCCCAATACCGGAAGCAAAACGTTATCATAAGCACCAGAAATATCCAAGCTAACCCCCACGACATGTTTAGAATCAGAGAAGGCCATCAGAATGTCAGTAACGAGATGAGCGACGCTTTCCATCGTAGATTTCCCTTTTCTAAACCCGAACATTAGAGGAGAAAAACTCTGACTTTTCTCTGCAAACCAATCTAGTCGTCTTTTTATCATGTGTTCTAGCACTTTGAGCAGGACGCTTGACAGAGCGATCGGCCTGAAAGAAATATCTTCTGGGCTATTGCTTTGGTTTTTAGGTATAGGAATGATCACCTGACTTTTCCATGTATTTGGCACTATGCAGTTGTCAAAGCAAATGTTCATTACCTTTAGAAGGTAGGAAATTGTTGAGCTACCACTCTTGTATAGAAGACTGTATGGAATTTCATCAAGTCCAGGAGCCGAGTCCCTAACAGATCTCAGGACAGAGCTGAGCTCCTCCAAAGAGAACTGCGAGACCAAGAAAGAGTGGTCATCCAATTTTTTTGTAGTGTTAGAGATATTCAGGTCTATTGTATACCTTTGTACATTTGAGCTATCTAGAGACCAAATCTCCTTTAAGTTCGGGACATAAGGGGGAGCCAACTTGTTGATGAAGGCGGAGAAAGGGAGTTCAGAGATATGGTTTGTTTTTCTGCTTTTATAAGTGCCCCTAAATTTACGTATGTTAGACCATACAGTACTGATTGGTGTTTGGGGGGATAAAGAAGTGCAAAAAGCTATCCATCCAGCCTTCTTTTTAGCTCTGAACAATTTCTTGGCCTGAGCCTGGGTATTTTTAAAAGCGATAAAGTTTTCAAAATTCGAGTTGTACTTATATCTTTTAAGTACCTCTCTACGATTCTGTAACATTTTCTCACAGTCGTCATCCCACCATGGGACAAACGGGTGTTGGGTCTTTTTGAAAGGAGTTTTATTCTGAAAGTTGGGAATTTTATGGAGCATATTATTCAGAGAATCAGAGCATTCATTTATGTTATCATTTGTTGGATGAGGCAGAGAACCACAAGATCCATCACAAAATTCTTTAAAATCTCCCCAATTGGCATTCCTTAACACTTTCCTATCAATATTCTTTTTGCTACCAGTAGCAGGATTTGTTCTAATAAATCTCTTTACAACCTTGATCTCAGGGGAGCTCCATTCCAATAGAATTGGAAAATGGTCGCTACCACCTACTTCCTCCAACGTATTCCAACAAAACACAGAAGCCACATCGCAACTGGTAATTGATAAGTCAGGGATGCTAGCCTGCTGGTTAGGAACCGGAATTCTTGTAGGGGAGCCATCGTTCAATACACAAAGATCAAAGTCGTTCAGATATTCCACGATTCTCCTGCCCGGTACATCTGTATTATGGCAACCCCACAAGGGGTGATGCGCGTTAAGGTCTCCTAAGAGTACCAATGGTTTTGGAGAGTTCTCTAAAACCTTTTTTAAATATGTGGAAGATTCTTGTGAAATACTAGGGGAAATATAAATAGAGAGAAATGTAGTGTTAAAGATCCTAGCGCCAACAATTTCAAATGGACATAGTGGTGGCTTAACAGAAATAGGGGAAAAGGGAAGGCTGTCCTTAATTAGCAATGCTGCCCCTCCATATCCTGCAGGCCGATCATCCCTCAAGCACGTGAACCCCTCTACGCCAAATGTTCTTTCTGGCTTAAGCCAGGTTTCCGAGAGAGCTATTATCGATGTATGATAGTCTAAAGCAATTTTCAAAATATCCTGTTTGTTGCATATAGCGCTCCTGCAGTTATATTGTAGGATATTGATAGAATTATTTCCCGCCATTAAAAATTAAAAAAATGTATTAGTATAAAAAATAAAAAATAAATAAATATATATTAATTTATAAGCAAGAGCGATGTTAAAGGAACAAAATGTTATTATTCAGAGTCCTCGGTAAACGTTTCTTTTCTTTGAGATGATAAACTGTCAGTTGTATTTACAAGTTGCCTGTCGGCTCGAATATTTTCAAGTTGGGACATTATAAATTTATCTGAAGTCGGGGAAGATATAAAATTACCGGCCGTTAGATGGTTTTCGAGATTGGTTATCGCGGTGATAGCTTCTTCAATTAGGTTGTTTGCTTTAAAAATGCAGCCGTCCTCCGGTTGGGGATAGTTGCCATCCGGGGCTACTAATATTAATTTTAGCTCATCAACAATTTTAGAGAGGTACTTTTTTTTACTGTTTTCTTTAGTTATTGATGATAGTTGAGTAACCCTCATTTTTTGACTGATTTTACCTGCAAAACTCTCCGAGCCTCTAGGTGGTGATCTCGGTATGGACCGAGTAGGGGACCGCGGAGGTGGACCATCCTGTATTGGTCTTTGATTGAGATTATGCGCAGCTACTGCCGAATAGGCCGGTTTACTTCTTGGGAATCTTAAGCTTGCTTCGTAGTATGATATGGAATTTTCCGCCATTACTTTTTTTATATTTTTCTGTCTCGCTATTTCTGGGCAAAGCACGCTGACTGCAGGGTGCCGACCTCCACAATTCACACACGATACATGATCGTCCCCAATCGTACACTTGTCTCCTGTATGGTTACTACCGCATCTGTAACAAACTTCTTTACCTCTGCACTGCAGTTTAGTATGACCAAATTTGCAGCATTGGTAACACTGTACTGTCGGGAGGACGTATGTCTCTACAGGTATTCTATTGAAAAATAAATATACATGGGAAGGTAATTCCTGTCCTTCAACAGACATCACGATTGATCTCGCTGGTTTCCAAACAGTTTTATCGTTTTCAAAAGTTTTAAATGTTAGTCTGCGCAGTTTTATAATTTTTCCAAAGCCCCTGGGTGTGGAGATGTGTTGGAGCAAATCCTCCTCAGACATGTCTACCGGAATATTTCTCAATACCCCCATTCGTGATGACAGATACTTTGGGATGAATGCAATATACCCATGATTACTCAGGTTTTCATCGTCCAAAAATCTATTTGCGGCTTCGATGGTATTAAACTCTACGGCGACCTTTTGTCTTCCCACGGATTTTATTCTCGAAATATTTTCAAAATTTTTCCTGTATATAAACGACCCAAAGGAGACTGAATCCATACTAGCAAAACCATTATCCGTCTGTTTTTGTACGTGAACTACGAATGGACATGAAAAAGTAGAATTATACCTAATTTTGTACTCTCCGCCACTGGAGTCTTTTATAGTAACACCGTTGTTGCTTTTTTTGTTTGCCGGAGCTGTAATATCATCGTCCCTTCCTCGCTTACCGACAAGCGAGGTGGGGAGGTGCGACACCTCCCCACCCGCAGTCTCCATTTTTAATCTAGTTCTTGATATATTTTAAAAATCAGACAATAAACGAAAATGAAAAAAAGAAAACATAAATGAACGAACGTTCATATAAACGAAATAACAAATAAAGTATTTATAAATTATTTAAAGGAAAATAATGGAAC
Source organism: Molanna angustata (assembly GCA_963576475.1). Classification (NCBI taxonomy): domain Eukaryota; kingdom Metazoa; phylum Arthropoda; class Insecta; order Trichoptera; family Molannidae; genus Molanna; species Molanna angustata. Next base: position 7,197,775 of record OY754971.1, on the reverse strand, counting down.
GAACTCACCAAAACACTGTCAATATACACAACAACACGTTTAACACAAACCAAAACACGTGCGCTCCGCACGGCACTCCGGTCTTAACTCTGGGTCGAAGGTTTTACAAAGCAAAGAATATCGTCAAACATTCAACTCGCTCTGGACACTTATATCAGTGTAATTCGTTTAGTGGTGGAGTAATGTGACATCGTTTTTACCAAAATAAGCCTTGCCACTGAATTAATCACCTTCTGTTCTATCGAGTTGATACTTCGGCAATCCAGGGGTGCAAGTCTGGTCCAACCGGCGAAATCAAAACCCTCGTGATTACCCATATCATGGATGGAGTTCTATGACATCTAAAGATATTGTAGAACTCCATATAATAATTATATCCATAATATGGGCAATCGTGTGGCTTTTGATTTCGCCGGTTGGACCAGATTTGACCCCCAGCATAAATTTCGTTAGGTACAGTAATCAAGCAGAGACACAACGAATTCATTTATAAGTGTTTTTGTTTCATTCTTGGGCAGACTATAATAAAAATAATAATGAACACTTCCTTGCGCCCTGCGCAAGTGGCGAGTTTATTGCCGTATAGCAATTTCTTCCAACTAACCAGTGTTTTCAGCCCAGAGAAGCAATATTTGCGTGAGAAAAGAATTTAAATAAATTTATCCTCTGATGGGAATCGAACCCAGGACGCCCGCACAGAAACCGAACGGCTTACCAACTGTGCCACGGCGGTCGGCGACTATGTCTCTAGTATCTGCTCTATAAGCATTTACAATTTAATTAATTTATTGAAAGTATTCATATTGTGACATCCGGGTCTGCTTATTTCTATCACTGAAGGAATGACGGAAGGTAATAACTATAAAGGTCGCCCTTGATACAGTTGTATGGACAAGGTGATCAGATGAAGAGGCTGGCAAACAACAGAGATATGTGGAGAGATGGGTTGCTTGGTGGGAAGTTGGAATATTTTAGAATAACCAGAAACTCAAGGCACCTACAGGGCTTACGATCTGTCATCAGCTGGTGATCAATTAATGCGCTTGCGCAACGTTCACCAAGTATGCCTTCTTATTGAGTTCCCTTATCACTGGAAGTTCTATATATTTAAATAATGAGTTAAAATCACATGAAAAAAAGACATTTTTACTATTGCCATCTATGAAGTACCTAACGAATAAACTCTTTCTTATAAACGCCATCTATTGAGAGATTTGTTTATTTGTAAACAATTAAAGCAATAGTCCTTATAAGTGATGTGGCGGCGTTCTCGCTCAGATGTTACCTCTGAACTGCGCCAGAAATATTATTTCATTTTTGAAATGAAATAATATGTTTTTATTTATAAAAATTCCGGAATTGGCGGGAAAAGCGTCGCCAAAAAGTGACTATTTACACGACAAATTTTCTGACGTCGTCTATGTTTTTAGGTCATTTATAACCATAGAAAGCGCAGATAAATCAAAATACAAAAATATTTACATTTGTCATTTTTTCAATGGTCATAAAAATGCATCATGGAAACCAACTTGAAGAAAAAATAAATAATATTGGCATCTTATTACATTTACTTAATTTTATAAATCATTTTTTCATCGAGATCTACAATTATAACGAAGTATAAACAAAGGTAAATATTTATATAACTTGATTTATCCGCGTTTTCTGTGGTTATTTTTGGTTTTCGTCTATGGTTGAGTCGTGTAAATAGTCGTAGCCAATATGAAAACCTTGCAAATGAATAAATTAACGTAAACACTTACATTCTCCTTATCTCAGCACTTATCTCAATTTACTATTGTTTTTCGATTAAATGTAAAAGCACTCAAAAATCACTGAGCTAATTGCTTTCGAAACCAAACTAAAATGACAGTCAAAATATTAACAAGGAACTGAAGTATATTTATATTATACTCAGCATTGTTATATCATTTTATTATCAGATAAACTTATATTATTCTCTTTTTTTTGTATTGAACATCAATCTCCAAAGACATCTTTGTGAAACAAAAACATTCTTTTATAATATTATACCCACTCAATCAATACAAATAATTATTATTTCATCTGCTATTGACATGAAAAGGTCACACAATCACTAAGTAATTATCATTTGTGTGATAATAATGTATAACCTCTAGGATTAAATAACAATACACACCATTTTATCTCAGCAAAAATAATATTTTGTATCTTGATTGCAAGTATCATGAGAAGTAAAACAACTGTTTATAAATTTATTTTATTCATTTCACATTCCTTCTTTGGCAAAAAACAGGTACAATGCCAAATATTAATTTAACACGCACAAAATAACAAGTTGCTACAATCTGGAGACTTACGATATTAATCCAGACTGAAAACACAATTAGAAACTGTGTGTCTACCGGAAATCGAACCCGGGACCTTTGGAACAGCAGTCAGATAAAAATGTAAACAGAAGTAAAATAGCTTCTGTAAGGGAAAATTGAGTGATCAACTTCATATTTTTTTACTCTCCACTATCTTTCTCAAAGGTAGGCAGTGACAACCGAACACCGCATTCTTCTATCTTGACACATACATACATCGCCTCATCAACATTGATACACTGTCATATATGCTCATCTTGCTAGTAATGCAATTTTACTTCAAATTTCTCAACAGGTATCATGTAAAAAATGCATGCTATGAGTTTCGTGACAATGTTTTTGTGTGTATGGTGTATTGTGAAAACTTTTGTCCTCTGGGAATCTTGTATTTGCGTAAGAATCTAATAGAAATGTACTTCATAAAAATGCATTTAGAGATTGTCAACGTTTCAAGAAGAATAAATGAACGCTTACTACGGAGTGGAGAGTTTAGTGTTGGCTACAACCCACTCGTTTTCTTTAAGTTTTGAATAGGCATGATGACTAATTTTGAAAAACTATCTCACGATGTTTTTACGCATTCACTGTTTTCAAATATATATACATTTCTACATAAAATAAAGGTTTAGTAGCAAAAATCGCAATTTTAAAATCAAATTTGACATTTACGCCAAAAAAAGCTTGTAGTATCATGGCGGCTGCCGACCCTGACGGTGACGTCATGGTATCGTAAACTGCATATCACTACTATATGTAATATATGTGTTCTAAGACGATTTGTGTATTTATAATCAATTCAAAAGTGCATAAGTGTTGTGCGGTCCCTAAATGTACAAACACGACGAAAAAAACACCTACTGAGGTATTTGTTTTCGTCCCACGCGAAAAAAAAGAGAAATAAGTGATTAAATTTCGCACGGCGAGACACAAGTGAATTTTATTAAGTACGCGTTTACAATGAAGTACAGTATTTGTTCCCCCACTTTTAGCTCTCAATAATATAATATTTACCATTATTTAGGCAATAAGCATATAAAGAACTTCATTAATGTCCAAACGTCAAAATAGGCCATCATAAGTTTCCCGCGTATGTTTTTAGCTTATGAACACATAATGTAGAGAGAAGAAGGAGCATATTTTATCGATTTTCGAGATGTAAGTTGTATTTAAATTACAGATAAATAAAGTACTTATATGTACTTATTATTAAGTTTTTACGTTTCGAAATTCTGATGAACAAAAGTCTTTGTTCGACGCAAAGAAATATCCGACCATCAAAAGTTCCATTCTAGTTAAGAGTAGTTAAGACAGGCAGAAAAATAACTACTATGGCTGCTATTGCTAAAAATAACGATAGCAGATAAATATAGCTTGTTATGAACACAATACAAATAACGAGCGCTATGTAATAATTCGTATGCTGCTAAAATTGTAACGATGTTTTAAAACGCATGCTTCGCGTAATCGCCGTCGTTTCGCAAATCGCTTCATTGCATGAAAAAAATATAGCTTGCTAGTTTAGTTTGGCAGTGACCAGCATCATAACATGTCGAACGTTCGTCAGCTCACCATCGCGTGACAAAATTGTAGAATACTAAAACTAAATTAGTTTACCATACGTTGCGAGCGTTCATTATTTATTTATTTATTCAATAAAAACTAAGTTACATACAAAATACAATTAACATAGGCCCGATATTACAGTCGGCCCTCAACTCATTGAGTTTGCCAAACTCAAGATTAATGTTAAGGGGAGATTGAATCCATTTCCGTATTACAGTGCAATATGACATGTCAGTTACTAAATCTTCAATTATAGACATATTTCACTTTTTCTGTGGTTATTATCTGTCAAATTTAAATAACCTCAAATAATACGAAATACAAAACGGGACGCTACGACTTTAAATACCATTGTTTTATTATCCAACATGGTAAATTTAATTTTTTTCACCAAAATAATGCTTTTAAATGCCCGTGTTCGTTTCAATACGGCTGTCAGTTTGTTTTGTTGTGTGGCGCCACCTTCGATACAACACTGAAACTACACACGTTGCCTAACGCCTCTAGTGATAGAAACTGAAACTACACGAGTTGCCTAGCAAATGACAGTTGACTCACAGTTAAGTACTTAATCTGCCAGAAACGTTGAGTTAAATATTTGTCGTTTTAGTGACGTATTTGAGGGAAGATTAGGTCTAAACGGACACTGTAATACGCTATATTTTTGTAAAACTTGAGCTTAGCTCTTAAACTGACACTGTAATACCGGCCCATAGTGTCCCCCGATAGGTAGGCGAGTATCTAGGTAAATTGAAACTATTTGCTTTGATGAATACTTGTTCCATTTATATTTAATTTGTTTTAGTTTTAAGTATCTAATTAAAATATTAATATATCGATAACACCAAAATAAACATAGTCCAGACCGACAATTAATGCGTATATTGTATTGAAGACTATCAGAAGAATTGACGCGACCATACTATGACGTCGTGCGCTCTGATTGTTTTTTCTCATAAAATGGCGGACTAACACATTTTGTATTTTTATATTTATAATATTATTATTATTCACTCCTATAAATTAAAAAAAAAACATTTTTTAAATCTTTATAACCTATTTTTTTTTTTAAAATCATAATTTCAATGATTTTTTTCTTACAGTCATCACACCTATTACATATTTTAATATATTAATCATAATATGTATATGAATCATAACAGTTATCCCATATGTATATTAGATTCATCATAATACATTGTGTATTTCCATTTCAACCTCATGTAACACTGTACAACTCCCACAAACAATATAATTACATCATTTTATTTTATAATCAAGCAATGAAAGCCACCAAGTTATTTATTTCTGAAACGTTAAATATTCTCCACCACGTTACAATACTCGGTGCGTGTTATAACAGATGCGTCAACGATTCAATAGAGCGGATAGCGAGGATATTTGGTTTATTGTCCCAAATAAACCAAATAAATCAATAAATAAAAATAGCATGTTAAAAATAAGCAGCATATTCCATATAGCTTGTTATGAAAAAAATAGCCATTTCGAACAACACAACAGTTGACAGTAACAAACACAATTGACAGTGACAATATGGTGACGTCATGCGCTCTGATTGGTGTTTCACATAAAATGGCGGACTAACATATTTTGTATTTTTATTTTAATAATATTAATATTATTCGCTCTTTTAAAATGAAAATAAATATATTTTTTCAAATCTTTATAACATATTTTATCTAATAAAATCATAATTTCAATGATTTTTTCTTACTGTCATCACGCCTATTGTGACTGCTATGCATGTTGCATAATATTCAGGCGTTATTTATGTCGTTATTAGATCGATTCTGAAACTTTTAAAAGGAAACAGAAACATTTATTTTTCCTCATTTTTTTTTGTTAACTTCTCTACTGTGGGATATTACAAATCGACATAACGACGACAAATCATCATGACACGTATTAGCGATTGTCGCGAAATTCATTATTGACATTAATGTTGTAAATGCACAGACAATATCACAGTAATACAGTTTAATTTACAAAATAAACAAAACATTGACTAGCGTCAGAACAAAACTGATACCTTATCAAAACGTTAAAAGATAATTGTTGTAATCTACAAAATAGCTCATCACGAATATAAAGGCCAAAGGAAAATATTCGCTTTACACAATCGATATGAATTATATGGCCAACCGCGTAACACTGTTTGGTACACAAATACTTTGTTATCGCATAGCTGATGTGTCCAGTACTAAAATAAACGATATTCAAATCAAACCAAACGGTCAGTGGCATACACAGTGGCATAGCTACCTTACACTGGGGCCATACAAAGCATCAGGACCCAGCTTGACAAGATTCCCTTGATTTCGAAACAACCTTGTATAAAAAATACATCTTAAAATATCAAAAACTTTAAAAGAATACTAGAATTATGAAAAAAATTATATTTCTTTTTTTTTTGCAAACGCGACTCCAAGGAATGTTGCTGTTACACTTTACTCTATTTATCTCTAATATTTCAAGTGTGCCTAATTTTTCTTTTGATTAATGCACAAATAGATTTTAATTTATTTTTTTTATTTATTTATTTATTCCCTCTCACAATACATGCATATATATAAATTGATCAACAACGCCGACACTAGGTACTACCTGTTCTGGGGCTGCCGTTAGGTATATTACACTATCGTCAATTTGAATATATACAGCAATACAAATTATATATCATAAATATAAACACAAAAATAAGAAAACAAAAATACTTCTCCAATATTATTACCATTAGAATAGTTAATGTCAGGTTTTTCTGTTGGCCATTATTCAATATAATTGCTGTCCTTTTAATACGATATTTAATATAATATTCATCCCTTCACTTCATTTGTATTTTTATTATACTTACATACATATTTACCTTAATGTCTTTCGGGTATTTAATTTTTCTTGGAATTGACCCCTTCCTTCTCTATTATTGTTATCCTGTTTTTGAATCTATATATAGATGGTCTTCATCACTATTGTTCACCATTCTGACGATGCTCAGCTTAGAGCGATACCGGTGAATAGGACTCGCGTTTGCGAAAAAAAAAGTAACTTAAAATTATTATATTTTTTCATAATTCTAGTTGATTATGGAGTTCTATCATGAAGTGACAGTTTCAAACATTGAAAAAATTTAAAAGAATATACAAAATTTAATATTTTTTTTTTTTTTTTAAAAATAGGGTCAATAAACTAATTTTTATTTGTATTCGAGGAAACTTTTTACCTCTTTTGAGTTTGTTTTCTTGTTTGTTAAATACATACCATCACGCCATGTCCCTCACGGGGTAGGCAGAGAGAACCGAACGCAACTTACTTCTATCTTGGCATACTTTCATAGCCCCGTCAACATTCGTACATCGTCTTATACATGTTCGTCTGTTTTTCACGCTTCTAGCAGCAGATTAGACGTTTATCGTAATTCCATAGACACGCTTCTAGCATTTCCGTCTTTCGAAATACCGTTCACATGGACAACTAGAAGAGTCTGGTCTCCGTTTCTCTCTGCTCACCTTAAATAGGAAAACGTTATGATATGTATTTATTTTTTATTTTGTCTAAATTTTAGATAAAATGTAGATTATATTACGATATAAAAAAATGGTATTAGTTTATTAAATTACTAGCTTTTATGTCCCGCCGTTGGCCAAGAATGTAAATTAGTGAAGGAATAAGCAATCGTTTATATAATATTGTCGAAAAGAAGTTTGAAATTTAATTGAGTTTAAGCGATGTAAAATTTTCAAGTGATGGTCACAACCCATTTGTTTTTATATATAAGTAGGTACATACAATTTCTGCACGCATGGACTATGGTAAATGGTTTTAAATATGACTGATTATAAAGAGACAACGTTGTAAAGAGTTTGGATTTGGCCACAACCCCTATTTTTATATATTGTCATCGAACACAAATGTGTTTTAAATATTTAGTAATTTTGGATGATGGAAAATGGCTTAAAAATTGAATAAACAAAAGTACTGAAAAGATTCTAGTGTTGGTCACATCCCATTCGTTTTTATATTTTTCGTCAAGTATGCATACCTATAGATTATTATATTTTTGCACAATAAAACTGATCTACATTACAGAAGAAGACTTAAATAGTTTTCAATTTGAATATAAACGTTGTGAAGAGTCCAGTAATGGCCACAACCCCGATTTTTTATTATATTGTCATCAAAATCAAATATGTAGTTATTGAAAATTAAGCAATATATGATGATATAATAAATGGTGTAAATTTCGATTGAAAAAAAGTATTGAGAAGATTCTAGTGATGGTCACATCCCATTCGTTTTATGTATTTTCGTCAAGTGTGCATGTTGTTTATAATATTTCTATACAATAGACTATAAGACTTAAAACTAACCCAAAAGACTAAATGAAAAAAAAAGAATAAGTATAAGACTATAACAAATAGTTTGTAATAAAAACTGACCCAATGGTCTACATAAAAGATGCAATAGAAGAATTACACAATAGTAAATGTATTATATAAAAAACTGACCAAATGGTCTTCATAAAAGAAGAAGAAGATGAATTGAAATATAGGAAATATTTTATATAAAATTCACCCAACGTCTACATTAAATAAGAAAACGAAGAATTAGGCTAAAGGAAATAGTTTGTATAAAAACTAACCAAAAGATCTACAAAAAATAAGAAAAAGAAGAATTAGACTACAGAAAGTAGTTAATATAAAAACTGACCCAAAGGTCTACATATTAGAAGAATAATTATACGTCAGGAAATAGACTAACGCAAAGGTCAACATAAAAGAAGACGAAGAAGAATTAGACTAAACGAAAAGTTTGCATGAAAACTCTCCCTTGGTCTACATAAAAGAGGAAAAATTAGACTATAGGAAGTTAGTTTATACAAAATTCAACAAAGGTCTACATAAAATTAGAAAAAGAAGAAATACGTTAAAAGAAATAGTTGGTATCAAAACTGGCCCAGAGGTCTACATAAAATAAGAAGAAGAAGAATTAGATTATAGGAATAAGTTTCTATAAAAACTCACCCAAAGAGCTACATAAAAGAAGAGGAAGAAGATGAATTAGACTATAGGAAATAGTTTGTAGAAAAACTCACCCAAGGTCTACATAAATTAAGAAAAAGAAAAATTAGACTATAGGAAATAGTTTATTTATGAACTGTCCCAAATGACTTCACAGAAGAAGAGGAAGAAGAATTAAACTCCAAGAAATAGTTTGTATAAAAAATCACCCAAAGGTCTACTTAAATAAAAGAAGAATTTCACTATAGGAAATAGTTTGTAGCAATTGAATGACATGTGTATTGTAGTTAACCTAAGATAGTTTAATAATTTTCCTATACGAAATTAGTATATTGTTGGTTTTTAAGTAGTATTAGGTATGTAGGTACCTACCTACAATGATGTTCTAAATTAATTCGAATTCGATTTATAACAAATTTTATTTGAATATCAGAATGTGTCCGTTACCATAGTAACCATAGAACATGTAAAAAATATCAAATGGTTTGTAGACATTTTTTGAATAATATGTAGGTACCTACATTGGTTTGTTCAATGCCATAAAAATGAAAATTGTCCGAAATATCAAATATTATTTACAAATTATGCAATTTTATTATGCCTATATCTTTACTAATAATTAACAAACTTTTACAATATACGTCTTAAAACTTGCTGTAATGTCTTGTGTTTCATTTTATTATTTCATAATTATATTTATTTCAAAGGTTTATTATTTTCAAGAACATATTCATTCGGTAGGAAAATGAAATATTGTATGAAAAGATATTAAAATGGCGGCATTTATGTACAAAACGCTTACTTTAAAAATAAGTTAAACATTATAATTATACAAAATATTCACCATGTTTTTCACTTAAACGCTAAGTTATACTTGAAAGTAAATTTTTTTCGTGTTAATACGTACTTCTAACTTTTAAACTAACAGATATTTGCGTGCAAAATGTACACTTTTTTGACAGATACGACTTGGAAAATTTTCTATGAAAAAAATAATTATTGAAATATTTTTAAAATTCAGCATTTTTATCGCATTATTTTTAGCGTGACACTGCATCAGGTATACAGGTACACGTTCGCACATAAATTAGATTTTTAGATGCTCTTGGTTTTTCAGAAGGCGTGAGACAAACACACACACACACACACACACACAGACACTAACATTTTGATTGCTTTATTACTTTAGATGTATTTCTTTACTCTTTTAGCACTCATACCGCTCTTTTAAAAAAAAAGTTTGCATGATCATAATACAATATTATATGATTTTTTTGAAAGATGGGAACATACCATACCAATACATCACGCCATTTCCCTGTTTGGGGTAGGCAGAGAGAACCGAACGCCAGACTCCTCTCTCTTGACAAACATTTTTCACTTCATTCACGTCCATGCATCGTCTCATACACGTTCTTCTGTTATTCTTACTCCTAACGTCTCCATCTTTCAAAATTGCATTTAAATGATCGTGCCAACTTTTCCTTGGCCGAACTCTACTTTTCGTTGCTCTTTTATCACACTTATATATTTCTTATGTCAGACGGTCATCACGTGACGCGATGAACGAATGTATGTATGTCGAGATAGAAGAATCTGGTCTTCGGCTCTCTCTGCTCACCCCAAATGGGAAAACGTTATGATATGTATTTATTTTTTATTTTGTTTAAATTTTAGTTAAAATTATTATTTAATTTCGAATTATTTGTAAATGTGTTATGGGGCCTTAATATAAATTTTGTATGAGGGCCCTAGAGCTACGCCACTACAAACGGTCCAGAGCCGCATCTAGGATTCTCGGACTAAACGTTATTTATCAATGTCACTCCTTCGTTCCCGGACGTTCGGGAAATAAGCAGTAGGTAATGCTCCTACTCAACAAACATCGAATTGGTTACGAAAATACTTACACCCATTTAATTAAGTATAATTAGGATATTTCCCACACATTAAAGTAGTGCGACTCGCGTGAGCGTGTTGCATTATATTTTGTGTTATAACTAATCCCATTAGACAATAGACAAAATATACTTTATACCATTTTCGGTAGGTAGGTAGGTACCAACTTACCAAATATTATATTGTATAGGTACTATAGGTAGGTATGTATAAATAATGTCGCAAAATTTTCACAGGTACGTACGTCATACATGACTAATATAACCTAATTAAAAGAATAATTTTATTATTTTGTAACATATTTTTGTGATGGTGCCCATCAACCCCCTGGACAACGTGTTATTTAGCTCAAGAAACGAAACAAGAAAAGATAACTCAATGTATGGAAGTGACAGTCGCCAGTCATACTTTGAGGTGTCACTTCCATACATTGAGGTATCTTTTCTTGATGTAAATAACGCTATCTCATGTGGTTTTACCAAAAAATATTGTTCATTTCATGTCTAATGTTCTGCGAATGTGAACAATTTTAGGAAATAATCTATAAATAATGAAATAATTAAATTCGGAAAATTTGTTTATTTAACATAATTATATTATGTAAGGTAAGTAACAACACAAAGAAGAAATTTTGTTTTATTTCACTACCTACTTATAATTACCTACTTAAATAAAATAAAATATGTATGCTTATAATATTTTTTTCTTAAGTAAAATTAAAATTTAAATATCAGTTTTCATAACGAGGCGGATATTAACAAGGCAAACAACACCAACCCGTTTTTTAGAAAATGAATTGACGATCATAGTGTTTGATTTTATCACTCCTCAGCGTGCTTTATAAGAAAGGACAGACTTTTTTTATTTTAAATTTTACTACATAAATATTATGAAAACAAGATGATATATTTGAAATAATAAAATTTATAAAACAAATTGGAATAGGTTGGCACCCATTAATAAATGAGGCGTTGTTCACTTGTTAAATAATATTTATTTTCAAAAATAATTTTGAAAGATACCTATTATAATATATATTTAATTTTGAGGGGATTTTCTTCAATCAAAATAATCTGGAACAACAATAATTTCCGAGTATTATTGAAGAGAATAACAAGTCTTATAATATATGTATTTAATATCACACTGAATCGTTAATTTTATTAAGAGGGCAACTGCTGCCAACGCATCTATTTTTTCAATTTGAATTTGCATCATTACTACAAAATGAATCATTTTGAAAATATAACCTAGTTAGTTTGGATATAAGTAAAGAAAAATATACCTTAACTTTTTAATTATGTTCTGTATACATTCTTGTAGGAAAATAACAAGAATACCCCGATTTTTGACATTTATCTTAAATTTCTAAAAAAATATAAGATTTAGAGCAATATATTTTTTTTATTATTTAAAAAGTACAAAATATCTGGAAAAATATGATGTGATGTTGCATTATTGCATCAGGTTAAATAAATAAACCAAAAAAACTTTTATTTCGCAATGGCGCTGAGTGGAAAATAAATGTTTTTTAGGTTTATTTACTAAACCTGCAGCATTAATGCAACGTCACATCATATTTTTCTTTATATTTTTATCTTATTTAATTAAAAAAAAATATATTGAACTACGCCTTATAGTTTATTGAAAATATAACATCAACATTGAAAATCGGGTTATGCCATTTTTTCTACAAGAATTTACACAGAAAATTATCAAAAAGTTAAGGTATATTTTTCTTTATCAATACCCAAACTATATAAATTATTTTTTTCAAAATGATTTGATTAGAAATAATGATGGTATATCAAATTGAAAAATAGGTACGTTGGCAGCAGTCCCCACCTTAAAATAAATTCGATCACCTTGAAACGTAGTATATTAAATCTCATAGGTACATGTTCTCGTAAATAAACCGTTCATTAGAATATTGAAAATTCGTTTAAATTAGAATATTGTTTCAGAGAAAACGATTGTTGTAAGTCCACTTTCCAATTATTAAACACTGGTTCTTGTAATCTGTTTCGTTATTTTCAGATTTCAGAATTACTCCGACCAGGTGGACGATGCAGTCTCCTTAATCCCTTCTGCTCTAAGTCTGGATAGCATCGGTCTGTAAATGTCTGGAGTGAATGGAAGGACAACTCCTCTTTTCTGGATTTCACCTGGAACGAACAGAAAAAAACGGAAAATTGAGACATACACTGTCAGAATAGCGTTTTGCAAATTTAACGAAATCCACGAGGATTTTTTTCACTATTTATGTTTATGGAATTCACTTCGTGGTAAATATCAAATATTTTTTTACTCCTCACTAACACAAGGGGATATAGTGGAGTTCAGAATTTAATTTTATTAAGGTTATGTATTCTTTTATTTTATTTTATTTCATTGTAATTGCAGATTTTTTTTTATTTATTTATTCAATGAAACATTATAACAATCATTTGAATTTGTACACGGTTTTTTTTTCTCTTTACCAAAAAGCATAGAAATGCTTGTGCTCGGATTATCAACAAGTATCATGCTGAGTTTGTATTCTAAAAGTTACATCTCAATGTGTGTGTACCTACTATGTGAAATGTACGGCGTGTTTATTCTACTTTATCGATTACAGACTAAATTACTCATTCGATTCTTTCAAAATTTTGGAAATTTGTATATCTTATACTCGCTAAGACTACATTAGATTTTGAAAGATATCTGAACAGTGCTACTCAATTTTTTTTTACTATCAAATATTTCAAAGTGACAATGATAACTTATCTATTTTTTTATATGATTTTTTGTGTCGTATTTTAAACTAAAACTGACGAGTCCAAGGTTCCAGATGTATCTATGGTCGATAAGACAATAGATACATCTGGAACAATAAGACAATTAAAAACAATAATAAATTACTAATTATCGACATCATCTTACCATCAAGAACCATTTTGGTAGCTATTGCAGCTGGAAAACCAACAGTCTTGGCCATAGCAGAATGTCCTCCAGTTATCGCTGGATCTCCATACACTACCATGTTGATTCCTCTCTGCTCTCGTCTGCTGTCTGGCCACATTATTCCAATGGAATGACGAAGTATCACCAGATCACGTTCATCCTTTGCTGAAACATAAAAAACACAAACGATAACATAGTGATATCGCTGAACTGCAAAGAATTATTTTTGAACAACAAATTAAAGGGTTTATTTATTTTCTCGAGGATCCTATCATCAGATATTGATGTAAATAGGACCACCTATGGAATACCATAAAAAAATACAACGTCTACGTTGGCTAGGACACGTTTGTAAAATGGAGGATAGCCGGGTCCCAAAGAAAGTATTGGACACCTGTCCTGAAGGAAGAAGAAGGAGAGGGAGACCTAGGATGAGATGGCTGGACGACATCAAAGGAAATATAAGAGCGATCGGACAGACAAATTGGAGGAGACTTGCTGTCGACAGGGCGGGATGGAGGCAGTTTCTTGAGGAGGCCAATTCCCACACCGGGCTATAGCGCCATTGCTGATGAAATACCATATTTTTTCAAATTAGATGGTTAGTGGCAGAGCGGCTAAGGTTTGTAATCCAGTGGTCGCGAGTTCGAATATTGCCACGGTTGATTTCGTTCATCTATAGCATAAACATTAATGCTTAATTTAGGGAATGTATGAGGATGTATAATGTACTTGTTACAAGGAAATATTCATTCTTTTACAAATAAAAATTGCATTCGGAAAATGTGGGTGAAGAATTATCGCCGAAGAGACATAAGAAAATTCATGACAGTTTTAAAAATAACGAGATTGACGTTTCGACTTTTTTTTATAAAAAATGAATATGTCCTTGTTAAACAAGTACATTTACATCTTCCTACGTTCCCTAAAATAAGCATAAATGCTTGTGCTATAGGTGAACGAAATCGGTCGAGGCAGGATTCGAACTCGCGACCACTGGATTACCAACCCAATGATCTATCTAAAATGAGTAATAAAATGAAATAAAAATATTTTTTAAGTTTTTTGGAATACCAACTGATCTGTTTTTCTAATATTATTTTTATTACGCGTGTACGCGTAAATTTGATATTATTTATACATTTCAATTTTATCAGTTAAAAAAAGCTCTTAAAAGGCGAACAGATCGTCATAATATTAATAGGGAAAAATTGTTAATTCTCGTTTGATTTTTAACAAAGCACATACAATATTAATACTGTCTGCTCTTTCTATTTTTTATACTCTACTAGTAGGCCCTATTCAGATTCGACGAAAAATTTTATACGGAATTTTAGTATATGAGAAATGTCAAAAAGTTGACTGCATTTATACGGGACTCATTACGTCACACCGCGTGGATAAAATACTTTTATCCACGGTCGCCCGTTGGTTGCAGACGTTTTCATACTCTGAAACGAATCAGAATAGGACATGTCGGTTGTTTCATAAGGGGGGAGTCCTTTGAGAAGCTAAAACCAAAATGTTTAAATGATGCTGTTCAATTAATACCAAGAGCCAGTCTCTTAGACAGGTAGTGACTCAGAGTGTCCAGGGGAGATCCCAACTTCTTGACCGGCAACTCATCCAATAGGCCAAGACTCTCAAGAGCAGCGGCACCTTCTGAACCTCCCCTCTCTCCTATTCTCGTCTTAAGATTCTCGTAGAAGATGTTGCTGTCGGCAAGACCTAATAACTCGCAAATGAATTGCCTCTGCGGAAAGAAAAAAGGCAAGTATGAATTTGAGATAGTTTTTTTAATTAAATAATCACTAAATATTACCAGATTGTCTTGAAAGGTTTGTACAGGGACGAAGATCTAATGGTCACTCACCATCTAAATGGAGTGATCTTGCATTGAGGTGATCAGCGACAGGTGACATACCTTCCGCGCAGAACAGATTAATATGGAGGCGGGCCACACAAAGAGCAATTAAATGAAGTAATGAGGATAAGGACGAGAGAGTATTTTTCACATTTCTTTGAATTTAATCGTCTTACAAATCCAAATTGTAATACATTTGTTATGTCGATTGAGCTCAGATTTTTTATTTTTTTATATATACAGTACCTACAAAATCATCGAATTATTTGATTTTTTTTGTTATCTTAATAAAGTTTAATAATTTATGAACTACATATTATAAAAAAAGCCTTCGTTTTTGCTAGAAATACGTACAAATTTAGCCTCTGAATGTATGCTTTCTCTAGTTTTTTCTAGTTTTTTTTGTTCTAGTTTGAAATTCTAGTTTTTTTTTGTTAATAATTTTTTTTTTTATTTTATCATTGTTCGCAGATATCACAAATAAAAAAATGTATTTGTCGATCGATCAATATCGATTCGATCGATAAAATGATAAATTAAATTTAGCTTTAATCTTTTGTGATTATATATAATCTTTACATCGTTCGATTGATACTTGAAAATTATCTGATAACTATGCAATTTGATTACGAAAAGAAGCTGTTGTATTTGCCGTGATATCTTTGAGATAAGCAAATACACACTCTTAATCAGAAAATGGAAAAATTTGGCAACGGAATGTAAGAAACTTCTGGACTCAACCAAGACCCTCCCATGGCTTTCAAGTTTAAAATGATGACAATTTTTTGTTGATAATTATTCATTAACTTATAATATCATCATCGCATTTATTTCAGTGATAGCTGGAAACTATGATGACGGTTAAAAGTTGCAGTAATGCATGTACAAAAAAAAACACAACATACCCAAGTAATTTCTGGTCCATCAGGATGCAGCATTGGATTTGGATTCGGATCGATCATCCCCAACAGCTGCATGCATCGCACACATTCTGCAAAACCTAAATTTGGCAAATAACAAATATGTACATCACTATATTATGTATTTATCAAACATTATACATGTTTATTTGTGTACCTTTATTGGGTGACAGGAAAATTATTCGAAAAACAATTATTCGAATGCTCAATTTTACGAAAATCAATTTTACGAATGGCAATTATTCGAATCACATTTTTTCGAAAAACAATTTTCCGAACACACAATTATCAGAATTTACAATTGTTCGAATTTTTATGACGTCATGTTGGTAGTATTGTGAGAGGAATAAATCATAGATTTTTATTATAATATACTAGATGTCGTAGTTAGCAAATTTTGTATGAATCGAAAACAAATGACTCACTTTTTGCACGGAGTACTACATCTACATAGTATATTATGTATAATAAAAATCTATGGAATAAACAACATGGCGACGCACCGCGCTGTCAGATATCCTAGGATGTACACCTATTTTTTAAACCTAAACCTACAAAACTTTGGTAAAAATAGGTTGGTTAGGTTTGTTTGTAGTTATAATTGCGACTGGCGTGAGCCAGTTGCATTATATATTTAAAAAAGTAACTATAATATTAAAATAAAATAACTAAATTGGTGTGAATACTAGATAAACATAAACTGGTGTACAAACTAGGCTATCCCGCGCTGTCAAACATCAGTCATTAAAAATTTGCAAACATACGTACCTACCCAACAATAATACAAGTAATAATAGTCTTCATCGAATATATTTTACTGGCAACAAATATGTCAAAGGAGGCAACATAATGATACAAAAATAATATTAAATTCGGTTAATTGGTTTTCCAACAAATGTTAGTTCGAATAATTTGCTTTCGGACAATTGTCATTCTGATAACTGATTTTCGAAAAATTGTTATTCGTACAATTGTGCATTCGAACAATTGTGTTTCGAAGAATTTTCATGTAATCCCTTTATTGTTTGTGATGCAAATAAACAGTGTGGTACATAGTTACATACAAATGAACCATCAGAATCAATTTGATTCATTAGGTCCCCTATCATTAGCGAAATTGATTAATATACCTACCAACCAATGCGTTTGCAGCATTCATATTATTATATTACCAACTACTCTAATAATATTATCGACATAATAGATATTTCTTCAGTATCATTAAATATATGAAAATGGTAAAGTTATTGACAAATATCTTGACATATTTTAATTTATTTTTCGCAAACTGAAAGCGCCCTTGTGGTGACCATGGTTGTCACTCAACGGCGCTTTATAAATTATTGTCCTTATTTTTAATATTTCAAAGGACGAGAAGGTATTGGTTTGCACAGATATCAACCAACCATAAAAATGTCACCATAATGGTTGCAACACCCTTTTCGTTAATCCTTGAGTACGTTGGAATCCCATGTTATGATTCTAGAATATAATCCTCTTTATACTATTCCTTGTATGTTATCCTATAATTTTGTTTTTCTCATTCGTTGTAAATTGTATGTAAAACTTTAAAAATTACTTGATATGATGTCCTATTATTATGTACCGTACTCTACATTTACTTGTTTTTTTTTCATTGCTGTACTGTTGGATATCCAAAATAAATAAAATAAAATAAAAAAATTAATCACAAAGAAAACATAATATGTTGCATAAAATGATTTTTTTAACGAGACTTTTTTTAATGTGTTTTGTTTATATGTATTGTTACTTCTCTGTGCGTGTCCCTTAATAAAATAAAATAAAATAAATAAAGTAAAACCTAAAGGTATCCATAATTTAATCAATACACATTATAAAAAATATCCTCTCCACTATACTTATTGTATAGTTACTAAAGAATGGAAAGTGTGATTTCCAAATTTTTATGTACACATGGATTTTTCAACGGAAATCATGCAGGGAACGCAAATTAGTTACGCCGTGATGTTTTTGTTCCTAGGTAAATATTTATTTTTTTTATTTATCGTATGGCAAGAAGGAAAAGTGCCAGGCAGCGTATTTCTTTTTTTCACATCACGAAATACATTATGTATTACGAAAGGGGTATGGAGCATTTTGATGTGATCTGTACTAATATGTGAATAAAGGTACAAGTGGCTAATCAGTGGAATACATTGCCTCCAGATGTCAACAGTAATCAAATTTAATCGAAAATGAGCCTGGGTTGCTAGATCAGTGCGTGCGGTATATGCAAATAAAATTCTTGAAGCTTCGTTTTTAACATTAACTAAGTAGGTACTATGGAGTTTTAATTGTCATTGTATTTTTTTAAAAAAAAAGGTTTGACAAAAAAAGTAAAACATTGAAGACAGATACAACGAAAGAATACATATACACAGCACACATCCATACCATCGAAACTTTTTCAGTTTGTTGTCAGTTATTTTTTATCTCCAAAGTGCTAGGGAAAATCCCTAGGTTATAACTATCATATTTGGAGCAGTAAAGTTAAGGCATACCTCTTCACTAATATATAGAGAATTTAGTTATATCTAAAGACATTTTTGTACAGACCAATGCTTCCTTGTAAAATGTGGTGAAATATATTAAAAATGTATATAAACGTAACAAAATTTCAATCCACAAGAACGAGTATAAATTAATGATGTATTTATGTATTTATTAATATTTTTTTTCCTTTGAAATTGGGTCGATAATTTTTTTTTACCAATCAATTAGATTGAAAAATAATGTATATTTATTCGGGTTGAGGAAAAAACACGGCCAATCAAATTTTTAACCAATTCATTCAACTTTTATCTTCTATTAAATGTCATTTAGTGCTGCACCAAAATATTTTCATATTGTTTGAAAAATAACTCTGTATGATCAAACAAAACACAACACGTGAATTTATGTTTGCAAAGCACACAATTTTTTGTGTGCACAATTTATCAGCGTGGCAATAAATTAATAAATTGACGCATTGCTCATTTTATGACTTATTCGGTTGTTTCATACAATCACATTATTATCACAATATTTTATTATGTATTGTTCATAAAAAGAACTTCATAAGTAGGTTCATACTTAGTGATAACTAATTTGCATTTTTCACAATAAAAAGATAATCCTGATAAAAATAGAGATCGTATAGATCAGCCTTGAATGATTTATAAACATATTTTCAAATGTTTGAATGTTAACTTTGTGGTTCATATTTAACAAATTAAATTTAAAGATATAACTTTGTATTAACCACGTTTTTTGGTTGAAACGATGCGACCGGTTTCGGAACTAACCGTTCCCTCATCAGGCTAACTTTCAACTGAAACAGAATGTGACGACGTGCTTACAAGAAATATATGGGGGCGGAGGTAGAGGTAGGGTGGGGGTACTTAGGGTTGGGTCTCGTGCAGGGTGGGTCCGATTGGCTGAAGGATTAGAAGTAAAAGGAAACATATTTAATAATGGACTGAAAGATAAATTTAACTGATTGTTTATTATGTTCTGTTTTGAATTAATACACTTTTTAATTTCTAGCGACTCTAAATTATCAAGACGGAGACCTACTTTGTTGACGTGTAAAATTTTTGTTCCCGATTGCATATTAAATTGATGATCATTAAGTACTAAGTGTTCTGCGAATTCCGAAAA
The DNA here is from genome assembly GCA_963576475.1 of Molanna angustata. Taxonomy (NCBI): domain Eukaryota; kingdom Metazoa; phylum Arthropoda; class Insecta; order Trichoptera; family Molannidae; genus Molanna; species Molanna angustata. The sequence continues at coordinate 7,177,536 of OY754971.1, read as the reverse complement.
ATTATCATTGTTTATACATCTAATATGTTCTTTTACTCTAGTCTCAAATTTCCGTCCTGTTTTTCCTATGTAGACTGCAGAGCAGTCTCCACATGTCAGTTGGTATACGCCGGAGTTTTCCATTTTATTATCTTTATCTTTGGAATTCATTAAACTTTTTCCAATATTATTGTCAGTGTAAAATGCCGGTCTTATGTCTTTTGGTAAGAAATTTGAGACTAATTGGGATAAATTATTAACAAACAATATGCGTCTCCATCTATATTCATCTTTTTTGATATTTGTATTATAACTATGTAGGTATCTATTGACGTTAATATTTTTTATTTTTTTATTTAAAATAGAGTCTATCAATTTACTGTTATAACCATTATTGTATGCAATCTGTTTTATTGTATTTAGTTCTTTATTAAAATTATTTGATGATAGCGGTATTTGGAACGGAAATTTGAGACTAGAGTAAAAGAACATATTAGATGTATGAACAATGATAATTTTTCAGAATTCGCAGAACACTTAGTACTTAATGATCATCAATTTAATATGCAATCGGGAACAAAAATTTTACACGTCAACAAAGTAGGTGTCCGTCTTGATAATTTAGAGTCGCTAGAAATTAAAAAGTGTATTAATTCAAAACAGAACATAATAAACAATCAGTTAAATTTATATTTCAGTCCATTATTAAATATGTTTCCTTTTACTTCTAATCCTTCAGCCAATCGGACCCACCTTGCACAAGACCCAACCCTAAGTACCCCCCACCCTACCTCTACCTCCGCCCCCATAGATTTCTAGTAAGCACGTCGTCACATTCTATTTCAGTTGAAAGATAGCCTGATGAGGGAACGGTTAGTTCCGAAACCGGTCGCATCGTTTCAACCAAAAAACGTGGTTAATACAAAGTTATATCTTTAAATTTGATTTATAAACATTTCAAATCTACAAAAAAAAATTGATAAAGATAATATTAAATGCGTCTTTAGTTCGTACAAGATCATTGCAAGGGCGCTTTTGCCTCTTTTTTAACCGATTTCAAAATTACGTGGTTTTTTCTCTTTTTTCAACGATGATTCTGTACAATGTTGTCCTTTAACGTTGATTTTTCATATTTAAAATATGGGCTTTTATAGTGCTAGCTATTCAATATAATACATATTTTTTTCAATCACGAGTGAGTTAGATATAGTCAAGTGAGAGAATGCGGGTAAGTTTTATAAAGCATGGTCGCAAAGGTCAGAGAAAAGGTGACAAGCAATACGCTACACAACATAGAATATCAACAAATTTTATTTGTAGATTTAGATAAGAGTTTATACCTGTACTAAAATTTTATTGGTTTGTATTCTTTCGCTTGGCGAGTTCTACCTATTTGAAGCGACCGCTTTTTTGTCCTGACGGATGATAACTGACTGTGGGTGGCGGAACGTAAGAAGAAGAATAGATATGGCGAATACAAATCAGGTAACGGAAACATATTAGTGAGTTGACTTTTTATAAAAAATTTATTATTTACAGTAGGTATTTTCACCATATTACACATACCATTATTCACCTTTCAAGAATGCTTATTTATAGTATTTATTTAATTATTTATAGTATTTTCACCATTATATAGGTACCCTTCAGAGAAGTGTTTGTGGATTTTTTTTATATATAAGTCTTCTAAAAATTATCACTAACTTATCCAGTGGAGATAATAGTATTAAGATAATATAATAGTATTGGTAACGTTCCACTGTTTTTTTTTACTATTATAATTTAAAATATTTTTCAAATATCAGCTATCTAACCGGATTTAAACTACACCGCTTCAGATTTTATTTAATATTCGTTGGAAAAGGTTTATCACTATCACTACAAAAATAATGGGATATTTTGAAATTATGCTCGCCGTCAAATGACGGTATTTATGGTGTAGAATTCCATTATAGATACTAGGTTTATATTGGTTCTACATATATATTTTTCCACGTATCAGAACGACGGTATTTGGCTTACTAGGCCTTTATCAAATGGTACCAAGAGTTGATAAGGGCTAAGTTAGCCGAAACGGTTAACCTACTGTTACAAGGAAAAATATATACAGAAGCATTATCAACTTTGGTTTAAAAATACCTATTATTCTTTATGGTGACAGGAAAATTATTCGAAAAACAATTATTCGAATGCTCAATTTTACGAAAATCAATTTTACGAATGAAAATTATTCGAATCACATTTTTTCGAAAAACAATTTTCCGAACACACAATTATCAGAATTTTCAATTGTTCGAATTTTTATGACGTCATGTTGGTAGTATTGTGAGAGGAATAAACCATAGATTTTTATTATAATATACTAGATGTCGTAGTTAGCAAATTTTGTATGAATCGAAAACAAATGACTCATTTTTTGCACGGAGTACTACATCTACATAGTATATTATGTTTAATAAAAATCTATGGAATAAACAACATGACGACGCACCACGCTGTCAGATATCCTAGGGTGTACACCAATTTTTAAAACCTAAACCTACAAAACTTTGATAAAAATAGGTTGGTTAGGTTTGTTTGTAGTCATAATTGCGACTGGCGAGAGTCAGTTGCATTATATATTTAAAAAAGTAACAATAATATTAAAATAAAATAACTAAATTGGTGTGAATACTAGATAAACATAAACTGGTGTACAAACTAGGCTATCCCGCGCTGTCAACCATCAGTTATTAAAAATGTGCAAACATACGTACCCAACAATAATACAACAAGTAATAATATTCTTCATCGAATATATTTTACTGGCAACAAATATGTCAAAAGAGGCAACATAATGACACAAAAATATATTAAATTCGGTTAATTGGTTTTCCAACAAATGTCAGTTCGAATAATTTGCTTTCGAACAATTGTCATTCTGATAACTGATATTTTCGAAAAATTGTTATTCTTACAATTGCGCATTCGAACGATTGTGTTTCGAAGAATTTTCATGTATGTAATCATTATTTATACGAGGTAATATATAAAACGTCATAAAAACAGTGAAATTCCAAAAACTGACATTATTGTACAGTTGACATGTATACATGTTTTCCATTTTATCGCTTGCAAAAAAATACAATAGGTACACATCTTTCACATTTTGTCCAGTGACGGGCTGTATAGTCTACATGTTATGTAGGTACGTGATATTTTGAAATATAAGTTTAAAATATAATATGTGATAAAAAATTATTCTCGAATCCTCTCGGACCATAAATCAGTGCTCTGATTCGACGTGCTCAGTGCTCATACGACACGGACAATATCACATTGTCCATTAAAAACAAACACAAAAAGCTTTTCCAAAGTCGTAAATTATAAAATTAATATACCCGCGTACCTACACAGTGGAAAATACAGCATTTCATATCAGAAACTGTGCAAAATTTGTTTATTCAGAAGAATCCTAACTGATATAAAAAATATTGTGAGAAATTAGGGTGATTTCTGATCGTATGAGCTCACCAAACCGCTAACCAAATCAAAACAATTAAGAAGTTTGGCAAATGAAATCTTAAATGATGACTATCTGCTGCCACTACTTGGGTTACAGAGGTTAGTCGATAGAAAAATAATCGTAGATCTAATAAAGTTGTATAAGATAGTCAGGTAAATAATCGCAGATCTAATAAAGTTGTATAAGATAGTCAGGTAAATAATCACAGATCTAATAAAGTTGTATAAGATAGTCAGGGGTGTATATTTATTTATGAAAAAAAAAATGTTTTTATCATATAGGGCCGGTATTACAGTCTCAGTTTAAGAGCTAAACTCAAGTTTTACAAAAATATAGCGTATTACAGTGTTAGTTTAGGCCTAAACTTCCCTCAAATACGTCACTAAAACGACAAATATTCAACTCGACGTTTCTGGCGGATAAAGTACTAAACGGTGAGTCAACTGTCATTTCTCGACTCGTTGCTAGGCAACGCGTGTAGTTTCAGTGTTCTATCACTAGAGGCGTTAGTTGTATCGACGGTGGCACCACACAACAAAACAAACTGACAACCATATTAAAAGGAACATGGGCATTTAAAAGTATTATTTTGGTGAAAAAAATTAAATTTACCATGTAGGATAATAAAACAATAGTATTTCATGTCTTAGCGTCCCGTTTTGTAGTTCGTATTAAGTATTTGAAATAATTTTAAATTTGACAGATAATAACCACAGAAAAAGTAAAATATGTCTATAATTTTATATTAATATGTCTTTTTGGATGGGTGGATGGCAGAGCAGTTAGCGCGCTGGGTTAGTAATCCAGTGGTCGCGAGTTCGAATCCTGCCTCGACCGATCTCGTTCACCTATAGGACAAGCATTTATGCTTAGTTTAGGGAACGTAGGAAGATGTATATGTACTTGTTTAACAAAGGACATATTCATTTTTTTTAACAAAAAAAAAAAAAAAAATGAAGATATAGGTAGTAACTGACATGTCATATTGCACTGTAATACGGAAATGAATTCAATCTCCCCTTAACATTAATCTTGAGTTTAACAAACTCAATGGGTTGAGGGCCGACTGTAATACCGGCCCATATGATTAAGCTTTTGATGAAAAAAAATTCAATGAATTTAAATACATCTCGAAGATTTGAAAATAATATAGTACCTACAAGCATTATACTTTCATGGTACCTTTACATATTTATTAACAATGATTAAGCGAGGGGTGGGCTGAGCTAGGAAAACGCACTAATCATTTTACCAATGTCGGATGAGCTGTCAAAGTTTACATTAATCGCGATAATTAAAACATTAAAAATAACAAATAGTATTCAAAATCATAAAAGTAGATAAAAATATGTTGACATATAATATAATTTATATATATTTTATGTTGACAAAAGGCTTGAAAAATACGAATACATAATAAACTTACATATTCCTAACCTCAAATGGCAAAGGTCTTGTTAATTTTTTTCCTGCAACTAATTTCTAGTTAATTTATAAAGCAGCTCGCTCACGCGCACTAACTATTTTTAAGCACTAACTAAACTCAACCGAATATTATACAGGATGTAATAAAATACGACAACGAAATAATAGTGTGATGTGTACGTAAATCTCCATTCCCATTACTTTTTTGGTTAGGTTAGTTAGTCTTTAATGGAATAAGCGACTCGCGTGCGCGACTTGCCTTATAAATTGAATGGAAATTGGTTTCAGAAATAATTTTATCTACACCTTTGCCATTTGAGGTTAGGAAAATGATTATTTTGTATTCGCTTTTGAACACATTTTTCAAATAAATTAGCTATCTCAACATATTATTTAAGTAATTGTATGATACTTACTACTTTTATTACTACTTATTATTATTTGTGTTGAAAATTTTCGCGTTCAATATCAACTTTGACAACTGTTCCGACATTGGTAAAATAAATTGTGCGTTTTCTAATGTCTAGTGTCATTTTTGTCATGACTTAGGAATAAATATTATGTACTTAGGAATGTATATTATGTACTTAGGAATGTTAATAATAATAATAATAATAATAATTCGTATAGCGCTGTTAAATTATTCAAGATCATTCCAAGGGCGCTGTTATTTAGATAGATATTATATTGCTCTACGTAACAAAGCTGTTTTCAGTCCTTTAGAGAAAGTGCTCTTACTATTTGCACTGCGGACATCTAGAGGCAATTTATTCCACTTTATAGGACCACTCACACCAAAGCATCGTTCATAGTAAGCCGCTTTATTGGCTCTGTCCAACTCCTTTAGGGAGTTGGTACTCTGTGATCCAGAAGACCTAAGTGTGTGATATCTCCCAGAGAGAGCTTTTCTCTGACACAGCTCTTGTATGTATTGTGGCGCTAGGTTATTTAAAGCATTAAACACCGTTAAGCAGATTTTGTAGTCAACTCGCTCTGGACACTTCAACCAGTGCAATTCGTTAAGTAGTGGAGTTATGTGACATCGTTTTTCCGCTCCATAAATGAGCCTTGCCGCTGCATTAAACACCATCTGAAATCTATCGAGCTGATACTTTGGCAATCCATCATAGATGCCATTACAGTAATCTAGCCGAGACACAACGAATGCATTTATAAGTGTTTTTGTCTCATTTTTGGGCAAGCTTCGACGAATGTTTTTCAGTTGTCTTAGTTGGAAAAAGCATGAACTGACTGTTTTAGAGATGTTGTACCGAAATATGTTTTTTATTGTTTAGTTTTTCTTTGTTAATGTTGTGTCCTAATTGTAATTTCATAATTCTAATTTTTGTATGTACTGAAAGAAAAAAATGGGAGTTGTTGAATATTGATATTTTTAATTTTTAAATTTTATATAATATAGATGGCAGAAATGGAGATCACTCAAAGGAGTATTATGTGACAATCGTGTACCAATAAAAACAAAGGGATAAGTAAAGAAGCAATGTTGAAATGGTTAGGCCATGTGATGAGGCATGAGGATCATGCAGTACATACGGCACAAGATGTATAGGAAGGCAGGAGAGGTAGAGGTCGACACAGACTCGCATGGTGGAGCGGTTCTTTAGAAGGAGTTAAGAAGGATGAACGGATGGCGCAAGATAGAGAGGCATGGAGGATAAAAATAAGGAGAGCCGACCCCAAAACAAATATAGGAGAGACGATGAAGAAAAATGAAGAATATAATATAGACGTGTTTGTGTGTGTATTTGTGCAATAGCGTGAAGCCGTCTATGTAAAAATAAATGTAAAAGGAGTGCGAAGAGAAAAGTTTTGACGACGAATAAATAAATACATAAATGAATGATATGATTATATCATACTAGATATAAAGACTGGCTTTTCTACTGTATGTGTGTTTCCGCTGTAGTTCAATATCTTCATGTTGTAGATATAACTGTTAATAATATATATTTCCATCAACATAATATTGTTATTCCATATTTCCTCCCTCAGGTGTGTGTTGTAATATTATGTATGGAGATATTATTACAATACCTTTGAACCTCAAAGTCCCTCTCTTTATTGTGTTAACTTCAGAAGCAATTCCATATAGATCAGCATAGAGCGTGCTGTCTCTGTTAGGATATCCTTCCAAAGCGAATCCTGGAAGGAAGTCAAGATCCTTCAGGCTGGTCATCAAGTCACCGCCCCCAGCAATCTCCACTATCTAAACACAAACCAAAAAAAACGACAAATAGTATTTTTTATTCAAGTTTCTTAACAATTACAATTTACTCGATGTTTTATTCATTTTCATTTATCAATTTCATCACGTATCTACCTGAATTTCATTATAAAATTAATTCATACTATCATTCCTTTTATGACGGGGGCTTTTTATATTTTTTTATGTTATACATATCTTTCTATGAGATGTGAAAGGGTGGCAATTATAATATATATTCCTTTACTCTATTGTAGAAATTTTAATATTTCGTGCATTTTCAATGGTCTATATATAAAGTTACTTAATACTAGTTGCACGTAACACATGAGATTCAACTGTCGATGTCAATAGTATGTATATTTAAAGATTACGTACCAAACTATAAACCCATAAATCCAAATTATTGGATATTTTACGATATTTTGTACCTAACATGCACTGCAGGAGACTCCTAGACTCAGCCAAGGCCGAAAGAGGGATGTCGAGTTTATGATGATGACGATGATGACATGTATCTATGTCAAGATAGGATAGTGTGGAGGTCAGTCCTTTATTCCTGTTCCTAATATCTAGGTATACAGCCCGATGGTTTGTATGTTTGTATGAAGTTTATACCGAACTATTGAGAGTCTCCATAGATACCGTATAATCTGCCATACAAATTGTATGAAACGATGTCGTCATTAAATTCAATTTTCATAAAAATTGTTTAAAAATGTTTGAGATATACGACGATTTAGTGGATCGATTAAAAAAAAAGTACCTAAGCCGTGTATAGAAAAAATGTTTATTAATTATTAAAGTACACGATTTGGAAATTTATTTCTTAAAAATAATAAGCACTCATTTAATCGAACAGTTAAATTACTTATGACGGCTCCCCAAGTGGACTCAGTGATGGCTACCATTTCGTGATGGATATTTTCTTTCAAATGCGCCAGGGAAGTCGGTTTACTGGCGTTAACTTTAGATTTAAGATAACTCCATAGGAAAAAGTTCATAGGGGTTAAGTAAGGAGTCAAATAATATTTTTATTGACAAACTTTTTACCATCTCAATCGAGACGAAGGTGGGATATTTAGATGGTTCGGTGGCAGAGCGGTTAGCGCGCTGGGCTAGTAATCCAGTGGTCGCGAGTTCGAATCCTGCCTCGACCGATTTCGTTCACCTAAACACAAGCATTTATGTGCTTATTTTACGGAACGTAGGAAGATGTATATGTACTTGTTTAACAAGGACATATTCATTTAAAAAAAATTGTCTTAATAAGACATTCATTCACATCAACCACCTACACACATCTGAGAGACAATCATATTATCAACAATTTTATTTATTCGAGAAACTACACAAATTAAATTTAGATCTGCCAACGTGAAAAAATATTTCTCAAAGCATTTAGGTGTGATGTATTCGATTCAGTAAACCACCGATCAACTTGATTGAAGTTTCAGTGGGCGATGGAAAACGATCAGAATGGAATATTGAAACTTCAACAACAACAATTCATTACCCTCAATATCCACCCACTCTCTACATGGTCTCTTTGCTGCTTTGTAAAAAAGCTGTAATTTGCGGCATAACATTTTTTTGGAATACACAGAAACTTTAAGATTGATTGATCTTGAAAAATATATATTTTATTAATGTATATTGGAAACTGAAGTTGTTATTAATTTGGATTTTATTTATATTTATATATTAAATTATTGTTGTTTATTTTAATTACTTCTTATCGATTTATTATAAATTGTTTTTTGAAGTATTTTACCGTATGTGACAATTTGTATATACATATAATGTGGTTTGTGTAGCATTGCACCCCTCTGCTGACGAACAGGAATAAAATCTGATTTTTATCACACCCAAATCGATACTTGGCCTCCTTTAACTTTAGCCTTCAAACTCCTTATGTCAATACATTTTAAATGGAGCTGTTCACACTTATAGTTATCATGTAAGTGTGAACAGCTCTATTTAAAATGTATTACCACTAGATAACCCGACATTTTGTAGGACCTAACACACAACAAGAAGGAACGGGATCTTAGTCGCCGGTGTATAGTAGGTAGTCTATTGTAGCGGTCTATGCAGTAGTCGTGCTGTATTTCTATTAGTGTAGTCTTTTTATCTAAGTCCTGGGCTCCTACATCTGTTGGTATGTCAAAAATTTTGCTTCGTTTATGATAACTATACATACGCATACCATCGAAGAAAAAGATTTATGGTTGAATCGCTCTTGCGAAAAAAAATTAAGCAATTTTGTCATTTACTAATGAATATGGTGTTCCTCAGAAAGTTTTATTAATAAAATTTGAGATTTCGACAATTTTCAAATCACCTCTGAGTTTATCAGACAAATGATATGATTTAATTTTTTTTACTGAAGAATAATATCTTGACTGAATATAATCATCTGTGGATGTGAGGCAGCCTCCCTGGCTGCCAATAAATACTCCCCACCAATGGCGGCTTTAATCAGTTCTCTTGGGCCGATCACAAATATGTCACCCATCCTACAGTGGTGACCCCGACGTGGTTACACCATTACACCATCAGATAACGATTGGTGTTTGGAAAAGTTTTTCCAACATATTATTTTTCTAACTAAGACTTTTTGATCAAACCATCGAGTTACCTGCCCTCTGCTGAGGTATTTTGCTGCAGAGAGTGTAGCTAGAAGAGCACCGCGTGGAGACCATGAGAACTTGTATCGAAGTGGATTGTCGCTGTGTTCAGGAGCTGGGAGACCTAAAACAAACAAAAAAAGTGATAAAAATCAAACAATTACAAATCAAAATACTGATGATTTTCTAGATAACTTTTTATGGTTTCGTTGAAATACAAAACAAGACATATTTATGGAACCGCCGTTTGAAAACAAACTTATCGTAATTTAACATAAGTCTGTTGATAACAGCGAGAACCCCAATTAAAAACATAATCAAACAGAGATAATACTTATGTTTTGTGTCCATCTTCCAATTACTTCCGCAAACATAACAGTTCAAAACGTCCCTAATAACAATAGTAAACAAAACATCCAGCCAAAAAACTATGTATGTACCATAAAACGAAGCGGCAAATTACCCTAACCATATTTCCTTTAATACAACCAACAACCATCTCATTTATATATCATTTTAATATTCAAACAGTCTCGTCTCCCATCAGCCATCAAATATCCATTAACCAGAGTAGTGGGTCGTTTCCAGGACGAATAATCAATTGTGATTTGGCCATTCCAAACTTTAATAATAATAATAATTGTGAAAAGGGTTCAATCTCGGCCACAATAGAAGCACAGTCCGATTTCCCTGATAGATTCCTGAATGACAAACAGAAGCCTGCCAAGCCAGACACTGCCAACCCTGAACCTGCAAACCCTGTATCTGTCAAGCACAATCCTGCGTTCAGACCCTGACAATCCGAAGAAAAACGGGACCGCATTTTAGCGACGTTGCTATATGTATAGTGTCATATAAACGTGAAATGGTCGGTCCTGAAATGTTTCTAATATTACAAAACATTTTGAAGATTCCTTTCGTTTTCACGACTTTCGGCACTCGCGGTTTTATTGTCAAATTTTGAATTTAGCTGATTACACTTGTGATTAATTAAATTTGAGCAAATATGAAGCTTAAATTAACATTTTTATTAGAAACCGAGAAAAAAAATTAATTGAGCGCCATAAAAAATATATATTTTGTGTTTCGGAAACCTTGCAAAATAATTTCTTTTATCTACAGAGAGAAGACATTATTTTAACAATTGTATATTAATAAATGTGTTTTGATGTACCTATACCTATTGTCATATTAATGATACATACTTGGTTGTATATATTTAAAAACATCTTTCGATGTTTACCATTAACCAAATTAAAAGGATGTATTAAATATATTATGACACTTTAGAATATAAACACGAAATTAAATGTGAAATTTATGTTTTTTTACAACATAAATAATCATGCTAACTCCTTTATTAATACAGCAGCTCGACTGTGGAACGATCTTCCGAATTCTGTGTTTCCACCTTCGTACAACCCGGGTCTTTTTAAAATCCGAATCAAAAAAACTCTTTTCTAGACTGCAAACCCCTCCCAACGCTACGTAGTGCGCTTCTTCGGAAGAGCAAAATGGACACAAATCCTAATAGCTGGTGTCCCCTACGTAGACATGTTAAAAAAAAATGCTTTTCTTTTAACTCCTGATTTTTGCAATATGTATAGCCCATATATGATACTTAATATTATCCATACTAATATTATCTATATTAATTATTAATTAAGTTAACATCTAACGAAGTATTGTATTAAAGATTATGAACACAACATGTGACACAAAGACAATAAATAAAACAATAAAAAATAAGGCGCAACGTTTAATATCAAATCGCGAATTGCAAGCGATATTCATCGATGAATTAACCTAATGACATTCTTAATAGAGCATAATAATCACGCACTATCTACTACCTTCCATTCTATCCTCTTCTGCTCGTTTTGATATCTACAATGTAATAAATCTATTTAGTATAGTCTAAGATGGTATGTAGGTAAGTACTGTTGGAAATACATTATTGCTATAGTGGTGGTTCTCTGGGAAAATTATAGAAATACTATCAATACGTGACCTCTTCCATTAATGAAAATTCCAATCAATTCTTATTAGTTCCCTTATATCAAATCTCTATCGACATTAATATAATTAACTAGCTTTTACTGCGAACTTTCTCAATTGAAATATCATACAACTAAATGAAATTGATAAACTATTAACATTATCAAATTAATTTAATATTAATTATAAATATTCTACAAGGGGATAAAAGAAACAGCATTAAAATATTGTTCAAGTATGGAAACTAGTTTTTTATTGAGTTCACTATCAATCGGAGTCCAGCGGTGACATCTGTGCGAAAGCATTGTTATCTCATGTATAAAGCTGGGGTTTTCATTGTTTATGAACAATTTCTCAATAAAGTGCGTTACAAAAATACCTTTTTCGTCATTTCATAGATGACAGTGGTAAAAACAACTCTTTTAAGAATCTTTCAATACCTATGGATTAAATCTATAGAACTTTCAAAAATCGGATTGATAGGGAACTTATAAAAAAAACGCATAATTGGTGAACGAAGAGTCCTAAATTCTTGCGCCAGATTTTGCTTCTCTATTCATCTCAGGGCACATGTCTCACCGTATTTGACTGAAAATCGAATGTTGAACATGGCAAACCGACGGAAACTTCACCTTTCTTGTCAGATATATAAAGTCGTCCTTAATAAGATACCCGAATACTTGTTTGAAAGATTGGTATGGTCTGAAAGTGTGCACAACTATGGCACGAGGGCCAAAGGCTTCTTATTGCTTATTCCTAGGCATAGAGGGGCAGCGTTTGAAAGCATTTTCAAATACTTTGCAAAAAAATACTGGTATAATATTTGCCTCCACCGCTAAAAACAGTGAAAAAAATCTATATTTTTAAGAGCATTGTCAAGCGATGCTTCTGGCCTCGCAATATATATTATGTACAAGTCAGAATATTATTATTAGCAATATATTTTCTTTTTCTTCTCAACTCATGAATCTGTCAATATATGTTCGTCTACACACACATGCACACCCTCTCTCTCACACACACACACATGCACACCCTCTCTCTCACACACACACACATGCACACCCTCTCTCTCACACACACATACACACCCACACACTCACACTCTTTCTAGATATCTCTTTCACACACACATTGTGAGGGTTAAAGTCATGGTGGCAGAGGCCTAGGGCCTCGTCCCACCCGGACTCGCACCCGCACCACCGGCCAGCCAGCCGTTTGCACATGAAACTATCAGAAATCGAATTCTCGGGGTCGCAACCTGCCCTAAAGGAATTCAACTCCAATTCAAAGAAATTGTTTTAAGGGAAGTCTATCAAAAAGACTCCCATTATACCAAAAATAAATATAATTTAAGATTATCAATATTCGATCATTTCTTGTCATACCATTAGAAGGTCAAAAGGAGGAGAGATAAATACAAAACCTGAATTATGATAACAATTTATATTTCATTTTGCTTAATCAGTCTTTTTCGTTTTGATATAAAAAAAAATTATCCATATAATACAATTAAATTATTACAACCTCATTACATTTTTATTTCTATTACAATTTACCATACCCAATATTAACCCTTTAAGAAAAAAAATCTATCTTAATGTAATTATGACCCAACAAAACATTATTTATAATCAAAAATTTTCTTATTAACTATTTGGCCAAATTTACATATTGGTGTTAATACATTATACAAAATTTCACTAATACAAGAAAAATGGTTGCCGTTAATTTACATTTTACAAAATTAAATAAAAAAAAACTGTTCATATTGAAAGTCACTAAATTCGAAGGTTCTATTTTTTAAAACCGCACGAAGTTAAATAAGATTCGATCATCCGCCATCGTTGTTCACAAGAAATGTCTGTCTTTTGAGGTTACACGACTCATCGCCATCTTGATTCAATTTCATATAATATTTTGCTGTTTCCAGCAAAACAACTTGTCTTCAAAATGATGGATAGTCGGTGCAATGATATTTTTTAATTTTAGTCTACATAATACCTGGGATCACATTACATATTAAATATATAAAAAAAACTAGTAGGAAGGAATTTTTGGGGAACTCGTTAACCCCATTTTCCCACTAGTCCTTTCTTATGGTTATTTATAATATTTTAAACGCCACAGCGCCTTTTTTTGTCCAATTAAGTGACATCCATTTTATTGACTTTTTCGCGTCACCTCTCGTTAAAAAAATATCGGCAAAAGGAATGCAATCTGGTGTTTCCGCTCGGCGACTATCTAACGGGGTTGCCCGCAGACAAAAAAACTCTGCCTATTAGCATAATTTTAACTCGCTGATTTTAAACATTTTTCCAAAATGGGTTATCCTTTTTTTAATTTTCCTCTGAGAGGAGGTAAGTCATGCTATTCAATAAAATAACATGACAACATGTATTACTCTTCTCTCATGCGCGCACCCCACTAATTCACACTTTTTTGTTGTATTATTTTGATATTAGGTATAGTACGTAAGAGGTACATGTTATTTTTGTATTTTTATTTATTTAATTTTAATAATTGTATGCATGTACTGTGTGCTGTCCTTTGTAAAATAAAATAAAATAATAAATAAATAAAAAATAATATAAGGCGCGTGTTTGTCCCACTTTGACAAGTAAGTAAGAACCGATTCAACAAGAAAAAGCTGTCCTAGAATGGTTGAAATGAAGACTCAACGATCCATTGCAGGCAAGGGACGAATCAGAAATAAGAAGATCAGTTCTATAGTCTATATTCGGGGTCGACATAACAAGATGAGGATGTAGCAGAAGACGCAGAGATGACAATAGCATTCTCAAGATTGACAGAAATAGAAAAAAGACAGAAATACCCAACAACAGAAGACCGCTGAAGACATGGAAGGACAACTGAATCTCCTCCTCACGGGATAGCCCATCTTCACACACAATCACAGGTCATGTAATTGCTGCGTGATAATTAAAAAAATCTCCATATTTTCAAACACCTATAATAGAACTGAAACAATAACATGACTGAACCAACCTTACTCGCTCATTTACTAACTATGTTACTAGAGGAGATTCGAAATATTTCACCAGGCAATTAATAATTTTAATTGGTAATTAAAGCAACTTATCTAAGTTATGGTAAATATGGATTCAACCATAATATTATTATTATCAGAGTAATGTTTTATCAGCGCCCAGGGCAATTTGTAATATTCATTTTCTTATGTGTGAGTAAAGTATGTGGGTAAAGTATGTAGAGCTCAACAAATAAGAGAATGCGGTGACAGTTTTCTACAACATTATTGTAAAATTATGGTTGCAAAGGTTAGGGAAATGTGACACGTAATACGCTACACAACGTCACTAGTCCGCCTCGACCTTGTCCTCGGATCTCATATAAAATTTAAAGCGTTTTGGTAACCAAGTGGTTGCCAGTCGAATATCAAATCAAAGAGAGATTTCATACGGTTTGTATTAAGATTACAAGGACAGTGGCTTTGAGGATATGAAGAAGAAAGAATAATTTTTAACTTACAACGAGTATATTGATCGCAATTAACAGTTTTCTCACAGGAAAATTTACAATCAATAATACGTGTTTCTCACGATAAGTAGGTATTTAGGTAAATCGATTCAGTATAATGAGCGAGTTATTAAGCGAGTCAAAATGACCTAGTTTTCGTGTGGTGAACTACCATCGTGCTCGCGGGGTCGAAAGACGAAGCCACGGCGTGCTCGCGTAGTGAAGTGACCGGTGGTCTAGTGACAAAGTGACCGGTGGTCTAGTGACGTGATTGCGTGGTCTTGACGGCGTGAAGCGACCAGTGGTCGTGTAGTGGCGTGACGACGTGGTCGTGTGGTCGTAATGGCGTGAAGTGACCTCGTGTACAGGCGTACACACCCTTATATAGTGCTGGCGTTAAGGGTTGGTGAGTCTAACTCTCTCGAACATTCAAACCGTAGTTGCGATTTATTGTCGCACGCTCGACACCAAGGGCGATGAACTCGGCCTAGCGAAAAACAAATATACTTGTTGTAGCTACGCGCGCGTGCGACAGAAATTTCTGGAAGTGGTCTGCAACACATTTTAATTTTATTTGTTTATTTATTTATTTCTATCCAAAACATAGAATTGATATAAGTACAAAATAATTGTTGTTAATATATACACAGTAATGTAGAGTGATGGTTATTTTAGAAAATAAAACAGTTTTACCTCCACAATATGACACGAATGATTCTATTCTTCCGCCGGCGTTCTTGACCTCATCGATGCACTCCATCGCGAGAAGATGGTCTATTCCAGGATCCAGACCGACTTCGTTAAGCATTGTTATTCCAGCGTCAGTTGCTCTGTTGAAGAAAAATTACAGCAATGTAAAATAAATATTTATTTGAAACTTCTTGTACGTATAATTTGTACACTGGCGGAATTATTGTCAAAAGGTAATAAACCTAATATTCGTATTTTTCCACAGATTCGCTTTATTATGAACAAACAATTTCGCCGAGGCGACTCGGCGTTATCAAGGTCTAAATAAAAATAAATTTTATAAGTCTAATCCATCACTACTCTAATCTTCTCTTCTATTTTATGTTATAAGATTTTCATTTTGATTAATTTATCTAAATGTTGTATTTTATTTGTTAATTTTAAAATGGATTACCACTGTGTTTTATAGAAAATTATAGAATTATCTAATAATAATAATAAACACTTCCTTGCACCCTGCGCAAGTGTCGAGTTTAATGCCATAGGTATGTCATTTTTTTCCATCCACCACCTTATTCACTAGGTATTTTTAATCAAACAAAAATGATTATGGTTCTACATGTATATTTTCCATATAATAAGACGACTATTTTGGCTGACTAGGCCCTTATCAACTGGTAAACATAGAATATTGTTTTTTTTTCCTTATATACTAGAAATCGGTTTCCTTATATACTAGAAAACAATACAAATTACTTTACATTACAATTATGAAATATCCTAAACATATATTGTGTAGCTGATGTTGGGAAATTACTTCTATGCGCGGGTGTTTTTAAGAGATATATGTACATATAATCTTAATGTATAAACTGATTGTCTCTTAAATTATCTATAAACTGATTGTCTCCCGGGAATCGAACCCGGGACCCTTGTATTAGCAGTTAGATACCTAACCAACTGAGCCACTAAGGCTGACAGTGTTATGCCTGAAGGTTAAAATCGGTACCTTCTTACCTTATTCTAAGACGCAAAGAGTATTTTGAATATCTCTCTCAATAAATGATTTTATAATATTACATCATTGATTAAAACTATGTTGAAATTAAATCAACAAGCCGACAAAGTTTCGAATTTAGTTTCCAACATCACGTTACACTAATAAGAAAATGTAGGAAAATAATTCTCGTGCAAATCCCCAAGTCACGCCATTAAAGACGATCGCTACAACGAAGCGGCGATAACACACAGTTGTAGAAAGAGAAAAGTTCAGCTTCCAAAAAAGACTTTGGCCATGCCGTAATCTCCGAACTCCAATACTTATGGCTTGTTGTTGTTCGGATATCCGTTAAACCAGTTCCAAGTCGAATAAAATAAATTAGTTTACCTCAAAAATCAGATAAAAACATTTCTACGTGAAAACCTATCAACAAATGAACCTACAATAACATAACTCTCCCTATCTTTATCCAAATCTCCCAGATAAATAGGTCACCTATTTAAGTTATTCTTAAGAAACTCAAAAAAAAATCTGGGAATCACGATATGAAGTGCAAATGCCATCTCGAGATAACTGTGTCTCAGATACGTGAGCTGATATACATTTTCTTAAGACTGCGAAATATCATGACAATGCAGAAAATGAACTTACGGTCGAACCGTATACAACTAATCCACGTCTAATAAACATAGTACAGAATTTGATACTTAAAAAGGTGTGGGATGTGGCCAACACTAAACCCTCCACTGCATAGTACCTAAGTGTTGAGTTTTTTCTTCTTGAAGGATGATAATCCCTAGATGAAGTACATTTCTATTAGATCCCTAAACAAATCAGGGCAATTTTTTTCTTAATACACACAAAAAACTCAAATTATGAACTTTCTACACGATACCTGTTGAGAATAGACTATCAATACCAATACACCACAAATCTTCCTACACTTACTCGTTCACAATACACGCAGCCCGGCTGTGGAACCAATTACCCAATGGTATAAGAGAAGCTCCTAGCTTAATGTAGGTACTTCAAGAAAATCTGGATTTTCCAGTCCGTGAGAGCATTTTTAAGGTTGGAACAGATCATAGAGAAAAAATCAACCGTTGTCTATGGAAAACTAATCAGCTCTAAGTTAATGAGTTCGCACATAATGGTATCAATATAAAGTTCATCGACCTTTTAGTTTGGGCTGTACAGAGGACACAAATTTTCATATTTATGTACGGCATACACACAAAAACATCACGACGAAACTCAAAGTATGCACCCACTACATGATACCAATTGAGAAATTGATGTATAAAAAATATACTTTAAAATTGTGAAATCATGATTCTCCACTATTCCATAGTAGTGGAGAGAGATAAAGAAACTTCCCAACAGAGCAATTTTCTTCAGTATTTAAAGTAGGTACCTACACTTAGTGAGATTTATCAAACATAGCTTTGTTACAAATATTCAATGAAATCATTGATGAAAAAGCAATAGTTCGAAGCCAAAGATCAAATGCTGTTGGAAATATAATTGTGCCACTATAATAAAACAATTGCACAACACCACTACATTTATCTCGGCACTAAATACTCTCCCAGGCGATGTGAAGTTAGTGAAAAACTACGAGTTATTCAAATATAAAATTAAATATAGAAAAAAAATACTGTGTTTGCGTGTTTTTATTATAATTTTACTGTATAACTGTTTAAAACTGTATAATGTAACAAATTTAATGTCCATTTGTAAGAATTGGTTTAGAAATAAGTTTTATTTTTCCTACGGCATATTTATTACAATTTTTAAATGTTATTCTTGCCACATACACAAGTATCAACACTTGTGTGTGAGGCAAGAATATTGAATTGTTTTATATTGAATTTATAATTTTTATATGTACTTGATTATTTTTCCTGTTAAAAAAAGTCACTAGCGACTACCCAACATGATGTAGGTATTGCAATATCACTCATAGAAAGAAATAGTGAACAGTCCCATCTGTCATATAGATTAACTTTTTTTTGGATTTTGTACTTAAGTGCGTCAATCGGTAATTTTTTTTTAATAGATTTGAATTCCTATAGAATTCGTAGAATAAGAATCTGATTTATAAAGATGAGTAATAAGATTCAAATAAGAAGAGACAGAATTCTGGTAAATATCGTATAGTCAAATTACTTTGAAATGAATTGGTTGAAATGGGTTTGACTGCGGAATTAAAAATGCGTAAAGCCAAAGGATAAGCTATGCCTTAAAGTTATAATCCAAAAAACAATTCGTTCGGCTATCATTTCACCGCGAGCAACTAGCGAATTTTGAAATATTCAACTGCGAAAGTTGAAATATTCCACCACGGATGTTGAAATGCCACGGCGAGAGGAATTTGAAATAACGCAAAATCAGATTTGAAAATTCGTAACGAGCGCAGATCCAGTTAGCAAGATTAAATTGAACTTACTTTTAATATTATTGTGAAGGGAACAAAGTAAGCTCAGACTTATCTAAGTTTTATATCCAAATGTTAATAAAAGGAATTTGATAATGGAAAGTTTTCATCAAGTCCCACTAAAAATGATGTAAAGATACCATCTAAGTCCCGGCAAAGCAAAATGAGGATTAAATAATTATTATTTTAGTAGCGAAGTTAGTGAAATGTTTTGAAATAAAGATTAAATTATTATAACATCAAGTTCACACCAAAGTGTAAGAAACTTTGTTTATACAGATCGTATTAGATGAACTACGAAATAATTAAACATTAATCTACACAACGTATTATTGAAACTAACGAAATTTCATTATTTTTATCTAATTATATCTACATAATATATTAAAAGTTCAAATTTCTGCATCATTTTATCCGTTTTTAAGTAAACTTTCCCAACTCTTGATTTATTTCTTCAATAGTGTGTTTTTATAACATAGTTGTACTCCTAATTTAAAAATTACTTTTCCAAGGTTCTTTTCGGAGCAGTGCCTAAAAAATATGTACAGTCGCTAAATACCACAAAGACTCTTTTTCAGTTTTATTTTATATTTAAAAAGCAATAAAGAGTGGTGGTGGAAGAAAAATACTTATCCTCGATTCTAATTTATGAGTATTAAAACTGGAACATAATAATTCACTTTCAAGAAGAATAGTCTTCCAGCATTAAAAAGTTAGCTATATATAAAATGAAATCACTGATTAAGATTCAATATAGATTTGTTTTCTTTCAAAGGTCGACCGTTTCGTTTTATTAGGAACTTATCACCTACTGAGGATAAAATAATTGATAAGGGCCGGTTAACCCAAATGGAAATTTTAGTAACTTTTTTTATATTGTGTATAATGTAATGTGTGATGATGAGGGAACTATTTTGGCAAATATTTAACATTCATTGTTATATTTTGTAATTTGCAAATTAATGTATGTTTCCATTAAATTAAATATATAAAAAAAATATTTTGTATATTTTAATTACGCAAATTAATGCTGAATTTGTGAAATCTGTCAAGTTTAATGTGAAATTTGACTGTAATGTATCGGTCGATCTAAATACGCCGTCTATTAATGAATTTGTTAAAATCGGACATCAAAACATAATTTATCGACGACATTAATCCATCGGAGAAATATTCGATAATTACAAACAAAATCTCGGGAATATTTTAAACCGATATTTTTTTTTTGATTAATACCACTCGCGTCAACGACTTTTTTGTGATTCAAAAATATGTATATTTTATGTAAAATGATCATTTTGATGTTTTATATTTTTAAATCAATGATTTAATAGATTTGGGTCATTTTCAATACAGTGAAAATGACCCAAATATTATTTATTTTATTATCATTTTATTTTGGGTGGTATTCATACAGTGTTAGAAGACTATTTAATATGTTCGGTTATTCAAGGTTTATCATATTAGCGCAGTGGCTATTGAAAATATACCACCACCATGTTAACATTTTATTTGCATTCAATAGGTAGTTAAGAACTAGATACGCGTGTATGTACACGCGAGATTTACTAACTTATAAATATATTTAAAAAATAATATAGAAAATTGAATTTAAAAAAACTCACGCTTGGTGCAGCTCCCTCACTCCTTGAGTAACATAAGAGGCTGTGATCAGATGAGCTCCAGCAGATATGCAAGCCTTGGCCACCATAGCATGCAGATGGTACGGTAGAAGAGACACCACTGCATGGCTGCGTTGAGCGAGAGATGTCAAGGATCCAGCGACGTCCCCAACACTAAGGTATATTGACTCCACACCTGGATATCTGGCAGCGAGAGCATCAGCCTCTTCCTTCAGATGAGATGCTAGAAAAATTTAAACAATTTATGACGATCTCAATAAAGACGAAGTTTGAATATTTATTTATTTTATTTGTGTATTTAATATTGCTTCTCAAGCTACGAACACGTACTATGTCAAATATTAATTTGACTCGCACTCAATAACAAGTTCTAGCACCTAATAACAAGCCACATTCTGGAGACTTATGATATTAATCGTCTCTCAGATTCAGACTGAAAATACAATTAAAACTGTGTGTCCACCGGAAATTGAACCCGGAACCTTTGGATCAGCAGTCAGATATCAAACTAACTCAGCCAAGAGGCCGACAATTTTCTAGGAGAACCAGGAACTCAAGGCGCATTCAGAGTTTACGACCTGTCATCAACTGGTATACGTGATTGCTGTATGCGCTTGCGCAATTTTTACCAATTATACCTTCTTACTGAGTTTCATATCAATCCAATTTTTGAATGTTCACTTGGCCCGGAGTTATCTTATAGATGCTTGGCAACGTGGCTGGTCTTCTTTTTCCTCGGGCAGACTGACATTTTTATTTCTTCCCGATGTGAGGACTCGAATTTCTTCATCGTGGCTTATTCCCGATTATTGAACCACGCAATTCCTTACAGGACATGTCAGTTTCAAAAGGTATCTCTTTCGTTTTCACTTATCCGAATCGTCTTCATGTAAGTTTTGTGATAACCCTGAACAGACTTCTGAGCATATCCTATGGGAATGCACCAAATTTTCCTTGTCAACTTTCCGACGAGAACTCTACAACGATGTCCGAGGGAATTGCTTTGGACCCATTAGACATGCGGACATTGTAGTCACGAAGAGCAACTTTCGGGCTTTCAAGACTTTCTGTCTTAATTTCGGTGCACTCTTATCTTCACTACCATTGAACATTGAGCCAGTTATTTCCAAGTGATTAGCTCTCTTTGGCATATTAAATGCAGTGTCTGCAAGGTTTTAGAGTCCTCTGGACTCTTCATATGTTCTTTATGTGTTCTTTCAGATTTTTGCATAATATTCCAACTTGGTCTCTATCGAGATGTTGAAGATTTGTAATAAAATATAATTTACACCAGACAAGGAAAAAATCCAATATTTGCGTACTTATATGTAACATTAAAAATATTCCATAAACTACTTGTAGAAGCATATTTCCTTTAAATCCCTTCCATGCCATTGTCCCCTCACCGATGTATGAGAATTGTCACTTGTCAAAATAATTTTGGGTGACAATAAGTGTCAAGAAAGAAATTAACCAGTACAAGTTTGAAGACCACTGCGTGTGGATGTGTGCACAGAAAAAATAATCAGTGAACCAGGAATATAGAAGCATCGGTGAGATCGTTTATAATACAGTCCACTACCTTCCATCTTTAAGACCCATCACCTGATGTTTTCTACATAATTTTTGGTCCTTCGAGCCGGATTTGAAGTGTTTTTTTTTTTTTTATTTGTTGCGAATTCTGCATGTTGCGGTGGTTTCAAATAGTAATTTGTAGGTACTCAATTTTGTTACAATATTATGGTGATTAATTATCACATAATATTATTTTGTGATTATTGTGAGGTATAATAAGGTACCATATTAATAACATTATTGTGAATGCAGTCGGGTAGAATAAAATACCACATTATTATTGATACAGTGAATTTGTGTTTGCATGCAATTATAGTTTATAAGTATAAGTTTAAAGTTTTAAAATGGCTGATAACATTAAAGCAAGGATGTTAAATGCTATTTCTAGAATTAGGAATACATATGAATTAAGAGATCTGTGTGAAGAAGGCAATATCGAACGAGATGAAATATTTTTAGCTAGGTGTCAGAGAGTTGATGAATGGTATAAATTGGTCAATGAATTAAGTGACAGCTTGATTGGAATATATACTGATACAAAATGTGATACAGAGTTGAAAGAGTTGAGTGAAATAATTCAGAAAAGTGACATTATGTATTTTGAAATAATGAGAATTAAAAATCGTTTATCTAATGGTGTGAAAATAAATGCAACTGATGTATGTAATAAAATTCAGAGAGCTCCTATAATAAATTTACCTGTTTTTGATTCCAACGTCGAAAATTGGAATTCGTTTCATGACATGTTTGTGTCATTGATTCATGATAATATTGGATATACAGACATAGAAAAATTTCATTATTTGCGAACGTCCATAAAGGGATTTGCATCAACATTTGTTAATTTACCACTGATTAGTGATAATTATAATATTGCTTGGAGTACATTGTGTGGACATTATACTAATACAAGATTACAATTTGAATATTACATGAATAAAATGTTTCAATGCAAATCTTTAGTTGGTGAAAATGTAGGGCAATTAAGCGAATTATATCATACATTTAATGAAAATATATTAGCTCTGTCAAATATGAAATGTGAAAAAATGTTAGATCAGGTATGGGGATTTATATTTATTAATAAATTGGATGAATCTACACGTCGAATAGTGGAAAGTAGATAAGATATTCAGGAAATTCCTTCAATAAATAGAATATTTGAAATAATTCGAAGTCAATTGCAAGTATTAAAATTTTCACGTCAGAGTAATTCACAAGTAAAGCGTAATAATTATAATCATAAATCAGACAAAGGGTTTGTAGGTAATATTCGCCAACTTGAATGCTATATGTGTAAGGGTAGTCATACGATACACAATTGTGACACATTTATTAATAAAACTGTATCAGAGAGAAAGGATATTGTCTCTAAATTGAAATTATGTTTTTGTTGTTTTGGAAAACATCTGATAAAGGATTGTAAGTCTAACAAAAAGTGTCAAACTTGTGATAGGAAACATAATGTTTTATTGCATACTGATAATTCATCGGTAGTAGGTATCTGCCATAAAGGGATTCGGGGTAATGAATCTATTGATCAAGTGATATTAGGAACACTTATAGGATATGTCCAGGAAAAAGATGGGCAATTTTATAAGGCCAAGTGTTTAGTTGATTCTGGAAGTCAGGTTACTTTGATGTCTGGGAAGTTTTGTAAGAATATAGGATTCTATACAAAAGGGCATTCTGTATCATTGACAACGCTGTCTTCTACTAATATTGATGTAAAGGGTTCTATGCAATTTTGTTTATTTAATAATAAATATAACAAGTCGCTATTTGTAAAGAGTGTAGTGGTGGATGCGCTTCCATCAAACTTGCCTAGGAGAGATTTATCTCATCAGTGTAGAGTTTTGACTCAAGATTTAGAATTGGCAGATAATGAATTTTGGAAAAGCAGTAATATTGATATATTATTAGGTGCTGACATGTATGGAAAATTGTTTACAGGAAATTGTAAAAAATTATCAGAAGATTTATATGCATTTGAGACCATATTTGGGTTTGTAATTTTAGGTCAAGATTTTGTACATGATAACAATGAGTTGTAAACATGTTTTGTATCATCTGATGTGTTAGATGAAAAATTAAAAGGGTTTTGGGAAATAGAAGAGGTAAACACAGTATCAAGTAGTAGGAAAATGTCACATTCGGATGAGGAATGTGTTCAGTTATACAATGATTTATATTATCGTAATGTTCTTCCAGGTACTAGGCAAACGAACTCCGTCGTCCCGATTGTTCATTATATCCCTTCTCTTATATATTTCTATAGCTTCCCTGTAAATTCTGAGAGGTTCACTGTTTAAACTTGCTATTATTTTTGAATGGTCAAAATCTATTGTATGTCCTTCTGTGAGCGAGTGTTGTACAAGTGAGGATGTAAGTTTTTTTGTTTCTCATGTCAACTCTGTGCTCCGCTATTCGTGCTTCAACTTTTCGATTGGTTCTTCCTACATAAGTCTTATTGCACGATCCGCACGGTATTTCATATACCCGAAAGACATCATTCCACTTGAAGCTCATGGAGATATTCACGTACCATGTGTTGGTACTTTTGGTTTTGCTCTTAAAAGATTAACTAATATGGAAAGAAAATTTTGTAATAATTTGGAAATTAAACTTGAATATACAAAGTTCATGAAGGATTATGAGATGTTAGGACACATGAAAGAAGTTCCTTTACAAGGCGATCCAAATGTATATTATATTCCTCATCACTGTGTTCTGAAATCTGATAGTTTATCTACTAAATTGAGAGTTGTTTTTGATGGCAGTTCTAATACGAACGCAACTGGTGCATTAAACAAATATTTACATGTAGGTCCAAAGTTGCAAAAGGATATAATCGAATTATTGTTAAAGTTTAGAATCTATAAAATCGGGTTTTCTGCTGACATAACTAAAATGTATAGACAAATATCTATCAGGCAAGAAGATAGAAGATATCAGCATGTATTGTGGCGAGAAGATCCGTCACAACCTGTCAAAGAATATGAGTTATGCACTGTGACATATGGTTTAGGAAGCTCACCCTATAATGCAATTCAAACAATAAATCAGTTAGCTTTGGATGAAAGTGATAAATACCCATTAGGTGCTAAAGCTCTTCGTAATAGTACATATTTATTTATTTATTTATTTATTTATTTATTTATTTATATTCGGGAAACAAACAGCTTAATACAATATAAGGGATAAACAATAAAATAATAACAACTATGCCAATAACATGTTTCCACAAGTATACAGATAAAATTATATTATGTAAGAAGTAGGAAGTAAATATTATTGAGTTAGGAGGGAGTTAAGAGGGAATAGGGAGGGAAGAGGGGGAGTACAGAAGGAGAGGGATATGTTTATATGAATAATTATTGTAAGAGAAGTTTTGATTTGATATTAGTTATTGAGGAGTTGAATACGTCAAATTCGTTTAAGTGCTCATTGAAGAAGTGTGATGCTCGATATATGAATGCATGCTGTTTAGCGCTTGTGTTACAGTGAGGCAGGTGTAATAAGTGGTGGGATCGGGTAGCTCGGGTGGGAACTCGAAGAGCTAATCGTTCAAGCAGTTCCGGGCAATCCACGATGGAGTTGGCGATTTTATACAAGTAGACGGCGTCGGAAATATTTCTGCGGTCTTCCAATGTGCTAAGTTTAAAGAACTCAGCAGAATCAGAGTAGCTAAGATGAGTTCGGAAGGAACGAAAATCGAGGTACTTTAGGAATCTATTCTGAATTTTTTCTATTCTATGTATGTACATAGGATTCCAGACTTGTGAAGAATATTCTAGAATGCTGCGCACATATGTAAAGTATAATGTTTTCAATGTAGATATATTGTTAAAATGCTTGCATGTACGGAGGATAAAGCCGAGGATCCTAGACGCTTTGGATACAATGTAATCAATGTGCTTGTCAAATAATAGTTTTGAGTCAAGGATGATACCAAGGTCTTTAGTTTCTTTTACGTTACGTAGTGCTTGATTATTTAAACTATAGTTGAAGTTTATTATGTTCTTGTTCCGGGTGAATTTTAGGCAGTGGCATTTGGTAGGGTTAATTTGTAGGTTGTGTTGTTTGCAATATAGGTCGAGACGATTAAGGTCAGTTTGAATCTTTTCACAATCCTCAATACATTTGACTGGGCAATAAATCTTCATGTCGTCTGCGAAAAGCGAGACTTTAGCAAAAGTAAAACAATTAGAGATATCGTTGATATAGATATTAAACAGAAGTGGTCCCAGCAAGGAACCTTGAGGAACCCCCGAAGTGACCCGGATCCAATTAGATTTAAAACCACTAGCAACAACAGCTTGGCTGCGGTTTGATATATATGAAGAAATCCATCTCAATAAATCGCCGTGGATATCAATTTGCTGAAGTTTGAGAATGAGCGTGGAGTGTATTACTTTGTCGAATGCCTTACTATAGTCCGTGTAGATTGCGTCAACCTGAATTCTTTGGTCCATGTTGTCATGAAGATATTCCACAAAAGAAATGAGGTTAGAGGTTGTCGATCGGTTTTTTATAAATCCATGTTGGCTCGAGTTTAGAGCTGGTCTTAGAGCAGTGATTATTTGGTCGTATATAATTTTTTCAAGAATTTTACTAAAAATACATAGTTTAGAAATAGGTCGATAGTTTTCAACATCTGATTTATTGCCCTTTTTGAATATAGGACTTACGTGGGCTTGTTTCCAAATACTAGGCATATTACCCTCAGTTAAGGAGCGATGAAATAAGATAGTTAATGGAAAAGACAAGTGATATGCACATTTATGTATAAGGACAGAAGAAATGCGATCTGGACCAGCTCCTTTCGTTATATCAAGTTTTTCAATATATTTGAGGATAAGATTTTGATGTATTTCAATATTATTAACACTAGGGGTACTATCATGAAATTTTTTGGGAATATTCGGATGCACTGATGAATTAGTATCAAATACCGAGCTAAAATATTTAGAGAAGAGATTGGAAATATCGGGACCATTTTCAGCTTTTTCTTCATTGAAGAACATTGTATTCGGGAGTTCATGTGAATCATTGTTAGCTTTGACGTATTTCTATAAGGTTTTGGGATTGGAGGAGATACCGTTTTCAATAGATCTTAGGTAGGAAGAACGAAGTTGACGATTCAGATTTTTAAAACGGGTTCGGAGTAAACAGAATGTGTCATAGTCTAGGGGATTCTTGAAGGTTTTAAATTTTCTATGAAACTTGTGCTTCTCTTTGACTAGTTTAATAAGTGCAGTGCTATACCAAGGAGGATATTTAGTGTTCCATGTTAGTTTTCTAGGGATATAAGTTTCAATTAGGTCATATAAAATCGAATAGAATCTGTCAAGACTCATGTCAAGGTCGCCAGTTGAGAGTAAATTATGCCAGTTAATCTGTTGAAGAGAATAGTTAATTGAATCATAATCTCCACGGTGAAAAAGAGATATCCATCTTTGTTCCGCGTGTAATACAGGCAAATTGAAAAATGATATGTCAATAGAAAGAGAGGGATGGTGCGCATCTTCTTCAATTAGGGGATCATCAGATGTCGAGACACATACATGATCGTTGCATAATATTAGGTCAAGGAACCTGCCACTGGCGTTGGGAATACTATTAAATTGGTGTAACCCAGAAAAATTAATACAGTCGATAAATGAGAGACTCGTTGATGTTGGGTGGTTTGTAACGGAGTAGAGAGTATTGTTTATGGTTTTGGTCCATGTTACATCTGAAAGATTGAAGTCGCCCATTATAAGAAAATTGTCATCAGGAAATTCGAGGGTAAGTCTTATAAGTTCGGTTAGGAAGCTTTCCATGTGGTCATTGTAAGTTGGACCTTTTGGAAGATACACACAGCAAACGTGCAGATCGTGCAATGCATCCTTTGTACGTATAGTCACCCACAGATCCTCCGCACGCGACTGCCATAAGGGGTGCGATAGTGCTGTGAGTTCGTGTCTCAGAGCCAGTAAAACTCCACCACCGAGCTTTTGACCAGTGGTTGCATAGTCACGATCCCTACGGTGCACATCATAACGGCTATCAAAAATTTCATCGTTCCGAATACCCTCCAGGAGCCACGTCTCAGTAAGTGCGTAAATATCAAATTCATTTGCCGATGAGTTTTGTAATAATAAGTCCGTCTTAGTTCGAAGTCCTCTGACGTTCTGGTAATAGGCTGTCAGTACCATTGTAATGTAGGGGAGTATTCAGGTACAAGAAGTATAGAAGAGATGAAGAAATGTGTTAAAAGAGGGCTACAATGAGGTGAACGAGGAAAAATATGGTGGCATAAAAATTTAGTGCACCGTAGAAAAAACTTGTGTCTGGGACATGTAAAGGTGAAGGTGAAGAAGAAAGATCTTCGATTAGTAACGTCGGGTGAAAAGACTAGAATATGTAGATGATATTATATGCGGTGATCATAATATTGAAGATGCTATTATTTTACGAGATCAGTTGATTTCTATTTTACGAAGTGGTTGTTTTGAATTGTCAAAATGGGCAACTAACTGTCCTGAATTTATTCAAGATTTTAATAAATCTGATAGCAATGTGATATGTTTTGCTGAAGACAGTAATCATATTAAATTATTAGGAATTAAATGGGATTTTTTGAATGATGTTTTTAGTTATCAGGTTAAGAAAATTGATATTAAATATACAAAGCGTATGATTCTATCGGTCGTTTCATCTATATATGACCCTGTAGGATGGATCACTCCGTTTACATTTTTATTGAAAAGTTTCATTCAAAATTTGTGGAAAATGAAATTGGGATGGGATGATATTATTCCAGAATCCACGAAAGTCCAGTGGAATAAAATAGTTGATCAAATGTCTTTATTAGAGGAATTTAAATTGAATAGGTTTTTTGGAACTAGCGTTGATAGTCAGTGTTATTTAGTTGGCTTTTCTGACGCCTCTAATGATGGATATAGCGCTGTTTGTTATTTGGTTACTGAGGATAGTAAACAAATATCTCTGGTGACTGCCAAGTCTAAGGTTGCTCCAATTAAGATGCAAACGATACCACGCTTGGAGCTCTGTGGTGCATTATTATTATCAAAATTAATTAAATATACTTTATCTGTATTTCAAGATGCAATTATTATAAAGGATGTATATATGTACACAGATTCTAGTATTGTTTTGTCGTGGCTTAAAACACCATCATATCTATTAAAAGTATTTGTTGCAAATCGAATAGAACGTATTTGGGAAAACGTGCCTCATGGAAAATGGTTTAATGTGAGATCTCAATGTAATCCAGCAGATTGTGCATCTAGAGGATTATATCCAGAAGAATTAGTTGGTCACACGTTGTGGATAAACGGTCCAGAGTGGCTGTTAGAACCTGTTGACAGATGGCCACGGTGTGATGATTATATTGTACCTGCACAGTTGCCAGAATATAAGGGGTTAGTTAATCAATCTAATGCTTTAATTTTAGAAGATAAAGATAGATTAGGATTGTATAACATAACTAATAAATATACAAAGTTAACACGTGTAGTAGCTTGGATTTTAAGGTTTAAAAATAATTGTCTGTTGAATGTTAATAATCGCACTAAAGGAGATTTGTGTAATTGGGAAATGGAAATTAGTTTACAAGCAATTATAAAATATGATCAGAGTTTACATTTTATGAAGGATATTAATATGTTAAAATACAAAAATCAATGCGATAATCCTCAACTGCAGAAGTTGAATTGTTTTATAGATAAACAGGGACTTGTCAGAGTGGGCGGAAGAATTAGATATTCTGCACTACCCGATAAAATGAAATTTCCAATATTGTTGCATAAGCATAGTGAGTTTGGAAAATTATTGATAAATTATTTTCATATATCATATTTGCATGTGGGTCCCAGATCACTGCAACATTTAATATAACGGAAATATTGGATTGTTTCAGCGAGAAATAGAATTAAGTCTGTTTTGTCAAAGTGTCTTGTGTGTAAGCGATTTAGTGCTTCACCAGTGCAGCCAATAATGGCTGACTTGCCAGCTATTCGGGTTACTCGTCATCGACCATTCATAAACGTATCAATTGACTTAGGCGGGCCGTTTATTTTTAAGGAAAATAAACGTCGCAATTCGAAAACGTATAAGGCATACTTTTGTGTTTTCGTATGTATGACTACAAAGGCCATACATATTGAAATTGTCAATGAATTATCTACTAGTGCATTTATTGCTTGCTTAGAGAGATTTGTATCTCGACGTGGTTTATGTACTACAGTATATAGCGATTGCGGAACAAATTTGGTTGGCACACGTAAATATTTGACTGGAGTTTTTAAATTTTATAGTGACTGTATCCAGGATACAGATTTTCGAAATTTCTGTCTCGAAAAATGCATCGATTGGCATTTGAATCCTCCTAAAGGTCCACATTTTGGTGGCCTACATGAGATCAACGTAAGATCTATAAAGTATCACTTAAAGCGAGTTGTTGGCAACCAAGTGATGACTTATGAGGAGTTTAATACAGTATTGATTAAGATCGAGGCGGTAGTGAATTCTAGACCACTTGTTCCTATGTGTAATGATATTGACAGCGTAGATGCCTTAACGCCAGCTCACTTTATTATAAGTGAGGTAATGGTTGGTATTCCAGAGTATGATGTCACAGATATTAAATTGAATAGGTTAGATAGATGGCAGATGATCACAAGAATGTATCAGGATTTTTGGAAACGTTGGAGTGTGGAATACCTCACTTCACTTCAACAGCGTAAAAAGTGCTTCACTTCAGTGCCTAATATACAGGTGGGAGATTTAGTGTTAGTGAAAGAAGAAAGGTTACATCCTTTACATTGGAAATTGGGAAGAATTGTGGCTACCATGCCAGGAAAGGATAATATTAAACGGGTGGTAAAAGTTAAGACCAAAGAGGGAGTATTTGTTCGACCTGTTGTGAAAATATGTCCCTTAGATGTTTAATAGAAATAGTTAAGAATAATGTTAGTCTTATAGTTTTAGTTGGTTATTATAACAATTAAGTTAAATGTGTTTTCGTTATGACAGAAAGATCTGTCTATTGTTTTCATTGATATAGTCTGTGAACTATCTTTTTGAATTTTTTTTTAATGTGATTTTGTTGTGGATAGTATGTTATTGAATTTTTTTTGTGTGTTTGTAATTTCATGAATTGGACAATGTGGAGTTTTATTTTGTGATGGCTGCATTAGTGATATGAGTTTGTTAAAAGTTAATTTTGTTTGTGGCCACCGTGATATGTACAATTCGTCAAATTTTGTTTAAAATTTGAGTGGGCGGTTATGTAGAAGCATATTTCCTTTAAATCCCTTCCATGCCATTGTCCCCTCACCGATGTATGAGAATTGTCACTTGTCAAAATAATTTTGGGTGACAATAAGTGTCAAGAAAGAAATTAACCAGTACAAGTTTGAAGACCACTGCGTGTGGATGTGTGCACAGAAAAAATAATCAGTGAACCAGGAATATAGAAGCATCGGTAAGATCGTTTATAATACAGTCCACTACCTTCCATCTTTAAGACCCATCACCTGATGTTTTCTACACTACTTATTTCAAAATGTGCTTCAAAATAAACAAAGTTTCGATTAAAGTTGAGAGACAGTTACACACACAGAAGCAGGTACAAGCAGTCAACAAAGCACATACAAAGAATTAATATTCCTGTCAACATTTTTTTATCTCGAAGTACTGTATCAGATCCCCACGACGTTTACTGCGACATATTTTTTCTGCCCGCACAACGCCTTCCCTCAAAATATATTTAATCACATTTGACTGTCACATAATTAGAGTTTGAGGATCAAAGTATGAGGTAAGTAATGCTACTTATTCTGAAAGGAAAATTTAAGTGTCGACGAGGTAGGTATCAACCGAAAACAGATGTAAATAATATTCGAGAAATAGGGCTGGAGCGCGAGATGTTGGAAAGCTCTTCGAATTGGCGTTAACCCATGATGTATAGCACGATAAGAAGAAGAAGATCGTTCCTAAATATGACCTTCACCTACAGTTCCTAGTTCCTACACAGAGACTTTATGGAAAAAATGCTCAGGGTGTGTGCTCGTGGCCCGGAAAATCATTATCCTTGAAATTTTTTCTACGTTTTTTCACAAGTTTTTTCTACGGCGCACTAAATTTTTATGCCACCATATTTGTCCTCGTTCACCTCATTGTAGCCCTCTTTTAACATATTTCTTTATCTCTTCTATACTTCTGGTACCTGAATACTCACCTACATTACAATGGTACTGACAGCCTATTACCAGAACGTCAGAGGACTTCGAACTAAGACGGACTTATTATTACAAAACTCATCGGCAAATGAATTTGATATTTACGCACTCACTGAGACGTGGCTACTGGATGGAATCCGGAATGACGAAATCTTTGATAACCGATATGACGTACACCGTAGGGATCGTGACTATGAAACTACTGGTCAAAAGCTTGGTGGTGGAGTTCTACTGGCTCTGAGACATGAACTCACAGCACTATCGCGTCCATTATGGCGGTCGCGCGCGGAGGATGTGTGGGTCACTGTACGTACTAAGGGTGCCTTGCATGATCTGCATGTTTGCTGTGTGTATCTGCCAAAAGGACCTACTTATAATGATCTCATGGAGAGCTTCCTAACTGTACTCTCAAGACTTACCCTTGAATTCCCGGATGACAATTTTCTTTTAATGGGTGACTTCAATCTCTCGGATGTGACATGGACTCTACCCGTAAATAATACTTTCTGCCCCGTTGTAAACCACCCAACTACAACGAGTCTCTCATTTATTGATTGTATTAACTTTTCTGGGCTACACCAATTCAATAGTATTCCTAATTCCAGTGGTAGATTCCTTGACCTTATATTATGCAATGATCATGTTTGTGTCTCGGCATGTGATGACCCCCTAATTGATGAAGATGCGCACCATCCCTCACTAACCATTGACATATCATTTTTCAATTTGCCTGTATTATATGCTGAACAAAGATGGATATCTCTCACTCACCGTGGTGATTATGATTCATTTAACTCTTCTCTTCAGCAGATCAACTGGCATCATATACTATCGTCTGGCGATCTGGATATGGGTCTCGACAGATTCTACTCAATTTTACATGATCTCATTGAAACTTATATTCCAAGAAAATTAACATGGAACACTAAATATCCCCCTTGGTACACCTCAGCACTTATTAAACTAGTAAAAGAGAAGCATAAGTTTCACAGAAAATTTAAAACCTTCAAGAATCCCCTAGACTACAACACATTCTGTTTACTCCGAACGCGTTTTAAAACCTTAAACCGTCAACTTCATTCTTCTTACTTAATTACTATTGAAAACGGTATCTCCTCCAATCCCAAAACTTTGTGGAAATATGTCAAAGCTAATAATGATTCACATGGATTTCCTAATACAATGTTCTTCAATGAAGAAAAAGCCGCAAATGGTCCCGACATATCCAATCTCTTCTCTAAGTATTTTAGCTCGGTATTCGACACAAATCCACCAGTACCCCCGAATGCTCCCCAATTATTTCATGACAGTACCCCGAGTATTAATAAAATAGAAATAAATCCAAATCTTGTCCTCAAATATATCGAAAAACTTGATATGACTAAAGGAGCTGGCCCGGATCGCATCCCTCCTTTCCTTATACATAAATGCGCATATCACTTGTCTTTCCCATTAACAATCTTGTTTCATCGCTCTTTAACTGAGGGTAATATGCCTAGTATTTGGAAACAAGCCTACGTAAGTCCTATATTTAAAAAGGGCAGTAAATCAGATGTCGAAAACTACCGACCTATCTCTAAACTATGTATCTTTAGTAAAATTCTCGAAAAAATTATATACGACCAAACAATCTCTGTTCTAAGACCAGCACTTAACTTAAACCAACATGGATTTATAAAAAATCGATCCACAACGTCTAACCTTATTTCCTTTATAGAATATCTGCACGACAACATGGACCATAAAATACAGGTTGACGCAATTTACACCGACTATAGTAAAGCATTCGACAAGGTAGTACATTCCACACTCATTCTTAAACTTCAGCAAATTGGCATCCACGGCGACTTACTGAGATGGATCTCCTCATATATATCAAACCGGAGCCAAGCTGTTGTGGCTAGCGGTTTTAAATCCAATTGGATTCGGGTCACTTCGGGGGTCCCTCAAGGTTCCTTGTTGGGACCACTTCTGTTTAATATCTACATTAACGATATCACTAACTGTTTTACTTACGCAAAAGTCTCACTTTTCGCAGACGACATGAAGATTTACTGCCCAGTTAAATGTATTGAGGACTGTGAAAATATTCAAACTGACCTCAATCGTCTCGACCTATACTGCAAACAACACAACCTTCAAATTAACCCAAACAAATGTCACTGCCTAAAATTTACACGGAACAAGAACATCATAAGCTTCAACTATTGCCTAAATAATCAACCACTGCGTAATGTAAATGAAACAAAAGACCTTGGTATCATCCTTGACTCAAAACTGTTATTTGACAAACACATTGACTACATTGTTTCCAAAGCGTCTAGGATCCTAGGCTTTATTCTCCGTACATGCAAGCAATTTAACAATATACTCACACTGAAAATTTTATACTTTACATATGTGCGCAGCATTTTGGAATACTCATCACAAGTCTGGAATCCTAGATACTCTACCTACATACACAGAATTGAAAAAATCCAGAATAGATTCCTTAAGTACCTTGATTTTCGCTCCTTTCGAACTCATCTAAATTACTCAGATTCTGCCGAGTTCTTTAAAATTAGCACATTAGAAAACCGTAGAAATATCTCCGACGCCGTCTTTCTATTTAAAATCGCCAACTCTATCGTGGATTGCCCGGAACTGCTTGAACGAATAGCTCTTCGGGTTCCCACCCGAGCAACCCGATTCCAACATTCATTAAACCTTTCACACTGTAACACGAACGCCAAACAACACTCATTCATATACCGTGCATCACACTTCTTCAATACGCACCTAAACGAATTAGATATATTCAACTCATCAATAAATGTTATCAAATCAAAACTTATCAATCATTAAATATTCATATATATTCATCCCAACACATATCCCTCTTCATCTGCACTCTATCTTTCCTCTCTAATCCCAACTCTCTCCTACATATTCTCTATAATTTTTGTATAAACTTATATAGGTACTTATTGTTTTTTACTTATGTGGAAACACATTATTGGCATAATTGTAATAACTTTACTGTCCATACCATAAACATTGTAACGCTGTTTGTTTCCCAAATATAAATAAAATAAAATAAAATAAAGCAGAAACTAATATTATTATGTGAAGGAAAATAAATTCAGCACATATTTTTTCATCCAATAATTTTCCGAAGCACATATTGTATCAGAAGAAAGATTGAATCTCTAACAATAATGATAGATTGTATTGTTGGATAGTACAACATGTATTTGTAGGGTTACCATAATTTGCTTGAATCATAACGGGATATATTAAAATTTTTATAGTACATATAATCATATACCTGTTTTATAACTTATAATTGAGAACTGGGACTGAATTCAATATGAAACATGTACTATCCCTAGCTATTGTTAACCAAAAATACTACATAGCTGACAGTAAATTATAAAAGAGTGGCAAATGAGACAACTTACACTTACACACTTGATTTTCACATTCCTTTGCATATTATCACTTATTACATACACTACATACATCATACATACACCATGACAAAAGTTAATCAAACTGCCAAAATATTCAACTATTCAAATTAAAAACACAATAAAAAATAAAAAAAATGTTAAAAGAATTTTATATATAAGTTTGTATGTATTCTTTGTTGTTACATTGTGTTAATGGTTTTAATTATTGTTATATTGTATTGCTAGTTTTTAATTTTTGTTTGTTTATAATTATTTTTTGTTACATTATCAAATTTATATAAGTGTACGAGAGAGCTAGCACTGTTAAACTGCTTTTGCAGTTTAGTGCAAGAATACTTATTGTTTAAAAAATGTAAATAAATAAAACTTTAATAAAAAAAAATAGTATCACCTCAGAACAGACCTAGGTCTAGTGAGGTGATATATTCCATATTATAACTTACACTGTTTACAATGGAATACTAACGCTACGTCCTACGTAGGCGATTCAAAGCGAACGCGATTGCGAAGCGATGCGGTGCGGATACAAGCGAATTCAATGCGATGCGGTGCGACGCGGCGGCTCTGTCCTACGTGTGCGCGAATCGTTCCCTCTGCCGCCAGCTACTGTCATGGATGTACGTATATAAAATACTCAAGAAGTATGTACGGCAGAGAAGTGAAACTAATATTGTGTACTTAGAGAGGCATATTTATGGGGGATATCACAATATGTATGAAGAATTACGTGATCTTGAATTAATAAATGAGACTGAATTTACATCTTTCCAGGAAACATATCAAAATTTGACATTCGTGCAAGCGAGAGAAAACTTTGTGTGTTTTGAACAACATCCTAGTGTAAAATAGCAATAATAAATAAATGTATTTACTTGTAGTCCCATTTATTTTTGTCAAATCCTAAAATTCACGGTTCGATAATAATAATTCTTTTGTCCCATAATATGGGACGTTCATGGACAGAAATTAAAATTTCTGTTTCTGACATGTCAAAAAACAATGGCGCCGCTATCAATTCAAGCGAAAATATCAAACCAACTGATCGCGCCGCGCCGCATCGAAACCAACTCGCGGTCGGTAACGTAGGACACTTTCATAGTTACCGACTGTTTGTTATTTTCGTGCCGCGACGCGCCGCTTCGCATTCGCTTTGAATCGCCTACGTAGGACGTCGCGTAAGCGATCCGAAGCGGTTACACGCGAATTCAAAGCGATGCGGTGCGACGCAGCGGCTCTGTCCTACGTGCGCGCGAATCGCGTTTCTGACATTATACTTTACAAAAAAAAAACTATGGCACCGCTTCCAATTCGCGCGAAAATATCAAACCGACTGATCGCGTTCGCTTCGCATCGCGCCGCGCCGCATCGTAACCTACTGGCGGTTGGTAACGTAGGACACTTCCATAGTTACCAACTGTTTGTTATTTTCGCGCCGCGCCGCTTCGCGTTCGCTTTGAATCGCCTACATAGAACGTCTCGTAATGTTTAGTGTAATTTTTTTATTTTTTCTGTTTTATTATAATTTTCCGGAAATGAAATTTAAAAAAAATGTTTACTGTTATACTCCGCCGACATTGATTTTTCTTTTGTTTATAGTAAAAAAGAAGAATATTAATAGTTACCAAACTTTAGTGACTAAGTACTAATTAGTGCACATATCTAAACTAAAGTTTAGCTAAAACATCGTTAGGCTTAACAGTTTATTTTTTTTCTGTGTACGTGTGTAAGTACTATTTGTCAAATAATATAAAAGTTCCGTAGGTATAATCAAAACGTGTGGCAACCCTGATATGTATACCAACAGATGGTACAATAGAGACCATCACCTGAATACAATACAATATATTATGATTGTTGTTCGGAGTGCCTGTCATATAATGAAATGAATGTATCCCTTGGTAACATCTTGGAAAAACACGCCTCAGTAGTTGATGTATGGACAATCGAAGTTATGTCAAAAATTGTCATATCTTGAAACGGCCGCAATATGAATAGTCGGCCAACGTGGCTCAGTTGATTATTCTGACTCCTGATCGAAAGGTCCCGAGTTCGTTTCCCGTTGGAGACACAGTTTTTAATTGTGTTTTTAGTCTAGATCAGTGATTCGATAAATATCATAATTCTAAAATTTCTTTATAAAAATAAAATACTGTCTTAATCCACAATGAGTACAATTTAATAAGCCTAAGCGCTTTTGCTAGGTACAACTAGCATATTCAGAGGCACAATTTATACAATTGTGCACAATTTATACAGTTGTATTCAATAAATTATGCCTCTGAAGATGCTGGTTGTATCTAGCGAAAGCGCTTAGGCTTATAAAATTCTACTCATTGTGGATTAAGACGGTGTTTTATTTTGATTTTTAAAAATAAAATTAAAATTTATTTTATAATTATGAACTTCTGCTATGTTAACGAAAAAAACATCGAAACTATAATTCTCATAATAATACATAAATATACCTTTAGAAACCGGGCTGAAAAATTAATGAGTTCACAGAAACGACATCTCATAGTAAATATATTATTATGATGATCCCGAAATGTAACAAGACGCACGCCCAACATCACTATAAATACCTGTGTGCCTATAAAATATTTTCATAAACTACCTGCCATTATTAAAACAACACCATATTATCATTACTTCAAAAATAAAATCAAATTTTTAAAATAACAAGTAATATTTTTTTATTTGTTCAGAAAATTTTTAATTAGGTAATGCTCAATATTTGTAACAATAAAAAAAAGATCTTTGAACAGTTTTAGTTAAATTTAATAAACAATTCTCGTGGATGTACGTATCTATAAGTACCTATGTGAATATAAATATGTAAAATCTATGTAATTTACTCCTTTTCCATACCCAACTTTTTAACTTTATTAAAAAGTACATACTTATGTATTTGAAAAAAAAAAATTGCTATAATTTTATACTGATTAATGTTGAATTATTTAACGATGTATTTATAATGCTGTTAGATGTTTCAATACACGTCACAAAACCAACAGGTACTCAATAGTTGCTAGATTAATGTATTTGCTTCTAAAGATATTGATCGGCGTCCGTGAAGGGTTCTATCAGTCCAGAGGGTCATAATAGATGTAGGAACATAAAGATTTATTATAAGGGATGCACTGATAGATGCTCGCTTAGCCATTAATAAATCAGTTCTCATTATCGGGATGTACTTTAAATCCGATTTACACCCTCTTGTTCCAAACTTGTCAATATCTTAATGTACGTGTTTGGGTTCGACAAACAATTGTCTTAAACGTGATATCAATCAACTCGGTTTGTTAAGCATACATTCCCTTTGTCAATTGCTTTGCTATGACAATCAACACTTTACAACTTACCAATAAATATATAACCATTAAATATGTATTGAGAATTCATGAATAAAATTAATATAGGTACTAATTCAATGAGTTGCATCCCGAGGAATATTCGCGGCAGTAAAACAACTTTACGCTTATAAATAAAACGAGTGGGTTTTGGCCAGCGCTATACTTTTCACTACCAAGAACAAAGCAGAGCTGCTGAGATTACATCCCGACTCTGGCCCTGAGCTACCGGTGAAACACGTGGTGCAAGACTGCCACCTTGAGAAATTTGTCGGAAGCCTCGAAGACATTCACGTGGCGAAACCAGAGGCGATGGACTGGCTCTCAGCACTGGAAACGAGACTTTAAAACGTGATATATAATCATTCGAAAAGTAAAGTGTGTACCTACTAATACAAAGTCACACATGATACCAAGGACAATCCTTTTATTTGCCGGAAATTACGATATGATATTTTACGATAATTATATATTTTTCTCTTTACAATTCGTATTATAAATACAATGTCTTCCAATGTTATTCAAAATAATATATAGGTTTAATAATACAACACCAGGCAATGCCTGGTAATACTATATTAAGAGCCTAGTACCTACGATTAGTATATGTATTTATTAATTTATAACTTTCTTTTCATTTCAAGAAACAAGGCTGCGTTAGTATGGTCATGTTACGCGTAGGGAAGAAAATCACGTCGTTAGAAAGAGCCTTGACATACCAACTATTCGGCGGGGTAGGGGCCGCCCGCCCGCCGGTAGCTTGGTGGTCTAGCATTTAAAAGAAACTTCAATGGGACAGCATCGATACCTTGACGATCCAGCCCCCCCTAGACAACATGCCATTTAAGCTAAGCGTTGTCGAGCTAAGCGATAGTAAATGTATGGAATTGGTGGCTGTCACGTGACGTCATAGATACCAATTCCACACATTTACTATCGCTTAGCGAGATAACGTTTAGCTTAAATGGCATGTTGTCTAGGGGGGCTAAACAGAGTGTCCTGGCGATTACATACCAGGAAAGCCGACCCCGACTAAGACGGGAAAAAGGCAAAGAAGATAACTTTCTTTCATAATGTTGACCTGTTAGTTGACCGAGAAGTAAAAAGTAAATAAATAATCCAACTGTCGATTCGTTCATGAGAATTCAATTCTCTGAATGAATCGACATTATTAAGCCAAGATGCGTGTACGAAGGAAAATTTTGTATGGCGTAGTGGACTTTTTGCATGCTAATAACACCAACTAGAGGCCTCGCAGCATATATGTTCCTATACATAGATTTACTCAGAATTCGCAGTAGAACATTTTATGTGAGTTTTGTGTGTGTGTGTGTGTCTGTAGGTAAGTCCGTCCGTCCCTTATAACTTTTGATCCGCTCAATTTACAGAGCCCAAATTTTCAGAATATATAGACAATTATAAGCCTACAAAACTTTTATACTCAGAATTGTGAATTTTTGTTTCAGTCAGGGGTAATCAACTTTTGAAATTGTGATTTATTTTTCCCTATATCTCAGAAACCTTAAAAGCTAGAACGCTGAAAATTGATATAAACATAGACAAATACAAAATCTCAAATCAGTTTTTTTTTTATTCCAGGGTTTCTCAAACGTTTTTTATTAAGAAAAATATTTTTTTATAATAAATTTATGAGTTTAACTGCCTTTATTTCCATTTTTTTTAAATATCGAAAAAAGCCGAAACACCCCAACTAGATAATTTAATTTTATATAAAAAAATATAAACATTGTATTAGCACATCTCAAATTTTTTTTAACGATTTTTATAAAAATTGAATTTAGTGACGACATCACTTCATACAATTTGTATGGTAATCGCCTATACACAATATGTAAGAAGACTTAATAGTTTGATACTTAAATCTACAAACATACATACATACCATCATACTGTTTTCATATTCTGTGTAGGAAAAACAGACTGACCTCCATACTATCCTATCCTGACAAACATTCCTACATGTTTTATATAGAAAATAAAATATCTTCAAATATTTATTAATTTGTGTTGTTTATAGTTTGGTACGTATTCTTTGATTATGCATACTATCGCCATCGACAGTTGGATCTCATGTGTTACATGCATTTAGTAATTATGATCCTTTGTATTTTTGGCTGAATAACCTAGTAATAATTTTGATCCATTGTTATTTTTTTTTTCGTTGTGGACCAATTTTCATCCCACTTGAAAAACATTTGATTCAAGTCATTTAAGTACTTATATATTATTACTAATAACTAGTATAAAACGACGACTAAAGTTAAAGTATTCAAAACTCAAAGGAACAATATACCTACCTAAAATCATTTTTGTCATGGAGCCAACGCGAAGTTCCTAAATGAAATCAATTCGATTGTTTTGTTTCTTTGACTATCCATTTTTTGCTGCTAAAAAAACAACCGTTTTACGAGTAGGCATCTTGCCAATATTGACCATTTGGCAAAAGTTGGTCCCTTAGATATTTTATACAAGTAATAATATACAAAGTGCTCTGGTATTTGACCCCGTTTCTCTTTTTTTATTTAATTTATTACGCTCCGTCTTCTTTCGCATCCTCCACGCGGAACGTCATCATTTTTTACGTATCTTCCGTTTGACTTCCATGTTTTTTTTTTCTTAAGGACTCCAACTCGTGCGTCCAATACGATTCAACTATCCGATTTCCAAACGCACGCATTTTTATCTACCTTTAAAACAACAGTAAATATTTTGATAATTGGAATTTTGTTTAATAGTATCCCCAATGACAACAATTCATAATACTGTGATCCAGAAATACCAATACAACTAAAAATGTTCATCGTTATTTCGTAAAATGTTGTCCTAAACTATCCAGATACTTGTCGAAATTGAATGTATCCGCTCATCCAATATATTAATAGTCTTTTAATAAATAAGCCAGTAAAAGTTAACTTATTTTTCTTCGTCATGAGATACAATTTCAAAATCTTTGTCTTAAATCATTTCACCCAGCAACACGTCCGTCGTGCGCGGTAAAATAATATATACTTCACATCACTGACTTAGCTTTCCCATTGTTTTCAGTGTGCAAGCTACATATTTCTAACATATCTGTAGCTGGCGTAGATATATGTATGTCTTTGAGCATATCCAAATCGAATAAATGACTGGATTGATATCATGATACAATATATTAGTTTTTCTCACTTAAAAACAAATCTACAGAGAAAATCTTGTACGTATCTATCAGAATCATTATGATTTTAGTTTTGTTCGTAATACAATTTCAAAACAGAATTAGTCCATGACTTGAAAGATGGACAATAGAAAATACATCAAATGACAACTTAATTTTTTTTTTTTTTTTGCATATTTTTTTTTACATGTTTTTCACATATTTTTTTTTTTTTTTACATATTTTTTACATGATTTTTGTTTAGTTTTTTCATGTTTTTTGTTTATTTTTTTTACGTGTTTTTGCATTGTTTTTTACATGTTTTTTACATATTTTTTACATATATATATATATATTTTTTTTTGTTTGTTTGCGTTTTTTGTTTATTTTTTACATATTTTTTACATATTTGTTACATGATTTTCATTATTTTTTACATGTTTTTTGTTTATTTTTTTACATATTTTTACATGTTTTTTGTTTATTTTTTTTAACATATTTTTGAATGTTTCTCGCATGTTTTTTTTTACATATTTTTTTTTAAATGTTTTTCATTATTTTTTACATATTTTTTTTTAAATGTTTTTCATTATTTTTTACATATTTTTACATGTTTTCACCTTTTTTATATTGTTATTCATTTTTTATTTTCGTTTTGTATATTTGTTTGTTTTTATTTGTTTTTTTTTTAATTCTGTTGTTTTTAATACATTATGTATACTTGTATGTGTAAAAGGTTATCAAACCGTAAATTGAAATAAAATAAAATAAAATAAAAATAAAGTACACCTCGAAGGGACTCTTATGTGGCATTTTTATATTATAAATAAAAAAAAAATTATAAATTATTACATAACCTCTGGATAAATAAACATTGGATATTATAATTAGTCTGAAAGTAAACGACATAACATGTTGATGAAAAAACGTTCCTCTCAAATAAAATAATCCACATTCGTGAATAGTTAAAAAACATAATATATATTGCGATCCGTTCAAAGTGAGCGTTCCGAGATCGGATTTGAAGCGGTGGGTATAAGACCCTTAAACCCCTGACCTTCCAGCCGCGAGTACGACTATACAGATAAGGGTTTATTTTATTATGTTTTGCCAATTTTGCCAAAAATGATACGAGCAGTTGAAGTTCTTCCCAAACCCTTTCAAGACCCACACTTATCTGTGTCCGCCACCCCATGGGACACGAAGGAAAATAAGAGTTTACGAGAGAAAGTATACATCTTCTTTCTTTGGCGTTTTTAAAAATAACTTAATATTTTTTTTTCTCTGCGTTCACTTTTGTCGGTTGATAAACTGACATTGTTGGTAAACTTCTTTTACAGTTTTATTATTTTTTATTATTTTTTTTTATTTAATTTTGATGTTTATTATTAAAATTTATATATTTAAGAATGGGCTAAGTAAAAAAAATAAAAATTTAACAATATTATGATAAATAAGAATAACA
Organism: Molanna angustata; assembly: GCA_963576475.1. Lineage (NCBI taxonomy): Eukaryota > Metazoa > Arthropoda > Insecta > Trichoptera > Molannidae > Molanna > Molanna angustata. The sequence goes on along the minus strand of OY754971.1, from coordinate 7,133,258 downwards.
AAAGTAATTGTAACATAATCAGCCCACCATTGACATCATGTTACATGTACTCACTGCTGGTAACAAAACAATTAATTATTATTCCTGTCTAATGTGGCTCCTGAAAAAAGTCCTGGATATACAGAATATGTCCACGGACCTGACTTTATATTTATTTATTAGTATCAACGGCCAGAATCCTTTTACAATTATTCTTAAAATAAAGTCCCACGATTATACAAAAAACAATAATTTTATGTAAATTTAAGAAATAAGATTTGATAAGAAAAGGGCGATAAAAAGAAAAACATTGGAAATATATATCTAAATAAAAAAATAAATAAAATAATGTAACATTATGAAAAATTGTTGATATGAATAAGGGACGTATTTAATAATTCATTCATTCATTCATACCATCACGGCATATCCCACAATGTGGGGTAACCAGCGAAAGGTGTGCGGGTGTGCATTGCCTTATAAAAGGGAGAACAACACATCTATTTATACCCAAATACCAGTCTCGTTTCAGCAAAAAAGACACGACATTCAGAATGGGTGGTGAACCTCATTGCTGAACTATGTAAGATGTTATTGTTGCCTGTTGTATTTTCGATTGCCCGGCTCTTACGAGACACTCGAAAACAATGATTTGAAAGAATGGAAGCACTATTCTAAGCCGGTGCCTCACAGCGTATTTAATAATAAATGTATATTTAGCGATAACTTTTTATCACGTTGATCGATTTCAATGTTTTTTTTTCACTAAAAAAAGGTGTAATTAGTTAATGAATGACCATATCTAAATTAAGTTAAGATCTGCAGGCCAAGTCAGTAAAAAAGTCGAGATCCGACAACGTATCGCCACTCTTCTCGCCATGTTTTCGCCCTTGACGACAATTCGTAGTCACTAAGCGCTGTCGAGTTTGTAAATGCACTTATTAGTATTTGTCGCCGTTAGGCTGGCTTGCGGTACATTTTTGAATTATTATTTATGGCAATACACAATATTTTCCCCATGATTTTAATAAATGTCAAATTTGTTTACATAAATTTGTTAAATAAATATAATATGGTCATATTTTAAAGCACGAAAGCAAGTTATAATACGATTAAATTAACTTTTTTTGTGTTTATTGAATGTTTTGAGAGTAATTTTAAAAATTATTTTTAATTATATTTCGATCAATTTATCAAGTGTGATGACAGCAGCGTGTTATTTATTTACTAAAAACTACGCCGAATTTTCTTTTGTTAAGTGTTAAAATACATATGTGATAAAATAGCTTACAAGAATACTTTCCCAAATTGAAAAATTATTTCAAATCTATACTTACGGAAAACATTTACGGACGCATAGAATTATAATGTTATAATCTAAGTACGGACGCATATTTCCAATAAATATATAACCATATAAAACTTTTGTTACGCGGTAATTAGCAATAAATGAATTACGCGGAATATTTAAAGGGTTTGAAGAATCTCTTAAACGGCGTCGTTTAACCCGTTTATATAATTATTCTCAAAATAAATATGAAATTCGGCATTGTTCGCGTAAAAAATGACATTTAATTCAACATGGCGGCGTTAGATCTTGTCTCTCGCCTCGATGTCGACCCAATCTCGCCGTCAAATAAGTGGGCGAGAACGATTCGACGCGCTATCTGCTTAGTGACTACCAAAACTGTCAAAATATCGACTATTCGATATTTTGACAGTTAATCTCGACATTTATCGGTCAAGATCTACTTAAAGACTTAGCCTGCTGATGATGGAATCTACGAGAAAATCATCAGACTCGTCAATTTGCAACTATGCGGATAATTCTTAATCACGTTGTTCGATTTCAATGATTTATTTTGATCCCTAGAAGGGGAGAAAAATTTAAACGAATTTGAATAAACTTCTTTACAGAAAAGAAATCAGCCTTTATACTATGAAGTAAATTTCGCCGTCGCTGGCTCTTTGTCTAATCGGTTTGGTCAAGGAGTAAAATGAGGTACACCATTTTCAAAATTCAATCCCAAACTTGATTCACGCACGCGGAATATTTATTTTCGCTTCCTCGTTTAATATTCAAATATGAATTTACTGTTGGCAAACAAAGTGTCAGAGGGGCTAAGGAGGGGCCAGTGGGGGGGAATTTGCAACCCAACGCAACAATGGACGGTAATAAATTCATGAAGTCATGAATACACAACAGAAGAACTGCTGGGAAACTATCAAACAGCCGCAGAAGTGGGTACATCAAAACCCAGCCTGCCCTCAGGACCACTACGAGGTTTGAGCTAAGTTTGCCTGCGCTCAATACCTCCGCTGAGTGAGAAATTAATTGTTATAATGATTTATTATTTTTTGATAAATTTATTTTTACGTAAAAACGTGAAAAAAGTGAGTACGAATAAACAAATTAAATATACGTATAATAAAATATAAAAAAAATACAGAATATACTTATCATGAAAATAAAAGTATAGCGATTTAAATTTTTTTGTCAGCCTTCGTGGCTCAGTTAGGTACCTAGGTATCTGAATGCTGATCCAAGGGTCCCGGGTTCGGTTCCCGGTGGAGACACAGTTTTAAATTGTGTTTTCAGTCTGGATCTGTGAGACGATTAATATAGTAATTCTCCAGAATCTGGCAACATGTTATTCTTGATAGAACTCCATTGTATGTAGATATACCTATTATAAATACAAAATAAAAAATGCTTGGTTTTTGTTATATTAAATTTAATTGTTTATCGACGCGCTTCGTGCAAGGCACTTTGTGAGAATAATGATTCTCTACAAAACTGAAACTACTGGTTATATACAAAATTTACATGTCAGGTGTATAAAAGTATTGGTTTTTGAACGGTTGAAAAATAAGTTATATAATGCAAATGAATCTATAGAAATCTCAATTATATAACTAATTTTTCAAAGGTTTAAAAACCAACAGTTTAATACCAACTACTAGTTTCAGTATTGTAGAGTATTATGAAATAGAAAAAACAAGTATTCTTTTATTTTGTATTTATAATTTATAACATACCTTTAAACATAACAGGTATCATTTAATTGTGAAAAATATTATTTAGGATTAAAATGGATTCGATATTTTACAGAGAACAAGCAAAATTTTTTTTCGCTTTTGGTGTTTATAATTTATTTCGATTGTATGTTTGTTGCATTGATGCACTGTAATCTCTATGGCTGTGTTTCTCGAACAAAGATTAAAGTAATATTATAGTGTAAATACTTAGTATGATAATATATTGATGTTGCACCTTGTATCAGGCAATATGTATAGCGGAAGATTCCCGTTAAATTAATTATTTCCAGAGATCTTGGTCACTTCTCTGATGGTCTGCATGTAGGGGGATCTGAGGTCATAGACAGTCCACGGGTGTGAATTTTCTGTTCGCACTCGTTGATTGTTTCTTTTTGCACTATGGTGCCGAGATTGCTAATCTAGAGGGCTCCATGAGCTACTTTTCGTGCTATGCATTTTTTTTTGTCGTTCACTTAGCGTTCTGTGAAGGGGCCGATTACAGTCCCCATAGGCAGAGCGGGTGGTGGTGGGAGTAGCGAAAAAAAAAAATATGTATAGCGGGTTTACGAGATTGTACGAATAGGTATTCGGCAATCTTCGGGTCTGAATATAAAGGAATGTAGGTGGTTTGTTCGGGGCTTTTTATCTACGATAGTGCTCTAACGTAGTGGTTCAATTTGTAAACTTATTATTGTACTTCACTCTTGTATAAAATATCTTTACTGTAATTTATAATAAACTATTTTAATTGTTTAACGCATGTTAATTTAATATAGGTATGTGTGTATTAAAACTACCAGATATCACACTTTGATTTCATAAAATTGTTCAAAGCTTTTGGTTGTTTCTTTGAAATCTAATGCTGCAGAACAACGCATTTTGAATAATTTTATGAAATCAAAGTATTATAACTAAACTATTACTGATACTTTTGTTATAACAACCCAGCCTAAGTGTCTCTCACATACATCTTCAAGAAACCTTTAGCACAACAGACAATAATACATAATATTATTATGCAGAGTAAAAATGAGGTGGTGCCAGCCCCTTGCAACCGCTCATAATGTTTCCGGTTCCAGAGATTAAAACAGTACTATTTAATTCGACTTTTCATAAGCTACCAAGCTTGAATATAGAAATAATAAAGTCTTCCCTAGATAAGCAATAATCACTTTAATAATACTTGCCAGTAAACATTTTATCCTTATTGCATGGAAAATTTTCAGATGAATTTTAATATTATATTTAAATTGATGTTTGCTGATTTCAAAAAAGAATCCTGACCACCCCTGTCTTAGTCTTTGACTTGCATTTAGGCACTTACTCATCACTAGTTGACAAACTACAGTTTTGTTTTTTCACTGTATGTTTTATCTTTTACGGTTTCAATATGCAGAGCGGGTGGTAGCTTAAAAAGAAATAAAACATATACCTAGTCATTTCAATTTCATTTTCGTGATTTCCTTTTCTCATTTTTCGGTCATATGATATTTTAATTTTTATATCTTAACGCTACTACCTCTTCATTCGTTCATTAAAATTAATTTATATTTATTTCATACCTACACGTTGTTTTGTGCATTGAATTATATGCAACTGATTAGTTTTCCATAGAAAAAGGTTAATTTTTTCTCTTCATTCTCATCTCTCAAAACATTTGAAAACCTCTCACGGTATGAAAAGTTAAATACTTAAATTTTCAGAATGAACACAATGAAATGTACCAACATCATAAAAATGCATTCAGATAATGTCATGCCATCACGGAATATCCCACAATGTGGGGTAACCAACGACAGGAGTACGGGTGTGCATTACCTTATAAAAGGGAACACGCAAATGCGTGTACTACTATCTATACTATACTGTATCACTAGTCTTGTCTTACCTAAAAAGGCACTACATGATTAATGGGTAGTGAACCATTTCAATAGTTTAAAAAAAATAATGTAATGGTGTCAATTGAAACGTACGTGAAACACCTGTATTTCTGCAATTCATTCATTCATTCATATCATCATGGCATATACCACAATGAGGGGTGACATGCGAAAAGTGTTTGAATATGCATATCCTTATATAAGGAAGCATTCCACATGCGTGTTACCCCACACACTAGTCTCATCTCGCCTAAATGGCACTACATTTAAATTGGGTGGTGAACCTCACTCTCGAAAACAATAATAGAAAAGAATAGAAGTACCTACTATTTTATTCTTATCCAATCCAAATCACAGCAAATTTCAAATAATGTGAACCCTTGTAAATAAATAAAATTCATGTAAAATTATATATTGCAGAGTTCTTTTTTAGCCAAAACCCGTATTTTGAAATTAAAATATTCACGTGGATATAATTATAATTTCAAACTCGTATTTTGAAATTATAATATTCACGTGATTATATACCTAACTGTATTCTATTTTATTTAATATCAAAACACGTTGTGAAATAATAATTTACCTGGGAATTATATTTTACCAAGAAAACCTATTTTTATTACAGGCTGGTCGAGTTGAATCAGAGCAGCAAAGCTCTTGACGTTTCTCAAATTAGCCGACTCAAAACATATCTTTTGGGCGCTGGAGTTTTGTTATAGGAAATGGCTGACAATTGATAAAAACTACAAAGTTACAGAATAATCCCGGGAAATCCTTTATAATAATATATATCAAATCATATTATATTATCAAATTTGCGGCTTTTGCTAGGGTGAGACAGCTCGTCTAATAATATCATTACTAGTTTTGACATTTCTTTTTTTTACGTTTGACGTCTTTACCTTATATTTCTAAAACGAATTGTACTATAATGAAATTTGTTTTAGAGGTAATTCGACAAACACTTTAATTGAATATTTCAAAGGCAAATAGATCTGAAAAGACACATAAACACGTCACGAAAGTTGTCAAAGAAAATCAGAAAAGCGTTTATTTAATTTTTGAATATTTTGATATTGTAGGCGTATCAACTGAATGTATCATCATCACTTCCTATCCCTCTATGCCAGTTCATCCGAGGTCGAGCCTCCTAGTCAACAGTCGCCATGAACTGCGACACTGAGTTGTCTCCTCAGACTCATAATCTGAATAAATATTTTTTTAATCAACCAATTCAACAGAGAAATCAGAAAGAATTAGAAGACCCTATTTAACGCCTTTATACTCTTCACACCACAAGAACGAAGGGGACCAAGAATGTTCAAACTGCGATAGATAGACTATGTCAGCGATGATACATCCACTCTATGAATACTAGTCAGACAAGAACGAAGGAAAAGAAACCAGGGCAGCCGAGTATATGGTGATGAAAATGACTGTTTTAATTCAAATTAACCATAAAGATACTTTTCATAGATGAATTGCCTGCAGACGCATGGGATCCGTGGTAGTCCAAAAAAGACTCAAAAGGGAAAAATGAATGAAAAATTGACTGACCACACGCCGATAATCTATATTTCTTACTCTTTAGTGTAAATAAAATGATCAAAAATGGTGGTAGACAAAATTATAAAATTATAATTAATAAAATGAAATCGAAATCGAGTAGATTGTGAATGTTTTTTTTTTTGTTAAAGGTTTAAGATTTGAATGAATTGCATATTTATTAATTTTTGAACTTTTGAAAATACATATTTATTAATTATGTTTCAAACAATGATTGCACCAACATAAAGATTTGTAAAGTATTCACTATAATATTTTGATAGACGCCTGTAATTGGAGCATTGAAGATCTTGGTGTTTGCATCGATTTGTGTACGTGTATGCCAGTGCAGCTAATAGTGAAAAAATGTGCCTTGTAAATCTAGAGCTGGATTTAGTGAAATTCCTTATATAAAACTATTTTGCTATACGTAACAAGCGATGCGATGGATGCTGCATTGTTCTATTGTTCACTGTGGATGATAGTGAATACTTTATCTTATACCAGCTAAACTATTAAGAGACAGCTATCGACGTAACGTATTCCGAGGAAAATCCCAACTACAACTTTTAACCTCCAATACGAGTATTCACAACTGTTACGATGTATTTTCTCGATTCCCGTAACAACTGTAGATAGGTAATAGCTTTATTTTTTTTTTCTTCCTTACAATCATAAAAATAATATTTTGATCATTGTTATAACACTGATATTTTAATCGAGTTGTTAATATTTATATCCATTTACAGGATGATCTTTGCACCATCAATGTGAAGTAACCAGCGACAGGTGTGTTTGTGTGTACCTACCTTATAATTGGAACCACGACGCATAATTGAAAAGACAACATTCAGAATAGGCGATGAACCATATTACTAGACAATGTGAGATATTATTTTGCCTGATGCATTTTTGATTACCCAGCTCTTACATACATGACACCGGAGTAAGAAGATCTATATAATAAATCTCAATGTTTGTATGTATGCTGGTTTGGTTGAACTTCGAGGTAGGTAGGTACCCGGGAGGTATTATTGCTAATATTTGCAATGGTTTATGAAGATAATTTGAAAATAGAAACACGCTAAGAATAAAATTTTTGGCACAGTTGGTAAGCCGTTTGGTTTCTATGCGGGCGCTTTGGTTTCGATCCCCAGCAGAGGAGAAATTTATTTAAATTCATTTGTCACGCAAATATTGCTTTTCGGGTCTGGAAACACTGGTTAGTCGCAAGAAGTTACCGTATGCCAAAAAAGGCGCCACTTGCGCTGGGTGTAAGGAAGTGTGAATTATTTTTTTTTGGTAAGGCAGCCAGTCCCAATACACTTGAGCCAAAGACGTTTAATGATCAATTTGTATATGGTTTTGGTTCTCCTTCTTCATCGAGTATTAGGTCATATGACCTATGAAGGTGAACTATTCTGAGAGAAGGAGGTCCAACTCTCCTTCCATCTCTTCGCAGGTGTTCCGGGTAGCTTTCTGCTGTTGGGTATTTCTGTCTTTACAATTTTGACAATTCAATTACCTGTCGTCCATGAGTTCAACGTGGACTCTCCAGAAAAGCAAACACTGAACTATTTGTTTTTATTTACTTAATATCTCACAAACGAATATTAGGAAAATGATCGACAAAGGAATACAAACATAAAGGTGATTTTCTCTGGGGGCGATAGATAAGACGGGAAGAACTGATGAGAGGTAGGAGGCACTGAATGGACGGAAGGTGCTAAAAGAACTTGAGGTATTAAAAGGACGGGAGGTACTTAAAGATTTTAAGGTACTGAAGGGTCTGATGGGATGGAAGAGGCAGGAGGAACTGACCAAAGATAGAGTCACTGAAGAGACAGGAGTTACTGAAGGGTCTAAAGGTACTGAAGGTATGAAGAGATAGAAGAAACGGATAAAACTTTAGGAGGTAAAGGTAGTAAAGGGACGGGAGGGACAGAAGGGCCTGAACAGATGGAAGAGATGGGAGGAACTGAAGGGATGGGATGTACTGAAAGGACGGTAGACACTAAAAGAACGGGGGGCATTAAAGGAACTGAAGGAATTGAAGAGTTGGAAGGGACCGAAAGAACAATTTTTAATTCTACAGGCAATACGAAGATTGCCGGGTTTCGCTAGTAGTATATAAAAGAATGAATTCAGTTTTCAGTTGATACCTCACAACTCACAAGTGATACACATAATAAAGATTGACAGTTTTTGATTATAAAACCACCTTCTTTAGCATGAATATCCCAGTAGTAAATAAAAAATGAAAATGCAAAAGTATGGACTCACCAACGGTAATGGCGATATTTTTTTCCCTGTGAAGATATTCCACAAGAGGTGCTGATACAAAACCAGCTCCAAGAACCAATACGTGTTTCTCTCCTTCACTGTATTCTCGTTCAGCCTTCTGACGTGATCTTCCACTAAAAACACAATGAACAGATAATCAAAATTTATATTACGAAACACATCAAAGTTTATTCTATCTAGTCACTTATTTTTAACTCTATGATAGACGTTTCAGATCAGACACAGTCGTTTATTGAATGATTATATCAAAAATAGATGACACAATATTATCACAAGTCTAAGTTTAACGCATTTCATTTTGGGACGTCTCGATAAAAACAAACACAAAAAATATTCTAAATCTGGTAGATTTGCAATAAACTACATAATCCTAAATCTAAAACCCTATTTGCACAGCAAAGCCAAAATTTATTAAAAAAAGGGTCGACATCGTAGTGTAAAAGGACACAATTTATATAGTAGTTATTTTTTTCTTTCCATCTTCGCAAAAAAACCTAATTGTTTTTAAAATTTTATGCTGTCTTGATTTGATTTGAGACTCGACAGATTAAAAATATGACTGATGGATCATATCTATGCTTTGTCAGTTCAGTATTCCCAAGAGATACTATTTCAGATTATTTGTGCAATTAAAAAATAATAATTATAAGATACATACATACACAATATGTATATGCAAATCACATGATGACTCCAATTCCATTTTCGACCTGTTTACAATAGTTAAGTTTAGATACTTTTAAAAAAAAATTAAATAGGTACAACCTATATGTCTCCTGTGAAATATAATATGTACACTGCTAGCCCTAGAACAGGTATACCTAGTTGGGCAGCAGTTATCTATTTTTAATGACGATTATTTAAATGGTGTGATAAATAAAAACATATAAGCCTTAGGTTTCCAGGTTCTATTTCGTATAGAGACACATATTTTAATTGTGTTTCAGTCTGTATCTGCGTGACGATAAATATAAACGTCCAGAATCGGCAACTTGTGATTAGATGCGTGTTAAATTAGTATTTGACATAGTACCTGTTAGTTACTCGAGAATCAAAATTAAATAAAATATCCAAGAGCGATTCATGGAGAAAAAGGTGAAGGTCATCAATCTTCCTGAATTATTTCTTATAATGCTCTGCGAAAATTCATTGCCACTTGTCTCATTTCCATTGTTTTTTTTATTAGAAAGGGGGTAAAGTTGGTAATGAGAATATAATTATACACATATTTATTGGGACTGAGAAGATCATCAAACATTTAATTTGCAAATTTTGAAAATATAGAGATAAGGGGGGCAAGTCTAGTTCGAACGGCGAAATCAAAACCCCAGTGATTACTCATATCATGAATATAATTATCGTATGGAGTTCTATGACATCTAAAGATATTGTAGAACTCCATATAATAATTATATCCATGATATGGGTAATCACGAGGGTTTTGATTTCACCGATTGAACCAGACTTGCCCCAAGGAAAGCAATCAACCAAAATGTTATATAATCAACGATTACCATATTCATTATAAAAATATACTGTCAACCCCTCCAGTTACTCACCTCCACCCTTTCCTTAAACAATCCTCCATAATTTTAACTTTAGCACATTAAGTGTATAAAAAAAACAATAACAGAATAATAACAAATGAAATAACAAATGAATAGGTACCAGTAAGCATGTAAAAATGCAGATCACAACCAAAGAGAAAAAAAGATTCCAAATAAAAAATATAGATATCTTTTAATCCGATTGATTATTGAGAAAAAATTTATGCGGTTTACGTGATCACTTTATGCGCTTGCACAACGTTCACCAACTATGCCTTCCTATTGAGTTCCCTTGTCAATGCAATTTTTGAAAGTTCTTTATATTTAAATTATGAGAAATAGATCGTTTGAATATAAGCTGTTTTGACAATCGCCATCTATGAAGTAAAGAAGATTTAAAATAGTTTAAAATGTCACAAATAAAAATATGACATCCTAAATCCTCAATTATTGGGTCTGATTAAAAAAAATCTATTGAAATGTCATATTCTTTCCGAATTACATTTGTTTATATGAAAAAAAACGTAATGTGTTTCATTATTTTTTTTAGATTAATATTAAGCATCGCCATCATAACTAATTTATTTTTTCAAGGTTTGTTTTTCTGTCTTCCAAAACAGTTTAATATGAGCATATCTATATGAACCGACATTGGCGTAAGGCAATCCAAATGATATATGTAGCTTTTTTATTTTGCCAATAATTTTTTATAGTCATGGTGTATTATTTTAACTACCTATAATAGGCGTGATGACAGTAAGAAAAAATCATTGAAATTATGATTTTATTAGATAAAATATGTTATAAAGATTTGAAAAAATATATTTATTTTCATTTTAAAAGAGCGAATAATATTAATATTATTAAAATAAAAATACAAAATATGTTTGTCCGCCATTTTATGTGAAACACCAATCAGAGCGCATGACGTCACCATATTGTCACTGTCAATTGTGTTTGTTACTGTCAACTGTTGTGTTGTTCGAAATGGCTATTTTTTTCATAACAAGCTATATGGAATATGCTGCTTATTTTTAACATGCTATTTTTATTTATTGATTTATTTGGTTTATTTGGGACAATAAACCAAATAATATCGCTATCCGCTCTATTGAATCGTTGACGCATCTGTTATAACACGCACCGAGTATTGTAACGTGGTGGAGAATATTTAACGTTTCAGAAATAAATAACTTGGTGGCTTTCATTGCTTGATTATAAAATAAAATGATGTAATTATATTGTTTGTGGGAGTTGTACAGTGTTACATGAGGTTGAAATGGAAATACACAATGTATTATGATGAATCTAATATACATATGGGATAACTGTTATGATTCATATACATATTATGATTAATATATTAAAATATGTAATAGGTGTGATGACTGTAAGAAAAAAATCATTGAAATTATGATTTTAAAAAATAAAATAGGTTATAAAGATTTAAAAAATGTTTTTTTTTTAATTTATAGGAGTGAATAATAATAATATTATAAATATAAAAATACAAAATGTGTTAGTCCGCCATTTTATGAGAAAAAACAATCAGAGCGCACGACGTCATAGTATGGTCGCGTCAATTCTTCTGATAGTCTTCAATACAATATACGCATTAATTGTCGGTCTGGACTATGTTTATTTTGGTGTTATCGATATATTAATATTTTAATTAGATACTTAAAACTAAAACAAATTAAATATAAATGGAACAAGTATTCATCAAAGCAAATAGTTTCAATTTACCTAGATACTCGCCTACCTATCGGGAGACACTATGGGCCGGTATTACAGTGTCAGTTTAAGAGCTAAACTCAAGTTTTACAAAAATATAGCGTATTACAGTGTCCGTTTAGACCTAATCTTCCCTCAAATACGTCACTAAAACGACAAATATTTAACTCAACGTTTCTGGCAGATTAAGTACTTAACTGTGAGTCAACTGTCATTTGCTAGGCAACTCGTGGAGTTTCAGTTTCTATCACTAGAGGCGTTAGGCAACGTGTGTAGTTTCAGTGTTGTATCGAAGGTGGCGCCACACAACAAAACAAACTGACAGCCGTAATGAAACGAACACGGGCATTTAAAAGCATTATTTTGGTGAAAAAAATTTAATTTACCATGTTGGATAATAAAACAATGGTATTTAAAGTCGTAGCGTCCCGTTTTGTATTTCGTATTATTTGAGGTTATTTAAATTTGACAGATAATAACCACAGAAAAAGTGAAATATGTCTATAATTGAAGATTTAGTAACTGACATGTCATATTGCACTGTAATCTACAGAAGGATTTGGAACGTTTATCCGTTTATTGCAATGAAAATTATCTTTCCTTAAAAATATCCAAGTGTTTTTCTATTTCCTTCACTAGGAAGACAAAAGTTGTAAAATACAATTATAAATTGAACAATGTAGTTTTACCGACGAAAACAGACTGCAAAGATCTTGGCGTACACCTTGATTCAAAACTTCTCTTCGACAAACATATTGAAATTATAGTAAACAAATCTTATAAAATGTTAGGCTTTATATTTAGAATCAGCAAATACTTTAAAAATCCCAATACATTAAAACAATTATATTGCTCTCTTGTCAGAGGTCAACTTGAGTACGCATCAACTATATGGAATCCCCAGTACAAGGTTTACATTCACTCGTTGGATCAAATTCAAAATAAATTCATTAAATATTCAAACTACCGTTGTAACAATACTAACCAACCTACTATACTAACTTCTTTGACCACGCGACGCACAATTTCAGACCTTATGTTCCTTCATAGTATACTAAATGGAAACATAGAATGTCATGAAATTCTTACCAATATCAAATTTAATACATCTACTCGCCGGACAAGACATACGTCACTTTTCTTCTCCAATATCTGTAAAGCAAATGCTTCCAAAAACGCTCCAATTAACAGAATGATAAATTTATTTAACTCTTACGAAAAAAATGCCGACTTAGACATATTTTTCGATTCACATATAACATTCAAAAATAAACTTATATCTAACATCGTGACATTATAACAATTAGGTACTGATTAATTTTATTTTTCCCAACCACCCTCAGCAATATATTTTCTTTTTCTTCCCAAATCATGAATCTGTCAATATATGTTCGTCTACACACACATGCACACCCTCTCTCACACACACACATACACACCCACACACTCACACTCTTTCTAGATATCTCTTTCACTCACACATGTATTACTCTTCTCTCATGCGCGCACCCCACTAATTCACACTTTTTTTGTTGTATTATTTTGATATTAGGTATAGTACGTAAGAGGTACATGTTATTTTTGTATTTTTATTTATTTAATTTCAATAATTGTATGCATGTACTGTGTGCTGTCCTTGGTAAAATAAAATAAAAATAAATACGGAAATGGATTCAATCTCCCCTTAACATTAATCTTGAGTTTGGCAAACTCAATGAGTTGAGGGCCGACTGTAATATCGGGCCTATGTTAATTGTATTTTGTATGTAACTTAGTTTTTATTGAATAAATAAATAAATAATGAACGCTCGCAACGTATGGTAAACTAATTTAGTTTTAGTATTCTACAATTTTGTCACGCGATGGTGAGCTGACGAACGTTCGACATGTTATGATGCTGGTCACTGCCAAACTAAACTAGCAAGCTATATTTTTTTCATGCAATGAAGCGATTTGCGAAACGACGGCGATTACGCGAAGCATGCGTTTTAAAACATCGTTACAATTTTAGCAGCATACGAATTATTACATAGCGCTCGTTATTTGTATTGTGTTCATAACAAGCTATATTTATCTGCTATCGTTATTTTTAGCAATAGCAGCCATAGTAGTTATTTTTCTGCCTGTCTTAACTACTCTTAACTAGAATGGAACTTTTGATGGTCGGATATTTCTTTGCGTCGAACAAAGACTTTTGTTCATCAGAATTTCGAAACGTAAAAACTTAATAATAAGTACATATAAGTACTTTATTTATCTGTAATTTAAATACAACTTACATCTCGAAAATCGATAAAATATGCTCCTTCTTCTCTCTACATTATGTGTTCATAAGCTAAAAACATACGCGGGAAACTTATGATGGCCTATTTTGACGTTTGGACATTAATGAAGTTCTTTATATGCTTATTGCCTAAATAATGGTAAATATTATATTATTGAGAGCTAAAAGTGGGGGAACAAATACTGTACTTCATTGTAAACGCGTACTTAATAAAATTCACTTGTGTCTCGCCGTGCGAAATTTAATCACTTATTTCTCTTTTTTTTTCGCGTGGGACGAAAACAAATACCTCAGTAGGTGTTTTTTTCGTCGTGTTTGTACATTTAGGGACCGCACAACACTTATGCACTTTTGAATTGATTATAAATACACAAATCGTCTTAGAATACATATAGTACATATAGTAGTGATATGCGGTCTACGAAACCGTGACGTCACCGTCAGCTCCGGCGGACGCCATTACACTGCAAGCGTTTTTTGACGTAAATGTCAAATTGGATTTTGAAATGGCAATTTTTGCTACTAAACCTTTATTTTATGTAGAAATGTATTTATATTTGAAAACAGTGGATGCGTAAAAACATCGTGAGATAGTTTCTCAAAATTAGTCATCATGCCTATTAATGCGATTAGTTCATTTCACCCGAAATTTTTTAATTCAAATATATCATTTTAATTCTGTTTTTTCGGTGGACAATTTTCTGTGTATTTTTTACGAAAACATTCTAAAAGAGCCGAAATCCGGTATTATTTTTCAAAAAAGTGAAAATTTGCGTTATTAGCGAATAAAGTGCGGAATCTTCAAGTATAATCAGGTTTATAGCCAGTGAAAATACTTCAGTAAGTGTAAAATACTAAAATGATACGCTGTATGTCCACAATCATGACTTCACATATCTGGGTTCCAATATAATTATGTGACACCGGTGATTGTGAAGCGGAAGTGAAAAGACGCATCGCCATGGCAAAGGGAGCACTGGGAAAGCTCACAAGAGTGTGGAAGGACAGGACCATCACAAAAAACACGAAGGCTAGACTCATCAGGGCTCTGCTGATATTCTCGATGTTCCTGTATGGTGTGGAAACATGGATACTTAGGGAGTCAGAACGAAAGAGGATCGATGCTTTCGAAATGTAGTGCTGGAGGCGTATGTTGCGCATCCCATGGACAGCCAGAAAAACGAATGTGTCAATTCTAGACGAGCTGAAGATCGAGGATCGTCTGTCGACGATATGTTACAGACGTATCCTTCAATTATTTGGACATATTGCCAAGAGGGAACCAGACTGCCTAGAGAAGCTTGTTGTGATGGGCAGCGTGGAAGGACGAAGATCTCGTGGTCGCTCACCGACCAGATGGAGCGAGTTGGTTAAGTCCACAATGGGGTCTTCGGTGACTGGTGTTCTGCGTTCAGCCCAAAACAGATTGGCATGGAGACGGGCCATACGTGTAGCGACGGACTACAGCCGCTATCCTCAGATGAGGAAAAGGACGAATATATAATATATGTCCACAAAAAATAATAAATCGACCTATTTTATACACTACCTATGAAAAAAAATGTGGGTAAACATTTAATACCGGGAATATATGTACGCTTTACTATTTAATAAATTTTGATAATTTTTGAGTGAAACACAAAAACAATGTATTTCAAACAATAGCTTGGACCACCCGTACAATTCTGGCATACACGACATATCATTTGGTTTAGCCTACAATGGACGTTGTCGGAATATATTTTCACCGAACAATGCGACAACAATGCAAATTTAATACCAAAAGGTCATCCATTATTCATTTTGTGGAATTTTTAGGTTGTCGGCGTAAGAAAGCCATTACATTAGAGCAAACAAGTAAACAAACATTAATTTGTACCTATATTATTTATACTAGATCAATATTCACTAAATATCGTCTATCTCACTAAACATCTTCAAGAAAAGGCTAAAGCAAAAATATTTATCTAACAAATACCTGATTACATCTTCCTCTCCTCTTCCTTTCCTTATCCTTTAGTTTTCCTGTCATTGCTATGAATTGTTCTTATATTCAATCTTCTTTGTTTTTCTTTTTTTACTTTTCTTCTGCTATCTTTATTTATTTAGAAATTTGATTAACTTATTGCCATATTACACATTGTTTTGTATATTTAACATTTACTCTGGTTGGTTGGAAAAAATTGCCATTACGCAATAAGCCCGACAGTGTACTAATAAATATTATTTATTACGATTCTAGTGAAACTATTAAATATTAATATAATCAACATAATTGGCACCTGCTTATTAAAGTTCTTCCGCTCTTTTCTATATAGTAATTTTAGTTTGTTGATCAACAATTCTTGATAAAATTTCCATTGTCCATAGATATACCATAAATATAAAATAAAAAAAATGAATTTCGTTCTATTAAATTAAATTGACTATCGACGCGTCATCTTCTTTTCTGCAATTCTCTTTTACGGGTGTCCTGTAATAGCTGGGTAATAAAAAATATAACAGGCAAAATAACAAACATTTCACAGCAAAGAGGTACATCATCCATTCGGAATGTTACCTTTTCAGATGAGAGGAGACGGGTATGTGGGCGTACATGCATGTGTCGTGTTTCTTTTATAAGATTATTCATACCCGCACACCAGTCGCTAGTTACCCCACATTGTGGGATATGCTGTGATGGTATGCATAATGTGTAAAAAATATTATCTTTATTTTATTTAAAAAAATGTTGTTACTTTATTTGGGAATATTAACAGTTAACATTTACAATAAGTACAAAAAATAAAGGAAGATAAATAAGAGCAATTAAAAATAATCCACTGATTATCAAATAAAATACAGTTAAGAGTCATTGGCGTCGCATGGATGTTTCCACTCCACTACCTCAAAGGTATGTGTTTAAAGGCTAGCGTCCATATAGGCGTAGCGGACGGAGCGCATCAGACGAATTTGTTTGTGGCAGTGCGTCCACAGAGGCACCAAACGGATCACCGACACAAGTGTCATTTGGATTCGTTGACAATTTTCTAATCAATAGTAAATGCAAATAATCGCATGATCAATAGTAAATGCAATAAGTGCGCGTAATTGGCGTTTCATCGATGTCTGTGTGGAGTTAATTATATCCGGTTGGGGTTCAAGACTGTTGTAATAGTTTAAACATCTGTTTACATAATTATTATTATGTACGTAATTTGTTCTGCAATATGGTAATGTATAGCCCATAGCCTTTTCTAAGATATACATATCTGAATGCCACATTTCATCCAAAATCTTTTTGCCCTCTTCGTGTGATTGAATAACAAACATCTAAACATCCAAACATTTGAATTTATAGCATAATTGAGATACTTCCATTATCTAACTACGTAAAAAACATAACGTTTTCTATAAAAAGGCGATACTGACATCTCTATAGAAAATGCGCATACAAAAATGACAGATTCGATCGGATCTATGCCTCTCCCGGCATCGGCGATCCGATGCGTGCGCTCCGTCCGATGCCGATCAGTGGACGCACTTTGTATGAATTCCTATACAAAGAATATTATAAAATACGTCTGATGCACTCCGTCTGCTCCGTTCGCTGCGGCTGTATTGACGCTAGCTTTGTTCGTTAATGTTCGTTTTTTTTCATAATTAAATAACTAAGAACCTAAGAGCTTTGGGCCAGAAGTGTAGACCTTGTATGTAGATACTCACAATGTAAGGTATATGTTAGGTATAAACTTACTCTAACAGTAATGTTCTGTAGGTAAACTAGAGTATCCCAAGAGTAATAGGATGAATAAAATTGAGAGGACTTGTGGAATTGAAATACTTGTGGATGTTAATATAAATTTTCCACTTCTATATCCCGATGGGGAATATCACCATGATAAAGGTAGATGTTTAATACAAGATATTCATAATATTTTACAGAAGATAGAAACATAAGAAGATTAAAGCTCTCAAAATTATTTAAATGCATGATTCGCTTTGAAATTAGTTTTGTTAGTCAGTACGTAATAATAAAAAAACATACCTAACTTTTCTTTTTGCAAAAATATCTTTGAAATGTTATATCTCACGAACTGGCTCCGAAAAAGGTTAATATAGTTACTATTTCTCTTACTTGATACCTTTACAATTTCACCACCTCTTCCGAATGTTGTTTTTTTTTTAAGTGAGACGAGACTAGTGTGTGGGTATACACGTATTTGTCATGCTTTTTTCAATAAAGTACATACATAATACACCCCTGCACTCTAGTCGCTGGTTACCTCACATTGTGAGTAATGCCGTGATGGTGTAATTGAATGAATGTGTACTATACATACTTTCTAAAATAATATAGTTTTTAAATAAATGAGACATGTAGGTATATACAAGATTACGATTTAAGCTTAGCGTCCACAAAGACGGAGAGGACGGATCAAATTTTTGATTCCTAGCAATAATGTGCCCGTTCTGTATGATGCCGATAGAAAAGCGGACGCACTTGTATGAATTCCTATACAAAGAATACTAAAATCCGTCTGATGCGCTGCGTCCGATCCGTTCGTTGCGATTATGTGGTTCGTTGTGATCCTTGGTGATATTCACCAATTGAAATTCATCAAAATTAGAAAGGTTGGTCATAAAAATACATGAAATGTTTACCTGTTTGCATTACGAAGATCATTGATGTATTCATACGAAGGAGTTAACTTTCCGTTGCTTGCTATTATCGCCTGTAACAAAATAAAGAAATTTTAATAAAGAAAGAAATCAATACTTTAGCTAGTACCAGACATGTGTTGCAATGTCTCTTTAGACCCTCCCTGCCATGTCCAGGTTTCACTTGCATTGGTCAAGGTTGGCACAACGATAGCCATATGAATGGCAACTTTTGCTTCCTTTGATACGTTGCGATCATTCATTACTCTTCTTATCAAGCCGGAATTTCACAAGTAGACATATTCGTCAACTTGCTCGAGCCATTCGTTCTCTACTATTATTATTTGACACGCAGTTCTGCTTTCACTCATTTTAAAGATCATTGTCTTTGATTTCCTGGCATTCATCCTCATTCCGTTCTATATGGATCTTTCATATACCGTACTTACCATACTTTCATACTTTCATACTTTCCATACTTTCTGCTAACAGAATTATCAAATCAAATCAGAATTCGTATTTTTGTTCTGAAATTTTTGTATAACATAACTCTTTTCATAGTTCAAGTATATGGGATACAGATTAATTTATTCTATTTATTTTATTTATACATCTTCCTGTACATAATATAAAGAAATATAATTGTACACTTGCGGGGCTTATTGCCATTAGGCAATTTCTTCCGACCAACCAGATAACAAAGTATGACAGTATTGTGTATGTACAACAGCAAAAGAATAAGAGTAAAAGAAAACAAAGAAAATATATATAACACTTAAATACTATTAAAACAATTATTATGAGAACACATTATTATATTCTACAAACAATTTATTCGACTTCCGACAACCGTTTCGGCTTATAAGGCCATAATCAACTGGTACCAGTTGATTATGGTGGACTAGTTGATTATGGCCTTATAAGCCGAAACGGTCGTCGGAAGTCGAATAAATTTTTTGTAGAATATAATCATAATTATTATGGACTTCTACAGTTTGGAAGCCGCATCAATCGACAGATTGAAAACTGCTACTATTTAAACAAAAAAAAATAATAATTCATAGCAAAGAAAAAAGGATATGGTAAGGACAGGAGAGGAAATCGGGATCAGGTGTTCAAGGATAAGCATTCCTTCTTTAGTTTTTTTCTTGAAAATACAAAGTGAGTTAGACGACGCAATATCCGGACTAAGGCTATTCCATAATCTTGCTAATTGTACTTCGAACGAAGAGCTGAGAAATTCTGTATTATGGATAGGGATGGATAGTGTTGTACGTTCAGCAGATCGGAGTGGAAGTCCATGATTGGATAAATAAGTGAATTTGCTTTTGAGGTATTTATTTATACCAAAACGAAAAATATTATATATGATCGTAAATTTTTACCCAGGCGGGAGTTATGATACCTATAACAATATTTACGTACCAATTTTTCAATAGGCCAATGGGCTGTAGCGCCGATGATGATGATAATTTCAATAAATTGCGATAGGAAGTGTTTCATTGTCATTCTCATAGATGGCGATAGTAATTTCACCTTAATTTCAAGCATTGTGATATACCCCACAATATTTCAAATCGGATTAAATAGGGAACTCAATAAAAAGGCATATTTGGTGAACGTTGCACATACGCTTAAATTGATCACGTAAACCATAATGACAGATCATTTACCCTGTAGGTGCTCGTTTTCCCGATTTTCCCATAATAAATATTCCGATATCATCTCTATTGATATTTAAAATAATGTAGAAATTTTGGTGTTAAACATGTTTTGTTTCGTAGACAGGTATTAAAATAATAAAAAAACACATACAAATAAATAGCAAACATCACATTCAACAAAATGCAGTTGTAAATGTTCGCTCAAAAGCAAACACTTAGTACTTCATATTAATGTTACAAAAAAAAACTCTAATGCTGTAATAAATGTGAAGAAAAAGTTTCCGACATAAGAAGTAAAATAAAATAAAATGTAAGAGGCAGTGAAGACCTCCAGAAGCGTAAAAGCTATACAAATATTCTTGGGTAACAGTTTGAAAGTAATATTTGTAGATGGAAAAGCCTAGGCCACTATATACACATTACATTTTTTTTCTTCAAATAGGTACATACCCTAGAGATGGTAAAAAAAATTCAATGAAATACAACTTTGGCATATTTTCTATTTATTCTGAAAATCTTGATTTCTATAAATTATAAGAGAGTGTCGCCGAGGATCTGGAAAGAGACAGATGTCCTGGCTGCGCAACGTTGGGGAGTGGATGGACTTGTGGAACAGATATTTCGACGAGCACAGGACAGGGAGGAATACAGCTTTGACAAAATGGAAAGAGTAAAATTATAACAAACGATAAAAATCAATCAACATGTTTTCAATAAAATATTCACATGAACAATTCATAGTACTATGAACCAAATCCTTTGAACGTTTTTTTTTCAAATCGGTTCTCGGGCAACTAACAAAATTAATATTTGCTATATTACTTCAATATTTAACTCAAATATCCATACTAAAAACACAGTGAAAAACTTTGTTTCTTCCAGGAAGCAACAAAGAACCAACCTTTCGCTGAAGAATCAGATATCTATTTTTTTATTCAGTAAAAATAATTGATATAATGATCGACAAAGTTTTTATTTTGTAGAATTCCATTATAAGTTATATCTATAATTAAAAGTAAACCACTTTTTGATTCTGTATGAATTTTATTATGTGCGATAGGCCTATTTCGCCTTGTTAGGGCATTTACTATTTTGAATTATGACTATTTTGAAAATTTTTACTTATATTTACAGATTAATTATGGAGGAGCTTACAGGTTCTTATGATTGGTCATTTAAAACTATTGGCGACAGGTTCTTATGATTGGTCATTTAAAACTATTGGCGACAGGTTCT
This sequence comes from Molanna angustata, assembly GCA_963576475.1. Taxonomy (NCBI): domain Eukaryota; kingdom Metazoa; phylum Arthropoda; class Insecta; order Trichoptera; family Molannidae; genus Molanna; species Molanna angustata. The sequence continues at coordinate 7,111,405 of OY754971.1, read as the reverse complement.
TATGATTGGTCAATTAAACAAGGCGAAATAGGCCTATCGCACATTATAAAATTCATGTTGAATCAAAAAGTGGTTTACTTTTTTTTTTTTACATGTCTACGTAGGGGACACCAGCTATTAGGATTTGGGTCCATTATACTCTTCCGAAGAAGCGCATTACGTAGCGTTGGGAGGGGTTTGCAGTCTAGAAAAGAGTTTATTGATTCGGATTTTAAAAAGACCCGGGTTCTACGAAGGTGGAAACACAGAATTCGGAAGATCGTTCCACAGTCGGGCTGCTGTATTAATAAAGGAGTTCGAGAAGCGACTTGTTCGTATATGTTGAAGGTCCACTGTGAATGGGTGCTGCGATTGAGTAAAGCGAGTGACTCTGTTGGGAGTGGGTGGAGGAGGGACCAAAGATGCAAGTTCTTCTGAGCAATTCCCGTGGTAGTATCTATAAAATAAACTTAAAATTCCGACTTTACGTCTGTGTTCTAGTGATTGCAATCCATGATGGATCATCAATCAGACGTATAGCACGCCTTTGGACAGCGTCGAGGGTATTCAGTAGGTATTGGTGGGCGCCACTCCAGAGGTGACTACCATATTCAATAATTGGGCGTATTTGCGCTTTGTAGAGAATACACATCAGATTTTTAATTATGGAAATAACTTATAATTAATATACATCAAAAATAATTAAAAATAACATTTCATAATATACATTCTTAAATGAATTGTGTTTAAATAGAGAATATTTACCCCTCAGTTGAGATCGGATCTCGTGTTTGAGGGAGGAGTTCTATCTATCTGATTCACGACAAGCGACTTATCAAAAGAAAGAAATTAATTGTAAATGAACAGATAGGTATTTTTTTTTTTTAATGAATATGTCCTTGTTAAACAAGTACATATACATCTTCCTACGTTACATCTTCGGTCGAGGCAGGATTCGAACTCGCGACCACTGGATTACTAACCCAGCGCGCTAACCGCTCTGCCATCGACCCATCTATTATAAATACTATGAAAATAATTTGAACATGGTTTGGACATACAACAAGAATGAATTACAGCCGTCTAACGAATTATATGTACAAGCCCGATTGAATAAAAGTAATTAATGGTCGATCGCAGAAACTTTGGCCGAACCCCATTAATATAATTCAAAAATATGCATACACGATTACATTATAAGTAATTTAGCAAGTGTGAAACGATGCGATGAATGTTAACCGGTTAAAAAGTAAATATCAGGAGAGAAAACTATGGCGTTCGATTCTCTTTATCAATCCAAAATACAGATAAGAATTGTTTTCTTATCAAGTTTCGTCTCCTCTGCGGAGATTGGCGACCATCGAATCTGTCTTTAACTTGTTCACTGCAGCCCCAAAGAGCGACTGCACTGCCTCAGGTCACGAAATACGTTTTACTTATTTAGTACATTTGAAATAAAAATATACATTATGTTATTTATTTATTTATTTTATTTTATATAATTTATGTACATGTGTTAAACGGCGGGTTTATTGCCATAAATCAATTTCTTCCAACCAACCCGAGCAACGTGAAGTCTCTGAAGTGAAATTGGTACAACACTCAGTATTCAGTGAGAAATAAATTGATAAATTAGATAAGTAAGAAAAAAAAGAAAAGAGAGTTAAAAAAAGAACAATAATAACACTGATCATAGCAATGAGGAAAAGAAGGTGGTAACGGAAGGATATAGAAGGAAATCAGGAACTATTTGACAGATAAAGTTTTTTTAGTTTACCTTTAAATATTTGAATAGATTGAGATGACGTTACTTCATCACTTAGGCCATTCCATAGTCCAGCTGATTGATCTTGAAAAACAGAGCTGAAAATTTCTGTATTGTGAATGGGGATAGCTAGTGTAGGACGTTCAGAAGATCGAAGGGGTAGGCCGTGACTTGACAAGAAAATGACGATATTTTTTTAAATATTGTGATGAATAGGGATTATAAATAATCTTATAAATGAACGACGGTAAGTGAATGTTACGACGATCTCGTGTCTTTGGCCAACGAAGTATATTTCTACAATAACCATTGAACACAATATTAAACAAATTCGTCTATCAAGCTCAAATGAGGAAAAAAAGCTTTTGGTGAGGTAAACTTTCCCAAGTTAAACGAATCATTAACACTTACTGAACAGGAACTCGAGCCTTCATCCATGACTGAAATCCTGTCGAAACAGATCGCAGATCTATCGAAAAAAGAAAAAAAAATACTAAGCAATAAAGCGGAAGAACAGGTGCTTTGTTGCCCATCTCTATGGCAATTCTCGTCTAGTGGAACTAATTCCATAATATTATGAAACAGAAAGAAGTGCACAGCACATCTTGTGTTACTTTTATGCTATTACCTGTTTCTTCCATACCAACAAACAACATGAAACTTCCCCATAGCCTTTCAATCCATGACGGCAACGAACAAAAAATACAAAATCCTTGTCTTACTCCCCGTTTTTGGAATCGTGTTTCATCATTGCTCTTTTACCGTCATGTCTCTGTTTTGCGCTTAAGTCAGTTAAAACATCTTCAACCCATACCCGGCGGTGCTTTTTAAAACCTTCTCCGTCCGGAGCAGTAAACTAATTTTACCTAACGATTTTTCATGAAACATGGAATATTTTTGTCTAGCTTTGTCAATAAACGATTAATTTATTTAATGTAAAATATCACACAGAAGTAGATTATATTATAATGAGTCATTGATAAGCCAATACCAGTTACGAAGTTATTAAAAAAAACAGTGAAACATACATCTACAAAGGATTTTTCCACATTTTTTAAGTGTCGTATCATTCCTTATTGTATTAGGTACTCAATATTTTGTTATATGTCCCATAATATTTTGGTTCATTTTTTCTCACAAAACAAAAGTAAATATAACTTAGTAATATGTTATCCAACTATCGATTATTTAAAGAGAATTTCTTTCTCTTAACATATCGACATAGTATCAAGACAAGATACGCGAGATTTGTATGCCATGTCTATATTTTTCATGGTTTATTCAACATTGAAGTCAAAAAATACCCACTTAGACGCTTCGCAGCATATATGTTTATAAATGGGTTTATTCAGATTTCGGAGTAGATCATTTGGTGTGTCTGTGGGTGTGTGTGAGGATGTGTATGTCCCTTATAACTTTTGACCCATTCAATGCACAGAGCCTAAAATTTCAATATAGATAATATATAAAATACATAGATAGTTATGGACCTACAAAAGTTTTATCATATTCTGAATTTCGAATTTTTGTTTCAGTCTGGGGTTATCAACTTTTGTATTTACGTTTGATTTTTTCATATTTCTCAAAAAACATAAAAGCCAGAAAGCTGAAGATTGGTATAAATATTGTAAAATACAAAATCTCAAACCTATTTTTTTAAAGGTTACTCTCATTTTTTTTAGAAACGTGTTTAACTGCCTATATTTCCATGTTTTTTTAAATATCGAAAAACGCGAAACACCCCAACTAGATAATTCTTTTTTAAATATGCACATTTTAGTAGTTGGTACTGCTTAAACTTTTTTTTATAAAAATATAATTTAGCGACATCGTTTCATACAATTTATATGGCAGTATGCACCACACAATACCTACGGGGACACTCAATATTTTGATACTTAATCTCCAAACATACATACATACCATAATGCTGATTTTATATTTTGGGTAGGAAAAAAGAAATGACCTCCACAATATCCTATCCTAACATACATACCTACATATTTTGTAGGTATTGAAAACAAAATTTCTTAAAATATTCAATAATTTGGATTTATGGGTTTATAGTTTGGTACGTATTCTTCAACTATATGTACATACTATCGCTATCGACAGTTGGATCTCATGAGCTACATGCAACTAGTATACACGTAATTATTGCTAGGCGTGCCTATACTGTTTAAATCATATATTACCTATTTAATTATCCAATCGGCCTTTGTGTAATTCCATAAAATAATACAATAAATATTATATATATTTGCTTTTTTCTTCTTGTCATATATTAATGTAACATGCACCCAATAACAAGTCACCACGTTCTGGATATTTATCGTCTCACAGATCCATACTGAAAACACAATTGAAAACTGTGTCCACACCGGGAATCGAACTCGAGACCTTTGGCTCAGGAGTCAGATATCTAACCATTTTATTTATTTATATATTTAACAATCATTTTTTACAAGTATAACAATATCTGATGTAGGTACAATATAAATTGATTCAGTTGATACAAAGATATATTTTACATCATGTATATTTTTCAAAATAGCAGTTTCTCATAGCGATTAATTCATATCTCCCTGTTTTTTTTTTTACTAAAACTTAATATTTCACTATCGTGAAATACGAAATACGGCTGCAAGATTTAATATAATTTGTTGTATTTTATTATTTCCACGAATCAAGATATCGTGTCACGAGTGTTTATAAAAACACTCACATTCAACAATCTGTAACACTCACATTTAATCTGTCAAACCATCGATCGATGTCGGGTTAAATTAGCCACGCAAATGTGAAAGTTAATCCTTTACTGAAGGTATTTGTTATTTGAATTAAAAGCCAAAAAAAAAGAGAACATAGCGCCGCACACTTCTATCTTAGCATAAATTCAACGCCTCACTCACATTCATACTTTCGTACATCTTCTTCTTCTTCAGCCTGTTTCTTTCCATTCTTGGACATAGGCATCCCCCTTGATCCTCTACAACTCCCTGTCTTGGGCACACTGCATCCATCTCCCTCCGGCACATTTCTTGATGTCATCAGACCACCTTGCCTGGGATCTGCCGACACCTCTTCTGCTTGTTCTCGGTCGCTATTCTACGATCTTTTTGGTCCATCGTGAATCCTGTCATCTGGTAATATGCCCAGCCCAACTCCACTTAAGACCAGAGACCCTTTCCGCTACTTCGGCTACTTTGGTTCTTTCTCTTATCATGACATTCTCAATTATTTCCCTTATTGAAATACCCAGCAACTTTCTCTCTATAGCTCTCTGTGTCACTAACAGCTTGTGCATTATTCGTTTCGTTAGGACCGATGTTTCCATTCCATAAGTACTTTAAGCACTGGGAGAACACATGCATCAAATAGCTTCTTTTTCAACTATTTACGGGATTTCTTTCGTACATGCTCGTCCGTTATTTACATTTTTAAGGTTTTATTTATTCAGAATTTTGTTCGCATGGTCTTGCCAATGTGGTGTTGGCCGGCCCCAACTTTCCTTCCGTCACATTCAGTTCTTGAAGTTTTCTTTGTCGGTCGTTTTACGATCATTTTTTCCATGTGACAAAACCGCTTAAGTGTATTTACATTCGTTCTATTAATATCCTTGTTCAAGTTACACTCAACTCTTTTTCTGTCATAATTTTTTGCATATCTTTCTAAGCGATCTCATTTCTATAATTCTAAGCGACCTCATTTCTGCATAAATTATTTAAAAAGCCTATTAAAAGGATATTTTTTCTGCTACCTCCTTCGTCTTATGGCTGATTATATGGCGGTTACAGTCATTCACTCGACAAGTGGTCTGCCTGCGTAAGGACGAATCCTTCCAGAATCATATGGAAGGATTTTGATGGTTGAAGATCTTGTAGCGGACATTCATTTATTCATACAAACAATGATGACATCTGCAATGACTAGGCAAAAAACCTGTGCCGGTGCCAATGCACCTCGAGACAGTGACACTGTACTTACTTGATGGCAAAATTAATCGTATAAAAAAGTGATAATATCACAAACAACAATGGAAATAAAAAAAAATATTTCCAAAAAAAACATAGTATAATGCACTACTATAATTAGATCAAAGTATGGGATCGAAATCGAAAGCTATGGGTGAAAAATCTCCTCTGCATAGTTTCTGCCTGATATTAAGAGCCACTCCTTTATTTTAGTTGTGAGGTTTTTCAGTTCGATAAGTGACCTCTAGATCTACTACAGTTCACGCTTCTCATCACGATGAGCTTCTCAGTGTTTTATGGACCCTTCTAGAAATATGTTCTAAATATTAAATTGCCTAAAGAAATCTCCTATTGAACAAATGTAAAGTTCTCGCCAAATATCTTAAGACACAAATAAGCAAAAAGACAAAAATTTGCACTCTGCACACCTGGAAGCCAGGTTCAAAATATTTGGTGAAAACTATACCAGGGTAGGAACTTCATTTTTAAAAATATTTGTTGAATTTTTACGGTGCAGATAATAGGTTTACTGACAAATCGATCAAAGTAACTTTAATAACGGAAACAAATCGAACTGGAACAATTTCGAAACAAAAGCCGTAAAAAGAATATAAATGACAAAACATGTACAATATTATTATATTTTGATATCGTATAGCAACGAAATCAAATTACACCCAACGGATATAATATCGAAAAAATATATAAAACGAATAATCTTCGTTTTTATTTCGTTTAACGGGGAATTTCGTTTATTATAGATGAAACGTTTAATCAAATAATAAAGGATCAATCCAGTATCCTATGTACAATATTTTACCAATAACGTTCTATTGGGTATATCGATTATTGTCTTATGTATATCGGAATCGTTATCGAAACCAATCGTTTCAAATGGGATAGTTTCATATCATATATGGAATAGAAATAGTAGGTATTAAAGTAAGGTATAACTTATAAACTGACTCAATTACCTATTAACAATGAATACAATGGCATCAGCAATAAAACAAAGTAGAAATAAAGTACTTCCAAGGAAATACTATAAAATTCAGAATCGGAAATACTTAATAAATATTTTATTTAAACGGGCCATGGCAAAAAAAGTCATAAACGATGAAAAAAGGTTGAGAAAAATAGGAAGTTATTAATAAACTACGGAGTATGTATTGGTCACATCATACCTTGTTTATTATTATATTATTGATATATTTCAAAGATGTCTATGAATATCGTCCGCCCTCGCATCATATTATATTACAAGAAACTAAATAATCTTTGAAGACGTTTAATACATACCTACCACAGAGTAAGAATTATACAGAGTTGACATAAACTACAACTTTAATCCAGAGGATATCCCAAATACATTCAATATTTAAAAATAGATTGGATGTTAATGATATATTTATATAGCAGTTACATTATTTTTAACATAGAATTTCCTTTGATAACAACATGCACTTTTTGATATTAGTGTTGAATAAGTATTTGTTCAGTTTTCATTCGGAATGATTCCGGAAACATTTTAAACACGTTTTCAATTCAAATACGTTGTGGCAGACCACATCTCGAAATTTCTTTCGAGCGCGCGCCTAGCGACGGCAAGTACATTTGTTTATCGCTAGGCCGAGTTCATCGCCCGCAACGTCAAACAAGTGACAATACTCCTCAACTGGGTATGACACTTCAAATAAATAAGTCTAGAAAGTTCGAGGACATTGAACTTGCTACCCCCAGCGCAGCACTATTTAAGGGAGTCTACACCTCTACACGTCGTCACTTCATTTCCGTATTTCCGTCACTTCGATTCGTCACATCACGCCGCCGTTCTCGACCACGCCGTCTCGCCGACACTTCATATCTCGACCACCGGTCATCTCTCGACCTCGCGAGCACGATGGTACTTCACCATGCGAAGATTCGGACACTTCGAACACACCCGCTAACTCGCTCGTTATACCTACTCATCGTGAGAAAAGTTCCTTTGTAAGTTATTTCATCAATTGTAAATTTACCCTTAAGCAAACTATTAATTGTGATCAATGTACTCATTGTTACTTTTGACCATTCTTTCTTCTTCTCTCTCAACCACTGTCCTTGTGTTCTTATTTCAAATCATATCCACTTGGGATATAGTAAACTCTCTTTACTGGTAACCCCTCTGGTTACCACATATATTTAATAGTAACCACTCCGGTTACTAACTACTGTTGATTGGTAACCCCTCCGGTTACCGATCAGCTTCATTGGTGACCCTGAAAACGTGAATATGAACACAATCGTTACCAAACAGCTTAACAGCTAAGCTTCACAGCTACTGGTATTTACAAAACATCGGTATTTATCTAGTACCGGCCCGAGGCCGAAAAACGATATATATGCATTCACAACAGTGGTATTTTTCCTTACAATAACAACACTTACCGATTTTCCTCAAATCACTCCTTATCTTTTCCTAGCTTAGAAAAAGAAGGAATTGGTTTTTGAATCTCTCACGATGGGTACACTAAACAACACCCGCGAAACAATCGCGCTTAATTCTATGCAATCGCGTTTAAAAATCACCCGCGCTTCTCGGTTTTTAGTTATTCTTTGTCATAAATGTTGCATTCAAATAATACATGCATAGTACACATTCATTTTATTCTGAGATTGTAAACAAAGGTATATATTGGTACCCACTTTATAATTTCACATAAACAAACACTGTTAAAAAATTTTCTGTACGGCACTGCTTTAAGTAAAAAAATACTCCGACAATCGCGATATACGTAAGCAAAACCGCACTTCGGAATTTAGTTATATTCTTTTCACATAATTCACGGAACTAAAAATATTTTTCACATACTTCGCGACAAAAAAAATTCTCACGCACAACAATAATACTGAAGTGACAAAAATTAATAATTTTATATTATACATACAGATTTACGCGTGATACAGAAAATTTAATTGAATTTGATATATTAATTTCACTGTTAAAACAAATACCGATCGAAAATTTTCGGTTTTAAACGATAAAACTTCAATTTTGTTATTTTTAATAAGTAAACAACGCGAATACGGGTCGTGAATAATCTTTCAAAATTCCAACTAGCGGTAGAAAAATTAAGTTTTAATAAAACACCATCTATCGAATGACAATCTAAGTTTTTGCTAACAAGATATTTACGTACGTTATTTAAATTCATTGCAATCAGAAATATGTTTTTATATCAAAGGAGCTCGCAAATAATTAATTAAATTATCACTATTTAATATATCAAATAGGTACTAATTTCGTGAAATACTTAACTTACCTATTTCATACTTTGTAATTTTGCTTTAAATACCTTTTATACTTTGAAACTTGCAAAGCATTTTTGTACTTAGACACATTTCAATATTTACCTATTACAAATAGAATATTTTAAACATTTTTGGACTTTGCTGAAATTCATATTATTTTTTTGTTGCATTGTATACCTAATTAGATACTTGAATTTATTTTCACTTCTAAAATATATTGTAATCAACTTAATTATTATTGACAAATACTTATCATTGTACATATTATATTTTTGCAACATGCAACCAACAATATTTTATTTATTCGCTTGCTACAATTGTAAATGTTTATATTATGAAAATTTAAAATTTACAACTGTCAACTGCTGTTACTATGTACAACTATAGAAGCAAGATGATCAACGTTATCATCATCATCGGCACCAAATCAAGATGGACAACATTGGCAACGGCACCAAATCAAGATGGACAACGTCAGCAACAAATGGTTTTCATCAGCAACCAAGAGCAACACCGACACGCTACAACTCGCTATACTGGCACGTATTCCCAAAGACATCAGACTCACTTGATGCGCGGCAAAGAATGCACAAGCACTCGCTATACTGGCACGTATTCCCAAAGACATCAGACTCACTTGATGCGCAGCAAAGAATGCACACACAGGCCCACTGGAGAACTACTCTAAAGCTGTCGGACACCCAAATATGAACGCACGCACACATCTCGAGCACACAAAAACTCACCTCGTCTCATCGCTACGCACGTCTTTGAACGAGGAATGATTTTGTTGGGACGCTGTCCCATCCTTCGTGTTATGCTTATGACTCGCACTCTGTCTCGCATATCCAAGGAGCTGCTCAACCACGACAACACGACGTCTACACGACACGGTCAACACGACGCTGTCAACACGTCACTGTCAACACACGCTGTCAACACGACGACAGTCAACGAAAACTTCGAAAACGCCAACGCAAGCCAACTGCACAGTTCTACAAATTCGACAAGAATGTTTAGATGCCAATTACACTGCACAGCTTATCGGACTCCACGGACTCCACAGCTTTGTGTACGAACAAGCCTCACCGACACACTGCAATTGTCAACGGGCTGAACGGGAACACTGTTTCCAAAGCAACCACATCTTGATCCGTCGCAATCATCATCTGCAACTAGGCAACAGTCCAACTAACACAAGTCTAACCATCTCTCCAAAATTGTAATGACTACAAAAATCTTCAGCAACAACTGCCTCAGCTCAGCCACACCATGACGTTCTACCAAGGTATCGTGCCATCTTCGATACCAGTTGGAGGGGAGGAATGTGGCAGACCACATCTCGAAATTTCTTTCGAGCGCGCGCCTAGCGACGGCAAGTACATTTGTTTATCGCTAGGCCGAGTTCATCGCCCGCAACGTCAAACAAGTGACAATACTCCTCAACTGGGTATGACACTTCAAATAAATAAGTCTAGAAAGTTCGAGGACATTGAACTTGCTACCCCCAGCGCAGCACTATTTAAGGGAGTCTACACCTCTACACGTCGTCACTTCATTTCCGTATTTCCGTCACTTCGATTCGTCACATCACGCCGCCGTTCTCGACCACGCCGTCTCGCCGACACTTCATATCTCGACCACCGGTCATCTCTCGACCTCGCGAGCACGATGGTACTTCACCATGCGAAGATTCGGACACTTCGAACACACCCGCTAACTCGCTCGTTATACCTACTCATCGTGAGAAAAGTTCCTTTGTAAGTTATTTCATCAATTGTAAATTTACCCTTAAGCAAACTATTAATTGTGATCAATATACTCATTGTTACTTTTGACCATTCTTTCTTCTTCTCTCTCAACCACTGTCCTTGTGTTCTTATTTCAAATCATATCCACTTGGGATATAGTAAACTCTCTTTACTGGTAACCCCTCTGGTTACCACATATATTTAATAGTAACCACTCCGGTTACTAACTACTGTTGATTGGTAACCCCTCCGGTTACCGATCAGCTTCAACGTTATTATTGGACATAATACTTCATGGCCTTCGTGAATCAGTTGGTTGCGTATCTGACTGATGATCCAATGATCCTTGGATTACCGGTGGAGATACAATTTTTAATTGTGTTGCCAGTCTCCAAAATGTAGCAACTTATTATTAGGTGCGCGTTACGGGGTATACATAATATATGTACAATAAAGAATTACCTAATTGTTTTCACAAAATTTTGGTGGCACAGTCAGGCCTGACTGTGCCACCAAAATTTTGTGAAAACAATTAGGTAATTCTGCATGTGACAAGAAATTTTCTTATATCATGTCTATAGATTATTGGTCTGTGCTACCTACGTTTTTTTTTCTTGCCATTCCGCAAGGAGTTATGAATTTTAAATTATTAGGGGTATTTTTTATAACAGATTATCAACTAATATCAAGGTGAGATTGTTTCTGAGTGTTTCATTACAGTGTATCTGAATATTTCATTTTAAATAAGTTTTCGACATAAGGAGTATGTGTCAATTCAATTTTCGAGGAAATCTGACCAGCTCCCCTAGGCAACGTGTCATTTAGCTCAAGAAAATAAACAAGAAAAGATAACTCATTGTATGGAAGTGACAGTTGCCAGTCCGTACATTATTATTATTATCAATTTTATGAAACATTCACTAAACTGTCCACACACGGCGAACTGTCAGACAGTTATGACCGATTTGTGTGTATACGGTTTGAACCTACAATAACTGAACCGTTTTGGGTATGTCTATGGCCATCTTAGATATTGCTAGAGTAAAATGTTCATAATGTTTAAGTTATGTGGTATAATACCTATTGCTTCACCGTAAAATAATCTGGATAGTATATTTAGGTGCACAAATGAAATTTGTGTTGTTTAAATCCTTTGAGTTATCTTTTCTTGTTTCTTTTTTGAGCTAAATGACACGTTGTCTAGGGGGGCTGTACCTACTTTTCGAAATATTCTTCTTCTTCTTCAGCCCCTTTCACTCCACTGCTGGATAAAGGCCTCTTCCTGAGTTTTCCACTTCTCTCTATCCTGGGCGCTCTGTTTCCACCCATGTCCCACCAGTTCGACAATGTCGTCAGTCCATCTCCTCTGTGGTCTCCCTACACCTCTTCTATTATGATAGGGTCTCCAATTCGGAATTTTGGGGGTCCATCTATCATCTCTCTGTCTTGCCACATGACCTGCCCATTGCCACTTCAGCCTTCCCACTCTTTCTGCAATGTCGGTGACCTTTGACCGGCGTCTTATTTCCTCGTTATTCGAAATATTGGATTTTTAAAAACTAATTTTTGGGTACCTACACCGTACTAAAGTATCGACATGAGATGATTGTGTTAACTTGGCCAAAGTACTGAATACATACTTCTTATTTTCTTATTGGTGTTTAAATTTAGAACAACTCTGTTTAAAGTAATGTCACTTCAAAATGTGTATTATATTTGTGTAAGTTCTTCATATTGAGATGGAACAAGTTCAATGGGATATTATATTTTTATTCCTCATATTTGTTTTGAATGACATTTGCAGGCGTTCTGTTATTGGTATCATATTATGTGTAGATTATAGTGTTGGCCACGACCTACTTGTTTAATTTATAAATTCCTCAGATAATAATATTACCTACAGAGGTTGAGCCCGACTCGCTTGATGAGCTCTAAAAAGATAGACAATACGCCGAAACAAATGAAGCGAGCTATATTTGATCATATCATAATATCAACATTGATTATAATTAATTATATTAATATTATTTCGATATGCTCTTTAATGATCGAGAATCAATTTCTCTTCTGGCATTAATTTATAAATTGTCACAAAATATTTCTACGGAAAATCAACAGACCATGATACAAGAATCGTTTCATAATAATAAAGAAGACCCAAAATCATGAATATCGAAGAATCACGAGATTATTTTTAGTATTCATTTAAAATTTTCTGTTTTACAATAGATCGCTAAGAAGAATCTGTATTAGGTCGATGTATGACAGGGTCAGAAGTGAGGACATAAGAAAAAAATGTTAGATAAATAAAGATGTCATTAATAGAATGAAAGTGAACACATTGAGATGGTTTGGCCACATGGGGAGAATGAATGAGGAACACCTGACGAAAAAAATATACATTGCGGACAGGAATGGAATTAGAGGTCGGGGCCAACCAAGGAAGGGATGGTACGTCCATGTGAACGGTATTTTGAAAGACGGAAATGTCAGAAGCATGAATAACAGACGAACATATATAAGACGATGTATGAATGTCGACGAGGCGATGAATGTATGTCAAAATAGAAATAAGTGGCGTTCGTTTCTCTCTGCCTACCCCACGAGGGCCATGACGAAATGGTATATATGTATGTTTTACAATAAGTATTGCAATAATTGCATTAATCTTTCACTCACACATGTATTACTCTTCTCTCATGCGCGCACCCACACTAATTCACACTTTTTTTGTTGTATTATTTTGATATTAGGTATAGTACGTAAGAGGTACATGTTATTTTTGTATTTTTATTTATTTAATTTCATTAATTGTATGCATGTACTGTGTGCTGTCCTTGGTAAAATAAAATAAAAAATAAAATAAAATAAAAATAATATACAACCACTCAGGATAGGTAAATAGTAGCAAATAATTTTTACCTGTGGTGGTAAACTTACGCAGAAAAAAAATCAGCCTTTGTACTATGACTTAAGTCACGGCTGTTTGCTCTATAATGTGAAGGTGTCCTTAACCACATACATAATATTAAAGTGTACGATGGAAAAAGTATGTTAGAAACCTTTGCAAAATTACTTCAAATCTCTAGAGTAGAAAAAAATTAAAAGCTTCTCCGTATTTCTGAACAAAATGTGATAACCTTCTGGTTTTCATATTATTTTTGTCTGTATTATTATTGCAGAACACTTTAATTTGATTCTAGCCGATAGTTCTCAACCTTTATTACCAAAGATAGACCTAATATTGGACATGGTGCTAGTAGGCAACATTAGGGAGTCTTCAAATTCGATGGATATACTAGTAAAAGTGGGTTAAAATAACTTTTCAATACTGCGCCTGAAGAAACACAATTATTAATATATGTAGGTACATATATGCTAGAAACTGATATCTTTAGACATAGAATTCTTCTGTACGTGTGTATGTCACTGAACTCCTATACGGCTGGACCGATTTTGATAAAGAATTGTGTGTTTGAGTGGGCCCCTAGATGGTTCAGATTTTCAGTTCGATTCATAAATTGTAACAATGGAAATAAAAAAAACATGTCGAAAAATGTATCTACGCTTGGTGTTCGGCAAAAAGTATCTATAACTTTTGAGATATATTATAAAATGCGAAAGAGAAGATTCATTATTATTTTTTATATTTAACCCTAAAATCTCATAACTCTCCCTCCCATCTCCAACACCCCACCAATATGTTTAAATTAAAATTAATAAAATAATAAGTTTATGCATAAATGACCTAAGAACAATTCTAAGTTATGTTTGTGACGTTTGTGTACCAGCTAGTTAATTGCAGATTAGCCAACGTTCGGGCAGGGCAACATCTGTCAGATCCGCTAGCTACATATTAAAATGAAATATTTTTGTAAAACACTTCTTTTTTAAAAATAGCTGTCGCTGAATATGCTGCACCAGATTGGTACAATTCAGCGCACGCAAAGATAGTTGATGTGGCAATAAACGAAACAGCCAGAATAATATCTGGTTGCTTTAAACCAACCGCAATTAAAGAAATATAGGTACCCAATTGTAGGTATTTGCCTCCCCCCGAAATCAGACGGCGTGTTGCAGCGAAAACCAAACGGAGCAAACTTAATACTGACCCTAGACACCCCATGCATGGATCTCAGACGCGTCAGTGTAGACTTAAGAAGAGTTTCCTGGAGTCGATTTCTCCTGTGGTCGAGCCACCCGGGGCCCGACGGCTGTCATTGTGGCGTGCAGAGAGTGCCAGTCCCACACACTTACCGACAGCCGGTGAGATGTCAGTGGGACACAACTTACCATATGCAACATGGAGGGCACTCAACAAACTAAGAGCAGGCGTCACCCGCTGCTACAGTAACCTCAAAAAATGGGGCTACAGATAGGAAGATACTTGTGAGTGTGGCACTGTGCAGGACAACTCGTACCTTCTCTCATGCCCCTTGATTGGAGTTACATGTACACAAGAAGACACCGTGACAGCGAAGGAAAGCGGCATCCGGGTGGCCGAGCACTGGAATTTTCTAATTCGATGGTGTTCCGGACACGGAAAGTAAGCTAAAAAATAATATTTATAAAAATGATAAGATGGTGCACGAATGTAAATAAAGTTATGGATGTTTCAAGAAAAAAAATAGGTATTCTCTCTCTACCTCATCTATAATAAGCATACGTAGATGTGTCCTGTACTTTTATATAACGGTTACTCTCCGTAGACAGTAATTTATTGGTAGATATGTTTATTATTTCAGTTGAATGAAATTGGAGAAACGAAAATATTTTTGTTGAGAATTGCAGGAAAATGAGACATTATATTGATCTTACCCACAGACTCAGTTTACATGATCTCCAACTACCTACATGTATTTTTTTATACAAGTTTAGGTATTTTGAATTTGATACATGTTACAACATTCAAACATTAGAAAAAATAGTCGATAGTAAATGTCAAAGGTTTAGTTTCTGGCCGATTTGATTTTATGATAACGGTTTTTGCTTTTGTATTTTATACCGATAATCGATCTATTAATGTTTAGTATATTATTCCCAAATGACTTTTCCATCATAGCTCACGTATAATGATTTAGGTTAAAATCCAAAAATAATTTAATACCTATCCACATATTATAGTTTTTTAATTATTCTCTAGAGTAAGAAGGTTCTTGTTTTTCATAACGAACTTGGTCACTCTGGGATATGCCTATTACGTGTTAAGAGTTATTACGTGTTAAATTGTATACCTTAATAATTATCGACCGAACTCTCAGTTTCTATCAGCTATTAAAAACAGTAAATACTTAATAAATACTTGTACTACGAACGTACGCGAATTAAGCTTAATTGTACTTTTTAAACAGTGAAACCCGGTTGTGGTGTTATGTCAATAGCAATTTTCTTTATAGGAAAATCAAGACCCATCCACGCCTGCGTTCAGATAGAACACTCGAAGTCAAGTTTCGGATGTACCAGAAGTTCTACTGTTCTTGCTATTCACAAAAAAACTCTATATTACCTTTTTTTTCGAGTTTCATACATTAGAAGGAAATTTAATGTGCATATATGTGTGCATCCGTATGGCCAGGATATACAAGGGCCTTGATGTTTCTTGTTCACTACTTTTGCTGATAACATTAAAGAAGTTGCCATCTGACAATAAACTCATCACTTGCACGGGGTGTAAAGAAACGTTAATTATTGTTATTTATCAAAGAAATAGTCTGGTGAATTATTTTATTTATTCATCAGTTGGGCAATGGCTCTGGATTTTAGTATGCACTATAAGGTCACTTATTAAAACATTTACAAAAACATACCCTCTAATAAAATGTGATATAATATAGTTAGAATATTTATGTTTACAATATGGATGGAAAGAAAATTGAAATTCAATAATGTTATTGACTTTTATGTCGTTTTATTATGGAGGTATATGGATAGAATTTTTCCTTTTTTTGCCAAGTTTATAATTTGTTTCTTTAATGTGATTTTGTTTAAAGGGGGGGGGGGGGGGGACTGCTGCCAACGTACCTATTTTTCAATTTGATATACCATCAATATTTCTTATCAAATCGTTTTGTTAAAAATTATTTAGATAGTTTGGGTATTGATAAACAAAAATATACCTTAACTTTTTGATAATGTTCTGTATAAATTCTTGTAGAAAAATAATGGCATACCCCGATTTTCAACGTTTATCATATACTTTTAATAAACTATAAGACGTAGAGTAATATATTTTTTTTTAATTAAAGAAGACGAAAATATCTAGAAAAATATGATGTGACGTTGCATTAATGATTCAGGTTTAGTAAATAAACCTAAAAAACATTTATTTTCCATTCAGCGCCATTGCGTAATAAAAGTTTTTTGGTTTATTTACTTAACCTGATGCGTTAATTCAACATCATATCATATTTTTCCAGGTATTTTGTTCTTCTTTAATTTACAAAAAAAAGTATTGCTCTATACCTTATATTTTTTTAGAAATTTAAGATAAATGTCTAAAATCGGGGTATGCTTATTATTTACTTACAAGAATATATACAGAACATAATCAAAAAGTTAAGGTATATTTCTCTTTAATAATATCCAAACTAACTAGGTTATTTTTTTCAAAATGATTCGTTTAGTAATAATGATGGTATATCAAATTGAAAAAATAGGTACGTTGGCAGCAGTCCCCCCCTTAATACGTTATTTTTATGTTTGTACCCAGCAATATATGCCGTAAATGATGAAACAAATAAAAAAAGTCTTATTTCCCACCCCTGAAAAGCCGTGTGACTTTCCGGGTAAAGCCAAAAAAGCGAATCAAACTCCTGGAATAAAACAAAAAATATATACAATAAATTTGCTGGAGTTTTAATAGCGACCGCTCGGCCGCCATTCGCCACCCATAATGGTGGCTATCACTTTTATGTCATCATTTAAAATTGACAAATAATGAGCATTAAAAATCGGCCTGGAAAATGTTCCCGTATTTAACGATCCCCATATTAACGCCAAACGATCATCCCCAATAAATGGATTCGCAATACGACCTATCAACGAACGAATTAATGTAAATTGGTATTAAGTCTGTGTCATGTATTCGACGACATTATAACCCGTAACATAAAAAAGTCGCATTTTTTTTATTTGATCAGCCCACTATTTATTTATTTATTTATTTATTTATTTATTTATTTATGTATTTATTTATTTATTTATTTATTTATTTATTTATTTATTTATTTATTTATTTATTTATTTATTTATTTATTTATTTATTTATTTATTTATTTATTTATTTATTTATTTATTTATTTATTTATTTATTTATTTATTTATTTATTTATTTATTTATTAATTTATTTATTTATTTATTAATACATTTATTTATTTATTTATTTATTTATTTATTTATTTATTTATTTATTTATTTATTTATTTATTTATTTATTTATTTATTTATTTATTTATTTATTTATTTATTTATTTATTTATTTATTTATTTATTTATTTATTTATTTATTTATTTATTTATTTATAAACGGCATAAAATGCCTTTTACATACATAGATAAAAAAAATTGATGATAATAATAGATAAAATAAAAAAAGCAATTAGGTATACACTTGGCTAAAAAAAATAAAACTTAAACCTAAACAGTAAGAAAAAAATAAAAAAATACATGTAAGCAAACATAAAAAAAGATATAAGTACAAAAGGATCCAAAAAAAAAACAGTAAATTCAAAAATCAAAAAATCAATAGACGTATGCAAACATAAAAAAACGATGTACATATGGACTCAAAATCAACCAAAACATTAAATAAAAAAAGTATTATTAATAGAAAAAAAATATCAGTATCATATAAATTATAAATAAACAAAAAAGATATGCAAAAATAACAAACATTTAACAATCGCAAATATATAAATCCGTACTGAAATATCACAGATTATCCGTACTGAAATATCACAGATTATCCGCACTGAAATATTGATTTGTGTACTGTTGACGTGTATTTCAGGTAACAAACAATGAATTATTCCTGTCTAATGTGACTCCTGAAAATGGTCCTGGAGATACAGAATACTCTTATGTGACATACAGAATATTTTTAAATTAAGGTCGCTTAGTTATCATGCCTGACGGGGTTTGCCCACCCGCAAAATACCTGAGCATGGTCCTGTTGTGATGGTTATTTTTTATAATTCACCCCAAGTAATGCAAAATGAGTTCGCAACTGCTGACCGCCTGATAATAACTGATCTTCTGGCTGAAAGATATATTACAATAGCCAAACGATTTATACCATCACAATAAATATGCGTAGGAACCTACATACCCTCACACTTCTATACAAGGTCTTAAACAACCCCAACGCTCCATTTTATCAACGGAATCAATTTTACTTCCTCTCAGAACACGGGTTGCCCATTCGTTTGAATACTGAATAAACGCTCAGTATCCAAGTAATACTTTCTTTTTCACCACATCTTTCTCCGTACAATCAGCTCGTCTTTGGAATCACATCCCATCGCAACTTCGAGTTTCATTAACAATTACCGCTTTCTGAGGAATCTGAGGAATCATTTCCTTACACGTTACACTTAAATTTGTCTCCTTATCATATCCTTGTCCCTCCCTCTCCTGTCCCCTTCGTTTCTTTATTGTTTAAATTTTTCTTCTTGTCTTATCATTGTCCCCTCCTCTCTTCTCCCCTCCATTTTTTTTACTGTTTTTATATTATACGTTTCAATATATGTATATTTAATTCACATAAATTGATACGTGTCATAAACACAATTTACCTGACCAAATTAATATAGTTGGTTGGAAGATATTGCTATATGAAAATAATCCTGCCATAGTGCACATGTGTACAGAATGTTTGAAATAAATAAATAAATGTAAGTATGTTATCATATCAAACACAACATCTTAGACAAACCAAGAAAAACCTTGTGTTCATCTTTGGTCTCATGACTCAATCGCTCATCAAATGGTTAGCCTCCATGAATGACGGTCTTGAGAAGAAGTGCTCCGTTGATTGAAGATACTGTAATGAACCTTACAATGCCAATCAGATCAGTAGCAACCTGTGGATCTTCCAAACTCCACGCTTCCCATTATAATGATCTTTTCGACAACTTTTCGGGTATCTGCCTTGGAGTCTTGTGCCTTGATGATTCCCATGAATCATGATACATGGAATTCTGCTTTTATTTACACGTTCATACGAGCATCGTCTTCGCTGTCTTCCCCAGCTCGCAGTGTCTTTCGTACTGCACGTGTTCCGGATTTCCTTATTTCTTTTTCAATCTCGATGCGTGTTTCTGGTATAAAACATTGTAGAGTTTGCATTTCCGAAGTTCTGAGTCGAGATATTGTTCCAAAAAATGTATCGTTCATAAGCACATTGGTTCACAAATGATACAGTGATGACATTTTTAACACTCTTTTTTAATTCATCTATTTTTACTCTCCATTACTATTGTCTAGTGAAGCCTGTATATTATTCCACATGTGAATAATATACAGGACCTTTTATAGAGTGCTATAAACAAGAATAAATAAAAAGCTTTAGAGGTCTACACACTTAAACAACAAAATAAGCACAAATAGTAGCTCATAAAACCCTCTTTATAAGCGATAAGAACACAATATGTTCAATAAGTCATTGAATAAAATCATGATAAAATAAATCATTACTTTGAAAAACCTGCGCTACGTTTTAAGACACTTAGTTAACAATAGAAAAGGAACTATTTTTTAAAACGAGGGGGTTGTGGCCAACCCTAAACTGCACTACTAAATCACTCCACGAAGTATTTACATTTTAAATGGAATATTTTCAACATTTCTATGAAATGAGTTATTACATTATTTTACATTACTTCTCGGGCAACTAACAGGTACTATGTCAAATATTAATTTAACACGCACCCAATAACAAGTTGTCACATTCTGAAGACTAACGATGTTAATCGTCTCACAGATCCAGACTGAAGACACAATTAACAACTGTGTCTCCACCGGGAATCGAACCCGGGACCTTTGGATCAGCAGTCAGATTTCTGTCCAACTGAGTTTTGTTAAATTACTTTTGATTTAAACATTTTATTATAAAAACATGAGAATTCCTCACTGCCATTTTATGAAAGTTATGTAAAAGTAATATATATCATTTTGTCATACTTTGTTATCTGGTTGGTTGGAAGAAATAGCCTAATGACAATAATCCCGCCAGTGTGCAATTTATATTTGTTGATGGTATGTACAAAAAGACAAGTTAATAAATATTTTTTTTATCGTAACGTTATAAAACGTGGTTGAGTATTTCTGAATTCGATTATTTTACAGGCAATAAAACTATAAACGTAAAGAGGTAAGTTTAAATACAAAAGTCTGATAGAAGTGCTTGTGTTATAGCTTTATAATGGCAACTACTTGATCCCAAAATGGGTCCATAAATCAAGGAATCACGATAGACAGCGATTGAATCCATAGACTATTTTAAAATTACATAAAGCTGTTCAAAATCACCTTTGAAACTGAAAGCTTCCCCTTAAAATATAACCCTACTTACCTTTCGAAATTTTCTGAAACTGGTTAACTTATTTAGGGTGAATTTTTCCCCTTTGTGAACGACATAAGTATCCACTTGACTTATGTAAAATGTGTTTTTTGTCAATATGCTAGATTTTTAAACAATTCTATTTTCGAGACATTTTTATATTTTTCGTCAAAAAACAAAATTGAATTATTTTTTCGTTTATGACTGACACAAACGAAATTGATTTTATTTATCTTGTCACTAGCTTATTTAATATTATCTATAAAAAATCTAAAAATATGGTGTCATTGTTTAAAATGTATTCCCAGTGTATTTTGGACACTTTTTTTATTCATTTTATTTTGTATCACAACTATGTAACAGGTACTATGTCAAATAATAATTTAACACGCACGTAATAATATGTTGCCAAATTCTGTAGGATTTCTACATTTTTATTTATTTTTAGGAAACCAGCATTTTTTACATTTAAAACGTATAAAATACAGCGAAAGTACTAAAAATATAAATAAATTATATGTTGTAAATAGATTATAATCTCCCGTAATCTGTATATTATTATCTGTCTATAGACAAAAAATCAGCAAAATTAATGACTTATACCACTTGTAAATAATTACCAAAAATGTTATTTACAAGTTGACACCTGCATTTGTAAAATAGCTCAAACGTCCTGACCGGAATATCTGATAATCCTAATTAATATTTTATTGCTATAATAAATGTATTTTTTTAAACATTATAAATTCACTATGAATATATTATTTATTTATTCACCTCCATCTCTTCCACAGTAGTTTGTCTTTAGTTTTTAAGTTATAAGTTGTTACTGATGTAAAGTAAAAGTATTATCACTAATTTGTGATATATTTTTATTTTAAAAAAGTATGCATGCGTGAAGGCTACTAAAAATGATACCTCCATTTAAAATAGGTCGAAATTAAATTGTATCATAGGAAGGGGACCAAAAATAGGTTTAAAATAGTAAGAGGAAAAGTTCATAGAATTACAATTGATACCAAATATGCTTTTCTGAATGTTTGTATTTCTAATTAAATCAAAATCAGTCAATATTACAGAGTAAAAAATATACAGAGCTGACATCAGGCCAAGGTATTGGTGCAAAAAGTGAGGTGAAACAGGGTATCCCAAAACATTTTATATTAATCGGATATTAATGACGATGACACATTTATATAGCAATAAAAGTATCCGCTTTTCCAACTGTCGATTCGTTCAAGAGAATGAAATTCTATTGAAGGATGAGGCAGTTAAAATCCAAGATGCGTGTACGAAGGAACATTTTGTATGGCGTAGTGGACTTTTTGCATGCTTATAACACCAACTAGAGGCCTCGCAGCATATATGTTCCCATACATGGATTTACTCAGAATTCGGAGTAGAACATTTTATGTGAGTTTTGTGTGTCTGTGTGTGTGTCTGTGTGTGTGTCTGTGTTTGTGTCTGTGTGTCCGTCCCCCCTTTATAACTTTTGATCCGCTGAATTTACAATACCCAAAATTTCAAAATATATAAACAGTTATAGGCCTACAAAACTTTTATACTCAGAATTGGTAATTTTTGTTTCAGTCAGGGGTAATCAACTTTTGAATTTTTGGTTTATTTTTCCATATATCTCAGAAACCATAAAAGCTAGAACGCTGAAAAATGGTAAAAACATAGACAAATACAAAATATCAAATTTGTTTTTCAAATAAATTCCAGGGTTTCTCAAACATTTTTTATTATAAAAGATATTATGATAAATTTATGAGTTTAACTGCCTATATTACCATTTTTTTTAAAAATATCGAAAAAATCCGAAACACCCCAACTAAATAATTTAATTTTCTATAAAAAATATTCAAAATTTAGAGGTAAATCTCATTTTTTTTTAACAATTTTTATAAAAATTGAATTTAGTGACGACATCACTTCATACAATTTGTATGGCAGTCGCCTATACACAATATGTAAGAAGACTTAATAGTTTGGTTCTTAAATCTCGAAACATACATACATACGATAATGCTGTTTTCATATTCTATGTAGAAAAAAGGACTGACCTCCATACTGTCCTATCTTGACATACATACCTACATGTGTTGTATAGAAAATAAAATATTCTAAAATATTCAATAATGTGGATTTATGAGTTTATAGTTTGGTACTTATTCTTCAACTATACATACATACTATCGCTATCGACAGTTGGATCTCATGCGTTACAAGCAACTTGTAAATATAATAATTTTGTCAGTATATTCTTCACTAAGTCCCTTTTCACATATGTAGTACCTTTGAATTTGTAAAAGAATACTATATCAAGAGATAATTCCTACATATATGTATGCAGTAGTTGAAGGTTTATATCGTGGATGAAACGAGTCAATACATAAAAAGATGTCTTCTGCTATAACTGGTGTTGACCATTGACCATATATTATAGGGGCTGACCACTCCGAACCCTCAGTATTTTACTCAGATCCGCTTCAAGATACATTTCAAACCTGCAAACGCCTAAAAGCAGTCTGTTTTGAAAAAGAAACATGGTCTTCTGCCTTATTTATCATTTATTTACTTATTTAATAATGATTTTAATTAATATATTTTTTATATATTTTTTAAAATTATAATTTAGCTATTTATTTATATATGTATTTTTTTATTGTTTATTTATTCATTCATTTACATATATATTCATACATTTTATATTAATTTACATATGTTTGTAAGTATTTATTTATTTATTATTTTTTTATTATTTATTTATTTATATTTTTATTTATTTATATTTTTGTTTACTGATTTATTTATTTTTTATTTATTTATTTATTTAGTTATTTATTTATTTATTTATTTATTTATTTATTTATTTATTCATTTATTTATTTATTTATTTATTTATTTATTTATTTATTTATTTATTTATTTATTTATTTATTTATTTATTTATATATTTATTTATTTATTTATTTATTTATTTATTTATTTATTTATTTTATTTATTTTTTGAGTTATTAATTTATTTACCTATATTAGAAAAACTATTTAATTTAAGTATTTTGTAAACATTTTCATTATACAAAGATAACGTGTCAACTAATAATGTTTTCGTGTTTCTTATTGTACGGTAGGTAATGCTACCCGGCACACCTGTTGCTGGTTACCCCACGTTGTAAGATATACCACGATATTATGTATGTGTGTATTAACCGACAGGGTAAGATAGGACACAATATGTTTTTTTGGAAAACAATTTTCGCTATGTTCAATTCAGTTTTAACAAGGTTATATACGTCCTCATACCACCACCCATCTAAATATTTGGACTTATGTAGAAATTATTTTATTTTTTAAATTGAATCAAATAATATTTAGATGGTAGGCATACCTGACTCTGGCCCCGTATTGTCAAGTAACGATCCGATAAGTCGCCAAATCCAGTCAATAAAGTTTTTATACCTCGTAAATACCCCTAAAGATATGTAACAACATCATTATATAAAGTCTATTTCTTGTTACTACATACATAATACATTTTTTTGTTTTTTATTGTGTAGCATTTTCTTTCACTTGTGTGAATAATTGTTTATTCTTATACTACGATTTTTTTTTTTCATTATGTTTTTATTATATGTTTATAAAATGGAGTCTATGTGGTTTATAATAAATAAATTAATATAAAAAATAAATTAATACCTATATATAAATAAAAAATAAATACTAATTAACGATTAAATAGATAAAAAAATAATTAAACAATTAATAAAATGGTTAGTTAAAAAAAGATAAATTAATTTATTTAATAATTAATTAAAATATTATTTTTTTAATTTATTAATAGATTAAAAATAAGTAAATGAATAAAGAGATGAATTAATAAATTACTAAATAAATAAATAAACTATTTGTATTACATATGAGATCCAACTGTCGATGGCTGTCGATGGTAGTTGAAGAATACATACCCTACTTTATACCCTTCATCCAAATTGTTAAATATTTTATATATTTCGTTTTCGATACGAAAAATGTATGTCAAGATAGAATAGTGTGGATGTAAGTCCTTTTTATCCTTCTCGGAAAATGTAAACTGCCCGATGGCATGTATGTATGTATGGAGATTAAAATGTGAAAATACCTTGAAAAATGTAGGCCTGAACACATAAAATCTCACGGATCTTGGTTTGAAACTTTGTCGATCTGTTAAAAGAAATAACTTATCAATTCTTTCAAAATACAAATACATATCAACATACGTACCTATTGCATCATTGTGAAATAAATTTAATATCTTTATGTGTTGTACTGTACGCAGAATAACAAGCATTTATTTTTATTTAAATGTTATAATATTTTTATCCGTTTCAAATGAAAGAATTAGTTTATTCAATGTGATCAAGAAAAGTATTATTGCCTCTGAGTTATTCGATAAAATCCAATAGTTATATGTATGCGAGGAACATCGAAGTAAATCTTATTGGCACATGGACCCACATGGTGTGTAATGAGAAAAACTTTATTTCCACCGTTTCCCCATTGTTTCAATGGAGTTTTGTTCCTGGAACAAGTTTAATACCAGTCAACTTACATACCCAATCTAGTTGTATGTAACATGAACGTGACTCAACCCAGCAAATAGGTAAACGGACCGCGGCCATGGACAGAACTCTATAATGAACTTGAGCAGACGTGCGTTCACAAACCGCGAATTTCCTACAAATTAACTACACTTCGTTATATATATAACCTTTTCACTCACCTCAAGACATAATTATACATTTATTTCTAGTTGTGTAGCGATAGTACCGATATATTATAGTAGAATTATACCCACCAAACTATAAACCCTTAAATCCGAATTATTGAATATTTTAAAATCGGTCATTTTTACCTACCCCGAATATGTAAACAGCTCTGTAGTATGCATGAAGATTAAGTATCAAACTGTTAAGATTTGTTTATGCTGCCATATAAGTCCGCGAAGTATGAGTGCCTCTAGGCTTGTGAGTGACTATATGAGATACTCTAGGCTTGATATTTTTACTTCAAGTCTCTATACATACAAATGTTTGTATGTATAGAGATGTCAAAATGTTTGATGGAGATTCAATGCAGGTTCAATAGTTTTTTTTTTTGTTTTTAATAATTTACTCAAACAAAATATTCATAATATTAAATAAGAACTTTGTAATTGGCGTTATGAATCAATGTTATTTTGTCAGGCATTGATAGTAATATAATTCAAATCAAATTAAAAAAATGCATTTCTCATTTTAAATTCAACATCATACGATGTTTTCTATTAGACTGCTTTACCAAACCTTATATTCGATAAAAAAACATTGCAGCCATCGTAGAATATTATTGATGTTATTATGACAGTTTCAAATATTATATACATACACCGAAGTCCCACGTTGTGTACAGTTATGAGATTGGTATTTCCGATACAGTACGTAAATATTATTCTCCCAGCATCCCACCACCCTGGATCAAAGCAATCTGGAATGCATCCTTCACGGCTATGTACAATGTACATACATACGAGAACATAATATAGATTAAGTGTGCCGGCATGCTAGAAATATGCAACTTGTGTGTGTTATGCAACAGGCGAACATCATGAATATTCCCAGAACGTTCTGCATTACACAGTCTTCAATTTTTAACGAACGCTACGGCGCTATCCGTGAATCGTGAATTCAACGCCTTTAAATAAAATATTCTTTAGACGGTATCATCTTGCGATGAATCTACGGAATTGCAAAAGAAATACCAATGAACGTTAAAGTATAGATAATTTTCATACACCAATTAGAGAATGAAGAACATTCCATACGTTCAGAACTCCTAGCTGGATAAAACTATGCTCAGAACTAATTCATTTTTAGAGCATGCAATATCTTCAAGAGGTTACTCACTACTACAATTTAGGATATTGATTGCAAAATCTTTAATCCGAGTATCATTGTTAGTGCGTTCGCGTTTTTATTGTGAACATTAATTAATCTTATTTAACCACAAGAGTTTCTTATTAGAAAGGGAGAACTCCAAGGCTCTGTCCTCAGTCCAATATTGTTCATAGTGGTCTTGGATGACTTAAAAAAGCAAGACATAAATGATATCCTTTAGGTTTAGACCATGCTTTTTGCAGATGATGTGGTACTGATATCAGATAACGTTAATGACTTACAGATCAACCTGGAAATATGGAGAAAGATCTTGGAGGATAATGGTAAAAAAAATTAGAAAAAAAGAAAGTACATTAATTTGTGTCTTCCATTCGAAAACCCTAAAGCTGTAACTCCTTAATCGCACCTTTTTGGTGAACCACGAACAATCTGTGATTCATTACAAATCTTAGGCTCTGTAATACACAAAGACGAGACTATAGAGTGGGAATTTACTATAGAACGGGCGTAGACTGGATGA
Source organism: Molanna angustata (assembly GCA_963576475.1). NCBI lineage: Eukaryota > Metazoa > Arthropoda > Insecta > Trichoptera > Molannidae > Molanna > Molanna angustata. The sequence continues at coordinate 7,083,648 of OY754971.1, read as the reverse complement.
ATTTCAAATCAGTGTATGCAATTCAGTGTGACCCAAAAATGCCTAAAAATATAAAGTCAAATATTAGCAAACAATTTTTAGACCCGCAATTATGTATGGCATAGAATGCTGGACAATGTACAATTTCTACGCAAGACATCTTGAGACCACGAAAATGCGAATACTTTGGTGATCGTTAGGAGCATCATTATTTAAAGATAAAGTAGAGTTTTTACGTATTCGTGGTAGCCTGGAAGTCACTAACGTAAAGGGCAATCTAGAAAAACGTCAGCTGAGATGGTATGGGTATGTATATAGAAAACCATTAGACCATATCGTAAATAAGGCAAGAAATATTAACCTTGCTCGTTTATCATCAAGAGGAAGACCAAAGAAGACCCGGATAAACAATTGCTTCAAGATCATACAAAGAAATGGCATGCAGTGAAGCGACAAACTAAATAAAAATGTATAATTATCGACTTCATTGAAATCGACAATTTGACTGTAATCGAATCAAAACAATTTGTATTTAGATTCAGTTGGGCAACAATACAAAATCGTTTTAAAAAAATAATCTTTTAGGTGACTCATCCATTGCGAAGGATATTTATTTAGTGACAAGTCATTTATTGACTTCTTCAACGAAACCTATTCCAAATCCTTCCATGCGTCAGGTAACATACTGAACATTTTTGGATCAAGAAAAGTAATGTTGCTTTGCGCGATCATTGTTATATTCTATGAACTTAGCTGGCTCATATTTTGTAATCTGTTCTTAATAATAATGAATTGTCATGCTGTATAAAAAAATGTTTCATCATTATTGAATATTGCCTAAAATAAGTGAATAAAGATGGACTGGCGGCAGAGCGACTAGTTCACTATATTCATAATAATCAAGTGGGCGTGGAAGACATGAAAAGCGAAATTTGGATGTCTTCAGTCACGGAGGTCAGAATGAATCATAGGAGTAGAAGGAAGCGATTAATTATTTGTGAACCTTCCATAAACGAGAATATTCTTATAAAAAGTAAAATTAAAAAAACTTTGATAGAAGTTACTGCAATTAGTGATCTTAATACAAAATGTCTACCTACTTAGTTTTTTTTTAAAAATCATTTGTAATGATTCTTCTTCTGGTGCCCTGTCAGGAACCGCCGACGTTAGCGATCACTCTGTCAAATCCCTCTCTGTCCCATGCTGCCTGCAATATCTGCTCCACACTCAGCCAGGACATCTGTCTTATTCCAGTCCCTCGGCGACCTTCTATCTTGCCCTCCAGTATTAATTGAAGCAAGTGGTATTTTTCTCCCCCTATAATGTGACCTAGATATGCAACCTTGTGGACCTTTATTATAGACAGGAGTTGCCTGGTTGTTCTGACTCGACTTAAAACTTCTGAATTTCGAACCAGATCTGTTGTGAAATTTTGAGCATTTTGCGATGCAACCACATCTCAAAAGCTTCTTACCTGTTCGTGGTGTGAACTTTCAGCGTCCAAGTCTCGCAGCCGTATAACAACACAGACTACATAAAACATTTCATCATCCTCTGTCATACGTCCGTTACAGAAGAGGCCTCTTTTTTTTAAAAGGCAGCTCTTTCCACTTCAATTCTGCACTTTATCTCCATATTCGGGTCAAAAGTCTCCGAAATAATACTGCCAAGGTACCTACTAATTTCTTAGGAACTGAGTTCTTGCAATTCCAAAATGGTACAAAATATGTCGACTCGGCGTAGTTTCAATTACATAAGTTCTTTTACATATCATTTTGTTTTTATAAATTAACTGATATCGGTTAGAAAATCTTCAAATCAAAGTAATGGAAGAACCATGTTAAAAGAAACAAATGATTTCAGTAGAGTAGCGTTGTGAAAATGAGCAAATTTTTGTTTGTATTCTAAGAATATGACTTGGGATGAATGTGAGTACATAGATACATATGTATGTTAAGCTCCTTGAAGCGAGTTGTGTGTATTTCACGGTTCATGAATGATGGAATTGTGTATGTGAACTGTGAACTACTGTGAATTACCATGAGCTCTAAGTACAGCCTCCAGCCGGGATAAACTGTTTTGCTATTCATCCATATGAATATTTTCTGCTTGCATTTTGATTTCTACAATCTCACTTAAACATACCAAATTTGACAAATATGTGTATTACGTAATAGAAATATCTAAATATTTCAAGAAAAATCATTCGTGATGGTACAAATAAATGAATAAATTGCAGAAATATAGGTGTTTCACGTCAGCTTACACCATGTCAGCTTATTTATTTGTATAAAATTAGGTACGTAAGTGATTACTGCTTCAATTTGTGGCTAATTTATTATTCTCATGCTAATTAATGAGTAGGTCAACAAATGAGGAAATTCTGTTTTCAAACCTTAATTACGTAAATCAATGAAAAACTTGTCCAAAGCCTTTAAGCTTTCTGATGTTTCAAATTATATTAAGAAAAATATTAAAAATGTTCTTATTGGTTTTAGAGATATAATAATGATTTTTCATGAAGCTCGTACTAAATTATTGTGGTTTTTCGTTCATTTTCTCAATATTTGACATACGTATATAAAAATAAAATTGGATTATATTTTCTTGTTCAAAAGGTATTTTATATCCATTCACTTTTTATCTGAGTGTCGATCAAATTGAAATTATGAATTATTAATCATAAAATTATTTAAAGATCCTTTCATTTAATTGAACAATCAAGAATTTTTTTTATTTTATTTTAGATATAATGTCATCCCATGCCATTTTAATTCTTATAAAATTAATGTTGATTTAACCCGAGTAGAAATTATTTTTTTTTAAATTGAATGGGAATATTGGATTTTGGATCTGTGTCCCTCGAGATTTCTTGATAATTCCTTTCGACCTAGATTTACCCAGATTACCAACCAAACCCATATTCATTAAAACGTAATCTTTCATATTAAGTCCGATAGATTTGGCTATACATTTTTTTTTCCAAAATTAAAAACAAACAGAATGCTGCTGTTAATTAAACAGATTTGATATTCTCCCGCGAGGAAAAAAAATCTCTTTTGCGCAAAAACACATCTGCAAATTTTAATGAACATACCGTACACCTAATACGGCTCTCAAACAGTGTAGCACAAATCGAGATAAAATGTACCAATCGTGCAAAGTAAGAAGTCAAGAGGCTACATGAACCTTAGAGAAACGATAAATTTGTATCAAGACAGAAACGAGTTAGTTCTTGTTTTTTGTACAATCAAACATTGCAATTCAATCCAAGAGTTGTTCAACAATTTTTGTGCGCAATGAAACTCAAAACTAAGACTTAAGACGAAATATTTACCATCGGTAAAGGTTGAATAAAAGAATATATGCAGATAAAAATATACAAGAGTTGCAGTGAATAGCAGAGGCCTCGCCAGAAAGGGACGGCATGACAATATGAATGATTTTTTGGAAGAAGGAAACATAAGGAGCTTCAACGATCGATCGACATTAGACGATACACGAATGTAAAGTAAGCCTGGAATGTGTGCAAAAATAGATGAGTATAGCGGTCGGTTCTCTCTGCTTACCCCATAAGAGACATGGCGTGATGGTATGTATGTATGTATGATAAAGGCCTCTTTTAAAATAATATACCTTTTCAATAACAGACGAACGAAAAGTAGAGGTCGGCCAAAGAAAAGTAGGCACGATTATTTAAAAGGAATTATATAAATGGAAGGATGGAAAGGTTTGAAATAAGAATAATAGAAAAGCGTGTTTGAGATGATACATCGACAAGAAAGTTTGGAGATTGGTTATCTTTGCCTACCCCAAATAGAGAAATGGCGTGATGGTACAGTACCTTTTTTCGATTACTGTTGCTATACAGAAATATCAAACAAATCAGACAGAGATTCTGCTTGCTATTTGCTGATTTAGCAAGCATAAACATAAGCATTAACCACACACAATCACGAGATATCCCAGTGTGGGGTAATCAGCGACATGTGTGCGGATGTGTGTCCTTAAGGAAGCACATTTAACCTAAAAATGGCAACATTCAGAATTGGTCGTGAACTATCTAAAATTTTATTTTGCTTGTTGTATTTTCGATTATTCGGCTCTAACGGGACCTCAAAAACCATGTGCCTTGCATGAAACGCATCGATAATCATTTAAATCAAATAGGAAATTGACGTATGATAATAAACTCGCCACATAGGCAGGGAGCAATAAAGTGTTGATAATGTTAGTATTAATAACGATTATCAAGATATTTACTTAAAAATTTTGAAAAAAGTCATCAAAATCTGTCCAGCCGTTTAAAAATTCAATGACATACACAAGCACAAATAAAACTCCTGTTTCGCATCTTATTGTATATCTCAATGTTATACTGCGTACATAACACCAGGCGTAATTTTTTTACATTCTTTAATTTTTTATTCGAATTGCGAATCTAAACCATCCAGGGACCCAATCGAATACCATGGCCTCAAAATCGGTTCAACCGTTTAGGAGTTCAGTGACATACACACGTACAGAAGAATTATATGTATATAAAGGTAAGGAATTAGGTAAATTTACTATAAACCAAGAGTAAAAATTTAACTTTATTTTGATCTATATAACCTGGTAAATCTACCTACATGTTTTTTGTATAGTTTGTTAGCCAGTAAATAGATTTCCGTGTGTTATCGATGATTCATTTATTCTGGTTATTCTGTTTCGAAATACGATAACTCACGTTACCACAGTTGAAAATTCCACGCTTTTCTAAAAATAACGTATAAATCATTACCGAGAGGCGGTAATGTCGCTAGTTGTCAATTATATCGGTGTGTGTGTGTGGGGTGAAAATAGACTAAGAAATAATAATATATCGTATAAAGAAAAGGAAAACAGGTTGATAGACGACACGTGAACGGCAGGCATCTGTAGGTATGGCGGGCGGAGGAAAGACCCTTATTGCGGGATTTGCCAAACCAACCGTATTTATTGATTTAACAAGACAACCAACCAGAGAAAAACAATACCATCAATAAATGATTTATAATACTCGCTTTTCTCTTCTCCGCTCCGACAGAAATAAGCAATAAAACACACCCAAAAATATGACACCGAAGGGCAGAGATTTGTTTCGTCGAAATCTTAATTTGTATTGTGTCTTTTTCCTTCGGCATTTCGCTTGAATCCAGTCTTTTAAAATTAACACAAAGTCTTCAATACTCCCGAACATAATATTATAATTATTACAAGTTGCATGTTATACATGAGATCCATCTGTTCATGGCGATAGTAAGTATAATTGAAGAATACGTACCAAACTATAAGCACTTAAAAACAAATTAATAAATATTTTAAGATATTTTGTTTTCTATACAAAACATGTAGGAATGTATGTCAAGATTGGATAAAATGGAGGTCAGTCTGTTTTTCCTAACCAGAATATGAAAACAACATGATGGTATATGGAGATTATCTTTTATCTTTATCTTTTTACTCCTTCTCGGGCAACTAACAGGTGCTATGTCAAATGTTAATTTAACACGCACCGAATAACAAGTTGCCACATTCTGGAGACTTACGATATTTATCGTCTCACAGATCCAGACTGAAAACACACATAAAAACTGTGTCTCCACCGGAAATCGAACCCGGGACACTTGGATAAAATTATGTATCAAACTATTGAGTCCCCGTAGATATTGTGTAGTGTATACTTCCTTACAAATTGTATGAAACGATGTCGTCACTAAATTCAATTTTTATAAAAAATGATTAAAAAAAGTTTGAGATGTACCTACTTTTGTAATATCAGAATATTTTTAATAGAAAATTAAATTATCTAATTGCGGTGTTTCAGCTTTTTTCTATATTTAAAAAAATGGAAATATATGTAGTTAAACACGACATAAATTTATCATAAAAAATGTTTTTTTTATAATAAAAAATGTTTGAGAACCTCTGGAGTTTTTATAAAATTTAATGTTTTCGAGATTTTGTATTTGTCTATATTTATACCAATTTTAAGCGTTCTAGCTTTTATGGTTTTGAGATATATGGAAAAATAAAGTAAAAATTCAATACTTGATAACTCCTGACTGAAACAAAAATTCAAAATTCTATACAAAAATTTAAAAGTTTTGTAGGCCTATAATTATTTATTTATTTATTTAATTTAAGGGGAAACATACAGCAATTTATTATCCATAAATAAAAACAATAACAAATATCAGTAATTTGCCAAAATAGTTCCCACAACATGCGTAATATAAAAAAGGACAACTCTCTCTCTCTCTCTCTCTCTCTCTCTCTCTCTCTCTCTCTCTCTCTCTCTCTCTCTCTCTCTCTCTCTCTCTCTCTCTCTCTCTCTCTCTCTCTCTCTCTCTCTCTCCTTAGAACCTACATTTTTGTTTTCCTTAAGAGCCCCTTGGTTCGTAGTGTCCTGCTCGTGTTTCTACAGTATACGTCATGATCTGCCGCTCTCATGTCTTATATTACTGACCATGCTGTCAATACGCATGTGTTTATTTTTCCCGACCATATTTATAAGACATCCAGATACATGTTCGCAGACTTCAGTCTATATGTCATTATGGCTGCAGATCTCTACTCCTAAATATTTGAAACTCATTACCTACTTCCTTCGCGAGCTTATCATCAACAGCTTGCACTTTGAAGGTTGGTTGGATATAGTAATACTATTTGTTAAACCATGTTTAAAAATATCAAATCTTTTAATTTATCGGTCTTGTTTTGTTATGACCTTCCTTGTTCCTTTCAACTATCGTCGCTATTTGTTGCCTGATCCCAAGATCAATATAAAAGAATATGAGCAAGAAAATATTTAATTGACTATTAGTTTAACTATTTTCAAATACTAATGTTTCAGTTTGAAATTTCATCATACTCAAATGCAGTACCTACTCGAATTATATAGGTACATTTCAATTTTATAGAATCATTCAAATCACTAATTTTAATCTCTTTATTTTGTTACTAAAACAAATATAACCGCATTCAGCGAGTAATTAAATTAATGTAAGTTTCGTGGTTTCTCACATTTTTCTTCACCCAATTTACTCTTAAAAAACTTGCTCTCCAAATAGAAGCAAGTCCTGAAAAACTTTGAAATGTGATAGTCACGCACTTTGCTGTTGAAAGGAGCAATCGACGATCTGACGGTTGAGTGACGCAAACCGGTTTAAATTTACAACAGTGTTTTTCCAAATGTTTTTCAGAAATTAAATTAAAATATGTAAATGTTTTTGAATGTTTTATATATAGAGTGCTTATCTCTACTGTGTAAAAATCTTCTTATTTATATTTAAGCGTTTGTATTAAAACAATATATTTCTGGTTATTTTTTTTTCATAATTCTTACTACCAGCCTTATTCTCAAAACTTAAAATCTAAATTCTATTTCAAATAATGCTCCGAATTAATATTCGATTCGAAATTTGAAATTAGAATCGGATTTCAAGTAAAAAAAATGTCGATAGTCAGCAATTCAATTTATAAACTAGTTGCATGTAACACATGAGATCCAACTGTCGAAAGCGATAGTATGTATAGTTGAAGAATAAGTACCAAACTATAATCCCATAAACACAAATTATTTAATATTTTAAGATATTTGATTTTCTATACAACACTTGTACCTATGTATGTATGTCAAGATAGGATAGTATGGAGGTCAGTCCTTTGATCCTACGCAGAATATGAAAACAGCATGATGGTATGTATGTATGTTTGGAGATTAGTATCAAATAATTAAGTTTTCTTAGATATTGTGCGTAGGCGATTGCCATACAAATTGTATGAAGAAATGTCGTCACTAAATTCAATTTTTATAAAAATTGTTAAAAAAAGTTTGAGATGTGCTAATACAACTTTTATATTTTTTATAGAAAATTAAATTATCTAGTTGGGGTGTTTCGGCTTTTTTCGATATTTTTGAAATATTTGGAAATATAGGCAGTTAAACTCATAAATTTATCATAAAAAAAATATTTTTCTTAATAAAAAACGTTTGAGAAACCCTGGAATTTTTTTGAAAAAATCTATTAGAGATATAGTATTTTTCTGTGTTTATACCAATTTTCAGCGTTCTAGCTTTTATGGTTTCTGAGATATATGGAAAAATAAAGTAAAAATTCAAAAGTTGATAACCCCTGACTGAAATAAAAATTCAAAATTCTGAGTATAAAAGTTTTGTAGGCCTATAACTGTTTATATATTCTCAAATTTTGGGCTCTGTTAATTGAGCGGATCAAAAGTTATAAGGGACACACACACACACACACAGACATACACACACACACACACACACACACACACACACACACACACACACACACACACACACACACACACACACAGACACACGAAATGTTCTACTCCGAATTCTGAGTAAATCCGTGTATGGAACATATATGCTGCGAAGCCTCTAAGTTGGTGTTTTTTGACTTCAAAGTTGGAAAAGCCGTGAAAAAAGTAGACCTCTCCATACAATTCTCGCGTATTCTGGCTTGATACATTGTCGATATGTTAAGAGAACAAAGTTCTCCTGAACAAATCGACAGTTGGAATAGATCGAATATTAGCGCAAACATTGTTTTTTTTTTCCCTGTCGGAAGTCAATAATGTTTTTTTGGCAATTTTTTTATATCGCAATTGAGAATTCGTCTCAATTGAATTGGAATATTATTAGAGATTGAATATTTAGATGTGTGGTGGCAGAACGGTTAGCGCGCTGGGTTAGTAATCCAGTGGTCGCGAGTTCGAATCCTGCCTCGACCGATTTCGTTCACCTACATATAGAACAATAATTCATGCTTAGTTTAGGGAATATATAAGAATGTATATATACATACTGCAACTACACATTCATTCTTAAAAAAAAGAAAAAGAAAGAGAACCGAGAAATCAGGGCACATATAGGGCTTACGACCTCTATGGACTGGTGTACATGACCATTTAATGTGCATGCGCAACGTTCACCAATAATGTCTTTTTTTATTGAGTTTCCAATAAATCCAATTTTTGAAAGTTCTATATAATATGTTTTTCGTTAAAATTCCTTTCACTTGAGAATTAGCTGAAAATCACTATGGCCATCTATGAAGTGACGAAGAAGCTTTTGTGTTACGCCATCTATTGAGAAATGGTTTCGTTAACAATAAAATCAACAGTTGGATAGCGACAGAAAAATAGACGTGATCGTTTTTTTTTTCAACTTTTTTCCTTAGTCGTTCGTCCATTCATAAAAAAATTCACAAGACGACGTGTCTATAATCAATTGTTTTATATTTTCAGGTAGTTTTTAATACCTACATAATATAGATTTGAAAATTTAAACCCGCGTCAAAGTTTTGTTGTGGAAAGAGAAGCAGACTAGGTATTAAACCAAAGAAAAAGAAGAAGAATGGAAAATAATATTGTAATATATTGATGTTGCGCCTGGTATCAGGCAATGTGTATAACGGAGGACGAGATCATATGAATGATGATTCGGGAATATTCAGGATTGGATATAAAGGTAGGTCGGGGTTTTGTTCGGGGCTTTTTGTATTGATAAACGATAGTGCTCTCTCGTGGTGGTTCATTCATATATAACTTTATAATTGTACTTCTCTCTGTTAATATATAATTACTGTTAATTGTAATAAACTGTGTTAAGTGAAAACGCGTGTATTCATTTTTTATAATCGGAGTATCTAAAATTACCAGATATTAAAAATATATTACAAATAGTCCAAAACACCAATATTAAAATCATCCTTAAGAAACCTTTTGACTATCCAACAAACCAACTTTATCAGGATTTTTATGTTCTCACAATAAATTCACTTTTTAAAAGAGCCTCTCTTTACCAGATATTTAAAGATCATTTCATAAGAAATTTATATCCAACCTCCAATTCAAGAAAACATCCAAGAAGAAAGACAAACCTTGATATACCATTATTAAAAACGACTACCGGCCAGCTCCATTATACATACCAAGGTATTAAATGGTTTAATGAGCTGACCGATAAATATAAATTAAATACAACTGATTTTGAAAACTATAAAAATGCTGTTAAGTCTCTATTTATTTTATAACTTCTTAATGGAATTGTTTAATATTTAATGTATTTTAATTGCATGTTTTTTTCTGTTCTGTATTATAATTGCATGTTTTTTTCTGTTCTTTATTTTTCTTTTGATATTGTGTACATTATTGGTTTTTGATGAATTATGATAATGAAGATTAATTTTTAGTTTATATAGGAATCCCCCCCAAACCACGAGTATAAGCTCTTTTTGGTGGGTAATATGAATAAAATATATTTTGTGAATGCTATTATAAGTATTGTAAATTGTTATATTTTATTTCTATATATATAAATAAATAAATAAATAAATAAATAAATAAATAAATAAATAAATAAATAAATAAATAAATAAATAAATAAATAAATAAATAAATAAATAAATAAATAAATAAATAAATAAATAAATAAATAAATAAATAAATAAATAAATAAATAAATAAATAAATAAATAAATAAATAAATAAATAAATAAATAAATAAATAAATAAATAAATAAATAAATAAATAAATAAATAAATAATAAAATATTAGAAGACCGTGTACAATGGTGAAGCAAATTTTTTGTAGGATATAATATTGCCATAGTTATGAACGATTTAAATATGTTTTGACATATTGAATGAAGGTATTTTCTTATTTTATTCTTATAAAAAAATATGACAAGTGCTTCGAAGAATTGAGTTTGACAATATAGGTACCTACTTGAATATCTATAAAGATAGGTAGGTACGTAATACGTTCAAAAAAACTCAAGTGAGAGAGCATGAAATTTAGTTTGAGAACGATTGTTTGTAGCGGTATGTGTTGGAGTGACAATGTTTATAAAAAGGAAATTGTGAATTGGAGAATTAGATTGGGAAGGATTCTGTAATACGTTTGTTCTGTTTTCAGCTATTTGCTATTTTCTGATCTCTATAATACTCAATATTGCAAAACGTATGGTATCCGGTTATGTTCACGACAAACCACAATACAATACAAAAACGGTATAAAAAAAATCGAGCGAAATTGGTTTGTTGTTCAGAAAAACCGCGCTTCTGTCGATTTGATAAAAACTCCGCATATTTTCTGTTAATTGTTCGAATCTTTCTATTTAATGGGGCGAATGCTGCCAAATTACCGATTTTTACACATACATACCATCACGCCATGTCCCTCGCGGGGTAGGCAGAGAGAACCGAACGCCACATTTTTCTATCCCTGGCACGCATCTCTCGCCTCGTCGAAGAAAATATAATAAAAATGAACAAATTACGAAAAAAAAATATTTCTCAAAATATAGGTAGGTACCTATATTTTGCAAACCGCCGTGGCACAGTTGGTAAGCCTTTTGGCTTCTGTGCGGGCGTCATGGGTTCGATTCCCAGCAGAGAGAGGAAATTCATTTAAATTCATTTCTCTCGCAAGTATTGCTTCTCTGTACTGGAAAAACTGGCTAGGCGGAAAAAAATGCCATTTGGCAATAAACTCGCCACTTGCGCAGGATGCTAGGAAGTGTTCATTGTTATTATGTTTTTTTTCCAAAATACTACCAAATATTTTTTTAACAAAAGTCGGAATATTATAGACTACAGAACTGGCAACCATTTTGTGATTGAATTTTATTAAAAGATCATTTTCAAAGAATGAAAATAATGTACATTTTACTCAATTCTTACCGTATAATAAATTATTTGTATCATTAATATACCTACATCAAAATGTGAAACTTTGAAAATTCAAAAGAGATACTAATAAATATAATATTTCAACTTTAACAAATAAATTAGCTAAACATTCGTCACAGTAAAGCCGCGTTGACACAGTCAGAGTGCGCTCGGATCGAGCACACTCGGATACCGATCCGTGTAGACTCGGACCACGTCCTATTGTTCCGAGTTAGCTCGTATGGGAGTAGTCAAACAAAATGGCGGACAACGACAAACATGTGTCATCTCGTGGTAAAAGAAGTGGTCTGAGCACGATACCGCTAAATTTTTAGAATTATATGAAGCGGAAGAACTTCTATGGAACGTTAAATTAAAAAATATATAAAAATAAAGACGCAAGGAACGTGGCAGTGCCATTTGTACTTCATGAAGGAAATTTTCAGATGCGCCCTGCTTTGTACGCCTTAAAATCCATTGACGGGTCCAAATTTTCCTTTTGAGTTGCTTATTTGTTTCCTTGTAGTGGTTTTCTAACGCTTTAATTAATGTGTCTGCAACAACTCCACGCCGGTGGCACTCTATTGGTAGCACTGGTTTTACTTTACGCTCACATCTCCAAAGGTGGCGCTTTTTATTTTTTTTTTATGTTGGTATTTTTGAAAATGCAATGTAAAATTTTCAGACCTTCAGCATACTTCAGTTGTGTTTTGTTGTTTGTTGTTTGTTGTGACGCGAAACATTTTGATCCTTTAAAATCTTGAAGTAAACCAGATAATAAATAATATAACACGTATGATTTTGTAAAATTCTTGTTGTTTTCGGTGTTCATCTACATACACACTATCACGCCATGTGATGGTGATGGTGTTAATCTATTGCCAGCTTTTTGTGTTTTTCGATTATCTTCGCAAGATGGCTGACAAGTTTTGTTGTGTTTTGAATAAATTGTCAAGTGAAATACGGCGAAGTGAAGTTATATAGTTTTCCGAAAATCAGTATTAAATCTTTCTTTGTGGAAAATAAATTAAAAAAACCTAATAATCTACAATGCACATTTTATTTAGTACAATGTATTTTATGAATTATTTGGCATGATTTTTGAAATATTGCAAATAAAATCCATCATATGTGTTTTTTTTTAATATCTTAATAATGATTGAAAAATGGTTATTTTTTATTTAAGTTATCCTTGAATCCATTCCTCAAAGCTGGAAACATTTTAAAACGGAAATTTAAATTTGCCGTGGACCGGTCGCGTATTCATTGCCCCTATAGCGGAGATGTGAGAAACCTTATGATTATCCGGTTACAGCTTCTATGTATTGAGTGACACATCTGAAGTATACTGAAAGTTTACTTCCATATTATCTGTGAACAACTCCCACACTTTGCAGCAACAGATCTGATTGTGCCATATTTATGACCTAAAAACGAGTAAAAAAGCTTGTGTGTTAAATGAAAACTAACACCTTACAGCAACAGAGCTGTCGCAGTTATGATTTTGAATCCGAATAAAAAAGTTTGTGTGTAAACCGCTATCCGTGTACACTCGGATGAAGCTTACTCATACGAGTCCACTCGGTCCGATCATACTCTGACTGTGTCAACGCGGCATAAGTAAGCTATTATTAATTTTGATTCCATCCCAATAAAGTTATCCACTACATAACAGGTATTATAATATTGAATATTTTTATCGAACTATCGAATAAGGTTGCATATATGCAAACATTGGATTTTTTTCTTGTCGGGAGTCAAATGATATTTTTTCAAAAATTGTTTTACGTGTCAATAGAGACGAAGTTGGAATATTATAGAAGAACCAGGAACTCGAGGCACCTACAATGCTTAAGGGCTGCGCAACGTCCAATTATGCCTTCTTATTGAGGTCCCTTATCAATGCAATTTAGACAGTTCTATGTATTTAATAATGAGAAATAGAAATAGTTTGTAAATAGGACATTTTTACTAATGCCATCTATGAAGTATCGAAGAAACCTTTTGTAGCGTCATCTATTGAGAAGTTGGTATTTTGTTAACAATGATCGCAACATTCCGTATACGTGAAGTTACAGTGTTGTCCCACAGATGTCATCCTTGAATTGCGTCAGAAATATTATTTCATTTTTGGCTTGTTTACCTATGTACTTGTACCAATGTGTATGTAAATGAAATATTTTTTATACGTAAACAAAAATATATATCTATTTAATTTCATAGACATACATTAACTGATAACTATATATTTATTTATTTTTTGTTGTAAAGTGATTGTATAATGATCTTCATCTGTGGACAAACGTAATTGGTCTGTTTTTTGTATACTTAATAAGACTGTGTTTATCCCTTAAATAAATAAATAAATAATATTTAGATAGGTACCTAATGAAAAAAATATTACTTACTCCAGTTATTGGCGCTGAAAAGTTGTGGTCTTCCAATTTCTTGGACGCATCAGAGATCATTATCTCCTGGGCAAATGGATACAGGAGATCCCCAAAAAAGTCTGTCGCTTCTCTGGGTAGCTGTGTGGGCATATTGTCTATTGAGCAGACCAAAACTCCGGGACCTTTGAAACTAAAACAAAAAAAAATAAAAAAAAGTCAGAAGTCCATCCATGGAATTTTTAATTTAATAAAACTCTATGTACTAAATACTGTTGCTGCAACCTGTTCAAATCTACATAGACAGCTTCTAACGGTTTTATTAGACAGCGAAATTCTTCCCACACTTCATGTCTATTTCTTTCATCTTTAAAGTTCATCTGTTTATGTAAGTCTGTGGAAGTCTAACAGATGGAAGCAATAAGTGGTGCTGTAAATTATAAAGGTTTTTTTTATTGGCTATTAAATATAACGTGGTATCCAATCAAATAAAAATAAATATTTAAAATAATAAAATCACACACGTACAGCCATATTTTAAAATCGAAAATTATATCCTTCAGTTTTTAATCTTAATAAAAAGTAAAACATTATATTTTCAGTAGGTATTTTATTCGACGCCATGAAAAATATAAGCTACGATAGACTTAATGAAACTGTTGCATTTTTATAAAATAAACGATACAATCCCAGGATACAAATAGAGCTTATTAGCATCAATTACAGCACCGAGTTTGAAACAATAACGTATAAACTTTTAGAGATTCATGGAAAATTTTCGCAAAAATACGTGTACACATTTGAATTCGCAATTTAAGTTTTTTAACAAATATTTATTTTTTGACCCGATGGTTGGAACATTCAAAAGTATTATATATTTTTTACGTGATAATAATTTATTTATGTCACTTTATTGTTCATCAAAATACTATGTTTTATTTAAAAATCCTTTTTTACAAGTATAATAATATCTGATGTAGATACAATTTAAGTTGATAAAGTAGTAAATAAAACGTTTAACACTATAATTAAGTAAAACGTCAAAAATTTAAGTCATTACTGTATATATATTTATTTTAATTTGTTTAAGTATAAGGCTACTCTACTAGGCATATGCCTGTCCCAGAGTAGCGTTATGTAAGTTGATTTTTATAACTAATATAACTTTGTTTTTTTTTTGTAATTTAATCTTATAGTAAAATTAATTAAATTTTCAGTTACTTTTCTTCCTTTAGTAATTAACCATTTGTTTGCTATAGCTTTTAATTTGATATGTGAGTAGGATCTTATGGATGGACAGTCAGTTTTAAAGAGGTTAAATTGTTTTTCTGACCATGTTTTGTCTTTTGGTATTTCGTCGAGATTTAGTAATGCTTGTCTAGTATTATATGAATGTGAGTTGCTGATTATCGTGTGGTGGTTTAAGGTTTCGATGTCTTTACATACATTTCGATACATACATACCACCACGCCATGTCCCGTACGGGGTAAACAGAGAGAACCAAGTGCCATATGCACAAATTCATGGCATCCTTTACATCCATGCGTCGTCTCATACATGCTCGTCGATTATTCAAGCTTCTTATGTTTCTTTCGTTTAAATTATCATTCACATGGTCATGCCATCGCTTTCTGAGGCGACCCCTGCTATTCACTCCTGTCTTTTATATTTTTTGGTCTGTCGTTCATCGTTCATTCTTTCAATATGTCCAAACCTAAAACATTTAAAGGTATTTACTTTCATTTCACTTGAAATATCCTTCTTAATTTTTCATTCTCTCTTTATGCCCTCATCATATATCGTTGTATTATAATATACACTTCTCAATGATCAACAAAGATTCAATCAACAGTGACCAGCTTAAATAATATAGAGAATGCTAGCTGTGTCTAGCGAATGCGCTATGTCTCGAATAATATAATGTCCTGTAGAGGTTTTTTGATGTTTTCAAAACATTTGTTATTAATTTATAAAATTGACTTCCCAACGGGTAACAAAAATACATAAAATATATTTTTTACTTACTACCAGGCACAATGTCAATTATAAGTTTAACTCACATCCATTAACAAATTGTCACATTGTGGAGACTTGGGATATTTATATCGTCTCACAATTCCAGTCTGAAAACCCAATAAAAATCTGTATCTTCACCGTGATTTGAACCAAGACCCCTTGGCTCAGAAGCCAAATATATCTACTCAATTGAGCCGTGAAGGCCGGCATTAAAATATTGAAATGACACGCGAATTATCAAAATCTAAAAACTTAAGCTCGTCGAAAATGTTCGGTTATGAATTTTGATATCCATAATATTGACCATCTCTGATGTCATTAATATTATAGCAAGCTTTAGATGGATAAGAGCCATTTGTTGACATCCCCTTCATCTATAACTACCGCCCCCCACCACCCGCTACTAAGCTAACTAATTACATTACCCTGACATACATAGAGGAGTAGAACCAATGGATCATTAATTTGGTATGAGTGGATTGATTCTCATGCACAAGGCAATGGGACTCTCATTGCTGATTGTGTAGCTCGATTGATTGCAGAATGTTACATATTGTTCAACTGCATTGTTCAATTTGTTATATTATTAATTTATCAAACAAACCTCACTACTAATATGATAATATTATAATATAATCATTGACTGTTTTGTTTCCCAAAATAAAATAAATAAATAAATTGGCTTAGTTAGTTAGATATCCGATTTCTGAGCCATGGGGTCTTGGTTCCATTCCCGGTGGAGATATGTATACTTTTCAATTGTGTTTTCAGTCTGGATCTGTGAGCCGGTTATGGACATGTTTTATCCGCACATTTATTAGAAATTTGAGAGATCTTCAATAATTTTAACGAACTTTAAAAAGGCCACCTTTTTGGTGAATCTTGGAAAAACAATAACACATCACGCATATACATTTTTCTTTAATGAAAATAAAATAATCACATAGGCACAGCAACCAAACAACCGATCACTATACCACAAAAGTTTACAAAATGTGTTGGGTTCGTTTTTATTTTTCTACTTCGTGATGGACACAGTGAATGATGTGATGAATAAAAAAAATATTCAAATTATAAAAAAACTATAAAGATCAGATTCTTCAAGAAACCCTTTTAAAATCACGAGTTATTTCCGTGTCGATCTATATAGACACGAAACCTCCCCTAACTATATACAAAGGTGAGATTGGAACAAAGATATGAAGGAACAAACTAATTACATGCAATGGAATTCAACCTAATTCATTACTTATAAATATGCTTCTTTGTCCATTTGTAAAAAGAATATAACGCCTTTTCAATTAGAGAAGACTATAGCCCGGTATTACAGTCGGCCCTCAACTCATTGAGTTTGTTAAACTAAAGATTAATGTTAAGGGGAGATTGAATCCATTTCTGTATTACAGTGCAATATGACATGTCAGTTACTAAATCTTCAATTATAGACATATTTCACTTTTTCTATGGTTATTATCTGTAAAATTTTAAATAACCTCAAATAATACGAACTTCAAAACGGGACGCTACGACTTGAAATACTATTGTTTTACCATCCAACATGGTAAATTTAATTTTTTTCGCCAAAATAATGCTTTTAAATGTCCATGTTCGTTTCAATATGGCTGTCAGTTTGTTTTGTTGTGTGGGGCCACCGTCAATACAACTAACGCCTCTAGTGATAGAACACTGAACCACACTCGTTGCCTAACGCCTCTAGTGATAGAAACTGAAACTACACGCGTTGCCTAGCAAATGACAGTTGACTGACGGTTAAGTACTTAATCCGCCAGAAACGGAGTTAATTATTTGTCGTTTTAGTTGCGTATTTGAGGGAAGATTAGGCCTAAACGGACACTGTAATACGCTATATTTTTGTAAAACTTGAGTTTAGCTCTTAAACTGAGACTGTAATACTGGGCCATAGTATAATGATAAGGTAGGAAATATGGGCACTAGGAAAGAATGAATAAAGAACGCGTGTCGGATAATATATACAAAACTGACTGGAATAGTCGGGGACGTCCAAAAAAGGATGACTCGACTCAAAATACTGCAAGAGATAAATGTATGAAGCTTGAACAAAAGATGTTGATGTATAAGACGTCGCATGGATGCTTGCCAGGACAGAAAAATACGTCGTTCGGTTCTCTCTGCCTACTCCAATAGGGACATGGCTTCAGCTTTTTTTATGAAAGAATTTTATTTATTTTAGTAGGCGCTAATTCACAGTTGCACGGATAAAGGGGTGGGCTATGGCCAACGCTAAAGTCTTCACTACTAAATCACTCTACAAAGTATTCAAATTTAAAGTGACTTTTATTAAATTGCAAAGACCTTATATATTAAAGTAAATAAGGTCTTTGTTAAATTGTTTTTTATTTAAATATTTTACTATGAAAACTTGATATTTCTTCAATACCATTTTATGACAGTGATATGTGCCTTTTAAGCAATTTAAAAATAAAAATATCAAATTTTGGGGTCTTGGGGTCACTATGAAATATTAGACAGTTAAAAAATATATGTTACACTATTTAGATATTCTTCAAATTTTAATGGGGCCTTAGTGAGTATTAGATTTACAAATTTTCTAAATTTATAAAAAATCGTATGAGTACTTTCATCTATAATTGAATAAATAAAATAAACACGCCGTACATTGTGATGAAACTTTCGAAATGCAATTTTAGATGATAATCTGCAATAAAAAATAGCCTTATAATGTAATAAAATAAATAAATAAATTCATCACTCCCCACTACCCCCTTTGGGTAGTGAGAAGTAAAAATATCTATTGAAATATAAAATTCTACCATGGAATGTACTATAAAGCAAAAAAAATTTATCAAAATAAACATCGGTTTGTTCTGAACAAAGAACCGGTATATTTCTTCAGTTTAGGTAATAATATATTAATGAGGAAACAGCACTATTCGCGTGACTTGGTACCTGCTACATTAAATTATAGCTACAGAATTATCTGATGATACCTTTGAACACAGGTTTCCAAAACTGATGAGCCTGCCCACATTTAAACAATATCGGTCTTACTATTTGCAACTTGACTATACCCCAAGGTTTCATGCCCGTTCCCACTTGTCTTGTGTCGGGCACGATAAAATGTCGTGTGATCTAGTGGCAATACATTTTAAATGGAGCTGTTCACACTTACACGTGTATTAAGAGTCCATTTAAAATGTATTAGCATTGATCACACGACAATCCGCTCATTTTTTATTCACCGCAGTAAGTACCTTAAAACCAAATTCACCTATTTATCTAATCACGGCCTATCGCTTCGATCTGCTGAACGTACTACATTTACTATCCCAATTCACAACATTCATTTTTCAGTCACGTACAGTCATGCTCATATTTTTCTATCAGTTTCTAAAGACTTTTAAAGACTGTTGAATAATCTGTTTTTAATCGTGTGTTAATGAATGTGATCAATCGAAATGATCTTCATTCAGGAATATGTAGTCTATTATTTTATGCGGTAGAGAAATTAAATGGTTTGCCACATCCCAGTCATTTTAAACTTTTTACTATCGAAACTTCTTTGTTGTTTTTCTGTTTTACCATTAAACCAACCTTGTGTTTTTTCAATTTATTTTACATAAATTAACCCGTCGCAATCAACTATAAGATTGACACTGTTAAATGTCTTAAGTTCCGAGTTTGAGAAACAATGTCATAGACTCATATTTTCCCTTAGACATAACAATTTACAACGATCTAAAAGAATGGACATTGGACATAATCATATTATTACTTCATGCACACCCATATTAGACAACACTATAAAAATGAGGCGTCATTAAAGATTTATGACATATGAAAATTATGTCATAGTTTAAATAAATCAGTTTGAATTCAGAATAAATCGAATCATTATGAATATTTGAAATAATTATTTCTGCAATAGCAGCAAAGTATAAAGAAATTATTTCTGTTTCTTGAGAATTATTAAAATGAATACCTATATAGTTTACGAAGAAGATCGTATCAATTATTTGTTTATTTAAAAAACCAATATAAATTACACATTATTTACAGATTATATAATGATTACATATTTATGTATGACTCAACTTCAAAAAGAGAATTTCTCGTGTTTTGAAGTGAGTCACATTTAACAAAACATATAAACCAACTAAAACTATATAAATCTTAACCTAGGTATCAAGGAACATACATAACATTCACATTGATATAAAAACAAAAAGTGTGCAAATCTTGAAAACCCAAGCAAAAATATTTATAAAATCATTGTAAAAATAATATAAAACAATCACAAAAGCTTGATGATCCTAACGATTAAAATAAAACAAAATTACAATTCAAATACTTCTTAAGATATTCTTTTAATGTTACCACGAATTTATTAAAATAGATTTCTGCTAATTTTTTAAACTGTGTTGGTAAATCATTATACCGCTTTACCCCATAGTATGAATAGCGATTTTGATCAAAATATGTGATTTGTAATGCCATATATTGAGAAATTTGTTTGTTAAAAGTGAAAGCATCAGTCCTTCTACATGAGGTGACAATACTTTAGCACAGGAGTAATTATAAGTTCATTTTTGGCGTGTTTTCTTGATTTTACCAATGTGTATGTAAATCGAATACGCAAACATTGGATTTTTTCCTTGTCGGGAGTCAATGATATAATTATCTAAATAAAAATATCAACTTTAAAAATATTGGCTTAATTTTTATTACAATCATTGATATCGAGATGGTATAAAATAAATGAAATAAAAAAAATCAGCCAGCGCCACCGTAAAAAAAATTGGACCAATTTTAAATAATATAACAAAAACTACAATTTATGAAATATTGTGGCAATACAGCTCTTGGTGATCTTTCAATCAATGGTCTTCCTCTAGGCGACCGCCTCGGCATCGATGTTTCTCGAAGACGTCGCTAAGAAAGTATTTATCTGACTGCGCGGACGCGCGCTGGCCAGTGCAAATCCATCTCTCTATCATTATCGCATTTCGGGTGTAACATTCTTAAGTAACAATACAATTAGTCATCACAACAAATGTACGTCTGACAATAATCGCTTGTACATACATAGCTAGGGAATCTACAAAATGTCAGTTATATTAGCATATTTATTTCTCAGTCTATAGAATCTTCTTATTGGGGAATTATATAAGTAGTTAGTACCGACATCATCACAGTGGAAAGCCACGCTCTGCCTTGTACCTTTCATTGGAATGTGGTACAATATCGATTGAGTTAAATCTGGCGAGTCATAAACACCACTAACTATCTTATACATCATTATTAAATCTGCGATTATTCTTCTGTCGGACAACCTCTGTAATCCAAGCAGTGACAGTAGATAGTCATAATTTAAGTTTTCAAATGGTATTTTCAGTTTAAAATTTATAAAACGTAAGAATTTATGTTAGACTTTTTCAACAGTATTTGAGTGAACTGCATAATACGGTGACCATACCGGAGTATTGTATATATATTTTATACTATTAAAACAACCGCTAACACATATTACGTTTAGATTTAACTTTTTGATCGTCAGTTCTTGATGGAATTCCATTTAAATTAATTTATATTTTTAATAAATAAAAATAAAAACACTTGTTTAAAATTAATTCCCCTATTTATTTGAGGACTACAACCTACGACCGGTTTCGTGCTAAGCACATTTTCAAGTAGTAATATAACATATTACGTTTTATTGGTGACCCCGACGTGTATAGAGATCACGCAGACGACTCGCTGTAACAAAAAACCTTACGGGAAAACAATCCAAAGCTGATGTCACAAAAATGGATATCAATATAATATTAAAACAATCTCAAACACATGTTACGTTTTATTGGTGACCCCGACGTGTAAATAAGTCACACAGACGACTCACCGCAACAAAGGAGCTAACTGGAAAACAATCCAAAGATGTCACAAGAATGAATATTAATATAATATTGTCCTTTGTTTTATTACAATGGACGAGGAGTGCCTGTCGAGGAGATATCCGGGGGGCGTTGATAGATATCCATCACGTAACCCCAGAGGCCGTACAATGGCTGACTGGATGGGAACCGGAGCTTGGCCCAGCCGATGGCTGAGAAAATCATATGCCAATGCCAAACAAAAACACGTGAGATCCAATTGTCGATAGCGATAGTATGTATAGTTGAAGAATAAGTACCAAACTATAAACCCAAAAAACCAAATTATTGAATATTCTAAGATATTTTGTTTTCTATATAACACATGTAGGTATGTATGTCAAGATAGGATAGTATGGAGGTCTGTCTTTTTTTCCTGGCCGGAATATGAAAACAGCATGAAGGTATGTATGTGAATGAATGAGAACGAATGAATGAATGAATGAATGAACTAACGAACGAACGAACGAACGAACGAACGAACGAACGAACGAACGAACGAACGAACGAACGAACGAACGAACGAACGAACGAATGAATGAATGAATGAATAGATGTATGTTTGGAGATTAAGTATCAAACTATTACCTATGTCTTCTTAGATATTGTGTATAGGCGACTGCCATACAATTTGTATGAAGCGATGTTGTCACTAAATTCAATTTTTATGAAAATTGTTAAAAAAAATTATGGAAAATTAAATTATCTAGTTGGGTTGTTTCGGTTTTTTTCATATTTTTAAAAAATTTGGAAATATAGGCAGTTAAACACATAAATTTGTCATAAAAAAATATTTTTCTCAATAAAAATGTTTGAGAAACTCTGGAATTTTTTTGAAAAACAAAATTTGAGATTTTGTATTTGTCTATATTCATACCAATTTTCAGCGTTCTAGCTTTTATGGTTTATTTATTTATTTCTTTATAAACGGCATAAAATGCCTTTTATATACATAGATAAAAACACATATTGATGATAATAATAGATAGAATAAAAAAAGGAATTAGGTATACACTTGGCAAACAAAAAAACTTAAACGTAAACAATAAAATAAAAAAGAATAAAAAAATAGATGTAAGCAAATAAAAAAAAAGATATACCTACATAAGGATATTTATGAGATATATGGGAAAATAAAGTAAAAATTCAAAAGTTGATAACCCCTGACTTAAACAAAAATTCAAAATTCTGAGTTTATTAGTTTTGTAGACTATTATTTTTAATATATTTTGAAATTTTGGGCTCTGTAAATTGAGTGGATCAAAAGTTAATAGGGACACACACACAGACACACTAAATAATGTTCTACTCCGAATTCTGAGTAAATCCGTATATGGAACATATATGCTGCGAAGGCTCTAAGTTGGTGTTTTATGACTTCAAAGTTGGAAAAACCGTGAAAAATATAGACCCTGCATACAATCGTGTTCCTTCATACACGCGTCTTGGATTTAAACTGCCTCTTCCTTCAAAAGAATTTCATTCTCTTGAACGAATCGACAGTTGGAAAACAACCGCAAACTCGTATTACGCTATAAATAAAATATAATGATATTGTATAAAGAAATAGAAAGATGCATGATTTCAAAAGAAGAAAGTTGCATTATGTTGAAGTTGTTGTATGTCGAAGATACTTTTTTGTGTATTGCAACTATCCATGTTTGCGAGTCAGGTTAAAATAATTTAATAATAATATGAGCACAGATACTTTTTACTAGTAAAACAACATTGTTCTTTATTATCTTATTTTAATAATAATATTAGCACAGATACTTTTTACTAGTAAAACAACATTGTTCTTTATTATCTTATTTTAATAATAATATTAGCACAGATACTTTTTACTAGTAAAACAACATTGTTCTTTATTATCTTATTTTCTACCTGGTACACAAGTATCAGCCAACTTTCGTATTGTAAGCTGTTTTCTGAGGGATTATTTTCTCTGATAAAGTATGGATCTGAACAATGAGACGGTCTCCTCTAACAAATTATTATAAAAGTGCGCTCATTAAGCTATCCACGTTGTTGGTAATTCTCAAAGTAACCGCTGCTGTCTCCAAACTCTCCGCTAAAATACAGCTTACTATCTCTTGATATATGGTTAATTTATTTTCAGATAAACTCAGACACTACTTAGTGAGTCAATAAAATTTCATTAAATATGGCTATATATTATCATATTCTTATTTTGTTTTGACCAATGAATTGATTTCTTCTTCTTTTCCTCATCTTTCCCCAATATTTATTTTAGGTATTGGCTGTGTTTGTTTTTCTTTTATTTATTTATTTAACACTTCATTATACATAACTTTTTTCCAGTACAAAAGGCGGACTTATTTCCAAGTGGCAATTTTTTTCCTGACAACTATATGTTACATTTATCTATGAATGTGATTTAGTACATGTACAAAAAAACTACATTTAACTATAAATATATAAAATAAATACATTTAAATAAAAAGAATAACAATATGCACAATAATGACACTTAAGGTAGGCGCGCATGGAAGCTAATTTCATCGGCCGATTAATAATCGGTGAGCTACAACATACGAATTACATGTAAGAGCGCGCATGAAAGCTAAAAGAATCGGCCGATTTAAAAATCTGTGACGTGCCACAAAAAAATCGGCCGACCGAGATCGGCCGATTTTTTGTAACCAATCCCGTTGTATGAGAGAGCGCGCATGGCGCTTGCTCACCGATAATTTAATCGTCCGAGTGCAGTAGATCGAGAAGTACGTTGTCAGTGTTGTCAAACGAAATGTCAGAATTCAGAGTCAATTACATTAGTTGGAGCACATACTTCATAGTATGATTAAAAATTTAAAAAAATATAGTGACCGCCAAATTAAGCAAAAATTGCGGTTGGAGATAGCGAAATTTTAATAACTGGTTGGTGTACATAAAAAACTCCTCAAGGTGTGATCTTAAATCTTCGTAGGACTGGACAAATTGTCCTTTCGGTAATATAGCACTTACTAGCGGATGAACCCAGTGATTTTTACTGACGTTTCTTTTTACGCATTTTGAGGACAAGAGCACAAAAACATGCTACTTCAAAAAAATCCATATTTCTTATCATATAGGTATTAAAATTTATGAATATGCATATTGTATTTTAAATATATGAATGTTGACCGCCGTGTTATTTCCAATCGTACGATTCTATAAGCTTCCATGCGCGTTAGAACAGATCGGCCGCTTTATTATCGGCCGATAAATTGATCGGCCGATTTATCATCGGCCGATAAATTGATCGGCCGATAATAATCGGCCGATTTATTTAAGCTTCCATGCGCGCCTTACCTTAAATAAATCTTTGTTTTGTGGCAATTTATTTTGTCTTTTCTTTTCCGTGACAATTTATTTTGTCTCCATACGACTCTACACGTAATGCTATGCTTGGTTTATCTCTATCTCTCTTGCATTCAAGTATTTCCGACAGCCGTGGCACAGTTGGTAAGCCGTTTGGTTTCTATGCGGGCGTCCTTGGTTCGATTCCCAGCAGAGGAGAAATTTATTTATATTTATTTCTCACGCAAATATTGCTTCTCAGGGCTGGAAACACAGGTTAGTTGGAAGAAATTGCCATTTGGCAATAAACTCGCCACTTGCGCAGGGTGCAAGAAAGCGTTCATTATTATTATATGTTTTTCCAAAATACTACCAAATATTCGGCGTCGGTTCATTCGGCGACATTTATTTCTGATTGTCAGAGTTTTTCTGTGTAGCTTCAGCCGCCTTCTTGACAGCTAAAATAATAGCGGTTAAAACAAAAAGTCTGAAAAGAGTGACACTTCGATTAATGATTTAATCGGGAAAAATAAAATATGGGCAGTGGGGTTAGCGACTGCCGAGAAATTCCGGCAAATTGAATCAGACAACCATTCAGAATAATGTGTATATACCTAATTACTTTCTCGTTGGACGAGTCACAAATGATATTCCAGCATTAAAGAAGACTGATATTCTGATTCTCGGCCCTGGCTGATATATAACCGTCGAGTTATGGAGACTTGCCTTGATAAAGCAGAACAGGGCAGGTTCAGGAGAAAACTTAACCTCTACGCGATAAAACTACATAATATGTAGGTGCATTACCTACTAGATATTTTACCGAAGCGTTTTGATATAATGTAGTTTATTGTCTATATCTAAGAATTCACCACATCTAGAATATCACAATGAAAAATAACGAGAAAACCGTCTTCGGAATATATCATTTTTGAATATATTTTTATTATTGCATATGCGCAAACATTGGATTTTTTTCCCTGTCGGGAGTCAAAGATATTTTTTAACAGATTTTTAATTATCTCAATAGAGACGATAGATACAAGTAGGTAAATAAGACAAAAATGACCTTATAAGTCTGGCGCAATTCAGGGGTGACTTCTATGCGAAAAATGCATTGTCACCTCACATATAAGAATTGTAGCTTTCATTGTTTACAAAAAACCAATTCTCTCAATAGATGGCGTTACAACAAAATAAATAAAAAATAATAAGATTGTTGTTCATAATTTCACCCATAGATGGCTGTAGTAAAAATTCCTTATTTTCAAGCGAAAAGAATTTCAGTATTACAATATATAGAAGTTTCAAAATTGAATTGATAGGGATCTTATTAAAAAGGCATAATTGGTGAACGTTGCGCAAGCGCGTAAAGTGATCACGTAAACCAGCCGATGACAGGTCGTAAGCCCTGTAGGTGCCTTGATTTCCCGGTTCTCCTACAGTAAATATTCCAACTTCGTCTCTATTGAGATAATTAAAAATCTGTTAAAAATATCATTTTTGTTTTTTAATGATAAGATGGGTCGATGGCAGAGCGGTTAGCGCGCTGGGCTAGTAATCCAGTGGTCGCGAGTTCGAATCCTGCCTCGACCGATTTTGTTCACCTATAGCACAAGCATTTATGTTTATTTTAGGGAATCTAGGGAGATGTATATGCACTTGTTTAACAATGACATATTTATTTAAAAAAATGATATTAATTGATATTAACATTATTATTCTTATGTTCACCATTGGACGTACGGAAGGGGACACATGGCTGTGGCTACTTGGGTGGGTGCGGGGCACTTGGGTGCGGGACACTTGGGTGCTAGTCCACTCAGTCCCGACGGATACTTGGGTGCGCAAAACTTCGTTGTGACTGCTTAGGAATAAAGTGTTTCTTACTGCTTTTTGTAATGCTGTTTATAGATATCTAAGTAGTTGATATTTAAGTATTTAAATACACAGACATTTGAAATATAAGGAGATATCAGTTTTAAAGTAAAAATTATTTTCTCATTACCTAAATATACATATTTCATTCTTGTTTATTTAAAAGGCACAATTATAATTTTGAAGAAAGGTTTAAAAACAATCTACTTGCTTAAAACCTTTGCTTAAAGATATTTTATAATAAATTTGAATAAAATCAACTTTCTCATTATTAATATACCTATAATATTCCTAACGATTTAACCGAAATATTTAAACCAAAAGTTTGGTTTGTTTTGTAGGTATGTAGTATTATTGCGACTCCGTGAGCGTTAGTTTGTTGAATACATCACAAGACTATAGTGTAATTTCAGGAGAGATGGACCAGCGGGTTAGATGGACCGGGACTATTATTTCCAATTCCTATCACTAAAGAGCAATGTTTGCGCCAATATGGCGTTCATTTTTCTGTTGTGTGTTGTGTGATTGTATATTCTGTGGAGAAAAACGCAAAGAACGCAAGTTATTTAACATTAAAGTTTTTAGACATGTTGAAAATTTAACGTACAAGAATTGGGTAGGCGATATAAGTAATTTTATTAGTGTTTTTTTAGGTTTTTCTCATATTAATAGATGTTAATAGATGTAAACAATCATACCTAATGTAAAAAATATTTGTTTTGTAAGACGGTTTGTTTTAAACGTCCTGTCCATCTCTCCTTACAAAACAGGAGAGATGGACCAGTGTTTTAAGGGATAGACGGACCAAGCAATATTATTTTTTTTAGATTTCGTAGAAGGTATATTGATATATACATAAGTAGTAAATACCTACTTAATATTCAAGAAAGATTATAATTGTTATAATTTTGAACAATTTCATCACCATCTACGTTTTCACTTCAGAACATAAATTCGAGAGCTTCTACATCTCAATTACACAACACCAGTCAGACTACAATTGAACGAGAGACCAATTTGGTAGGAAATATTATAAATTGTATCAACAATACCGAGTCTTGAAAAAGTATAAATATTAGAAAATGATCAAGAAACATCGCAGAAATATTGACATCACCTGAGAACATTCCTATGCTGAGAATCAAAAATAGAAAAATAATAATAAAACAAGACAGAAAACCACTTGGAGAAAAAACATTTGCTGTTCAGAAGAAAAATAGTAAGAAAAGGAAGAAAATAAAAGAAAGGCGAGATAGCTCTGATACATCTACAAGAAATTTTATTAGCCTTCATGATGACAGCGATCTTGACTTAATCTGGGATGAAAATGAATGTGCAGAATGTGGAGAGCTGTATGGTCATTCGCGATTGAACCAAGAATGGATAAAATGTACCACATATGAACGCTGGTTTCATAAGAGTTATAGCTCTTTCTCCGATATGTGCGATGGATGTAACTCTTAGGTGTAACTCTTAAATCTTTTAGTCGATCATTTGAAAATTACAGAAAATTGTCAATTTGAAATGATTACCCTTGTTTTTTTTTGTTAAGACTTCCTTGGTCCATCTCTCCCACACGAGGTGGTCCATCTCACCTGCCTTCTCGGGATAGATGGACCGAAGGTAGTTTTTTTTCATCACCTCAGTATTGCTTTATTTGTTGACAAATTTGATTTATTTTATATTTTTTCATTTTATAATTAATAAAGCTATGAATACAATATTAATTTATGATTTTATTTCTAAACTGAACAAAGTTATGATACATTTAAAAAAAGTGGTCCATCTCTCCTGAAGTTACACTATATTATATTATATGAAAACTTGTTACTTAGTGCGTGTTAAAATTATCAATTATGTCGTTTTATGAAGAAAATGCGCTTACAAATTGCGAATTCATTACGTTTCGATACAACGTTGGCGAGAATAAAAAGTTAATATAAGTGTATTTATACAGGCAACACAAAGAAAACATTTGTAGTAACAAACCATAAAATCTATGTTTTATTAGATTCCTTGTCCCTATTGTTTCCTTTCCGACAAACAGTACACTTAAAATCTATAACTTATGTACCACTTGTGTAATCAGTTTCTGTACATAGATACCCTAAAATAATGACCTAAATACAAAAATATAATACGAAGCCTAAAGAAAGAAAAATATTATAAAAATAACATTTCATCATACACAGAGCGCAAATGATATCATAAATGTTTACTACCGGGAGATACAATCATTTTAATAAACACTTTCTTATCTTTTGATAATAATGGGTTACTAGTATTTGCTTATATTTTACTCTTCAATATTTTGATCATGAGTTATGATTTCGAAAGTTGAAAATAAGACAGTGAAAATAATACTAAACATACAATAGTAAGAGGTAAAAACTGTCAGATTTGCGTTATTTTGTATGAGCCAGTGTATAAAGGCTGTTTTTTTCTGTTAAAACATACCACAGTAGGTAATAACGATTTAATAATTTGAATCCTCTGTAAAGATGTTCTTCAGAGATAATTGCCTTCATGTTGAAAATTGCAATTTTAATATAAATTATAGTATGAAGAATTTTTTTTTAATTATTTATGTACTATGGAGAACTATTAGAATCACGCTTTCGATTTACAGACAATTTGGTTGGTGGAGACCCCTCGAAACACAACTTTAAAGTTTAATAAATATTTATGACTTAGGTGTCTGTCACCAACCAATGAGTCTGCAAATGGAAGACGTGATTTTGTAAAAGTCTTCTGTAATAAATATAAAAAAATTACGCTTTTTACTATAACGCTTCATATCTGGCGCGATAAAATTAAACTGAAAAAAATGAGGGAATAAATAATATATATGTAATTATGGATTACTACCATTTCTACGCCCTTAACATTGTGTATTCCCTCTGGCCACTGTTTAAGACGTAGAAACGCCCTAAACAGTCTAGTCCCTAAATCGAATGAACTCAGGCGTTGGAAGAACACGGGACACCCTTTCTACTGTGATTGTGAAGATCAGCAGACCACCGCACATCGACCTTATAATGGGCAGTTGCTGGGTGGTTGTGCTATTGGCGTCAAGACACTGGTAAAAAAATATTTGAATGCGTTGCTGACACGACAGAAGAAGAAGACTATCGCTCAAAACAAAAGGATAGCCTAGTCTTCACACCATTTTTTTAAACATAACCTACAATTCTGGTAAATCAAACATAGTTAAATTAAAAATAGAAACGGAAGTACAGAAAATGATAAAAATATGATAATAAATACAGTGCAAGAGTTTTACACGGAACTTTATAAACCAATTACACATAATAGAGAAACAAATGTAACTGTGCTAAATGTTGGCTCCGAAAAATACCAGAGATAGATTATAATGAAATTAAAAATGCACACAAATACATGATAAATAAAAAAAGTCCAGGTGAAGATCAAGTGACAAGCGACATGATAAAGTTGGGTGGGGAAGAAATCATTGAAGCAATAAAAATACTCCTAAACAAGTGCGTAGAACTGGAGGTCATACCTGAAAAGTGGCAAAATTCTGAAGTTATACTATTGTATAAAAAATAGGATCCTGAGAACTTACAGAATTATCGACCAATAAGTCTGTTATCCCATACTTACAAACTTCTCACTAAAATTGTCACAAACCGTTTAACACCTAAACTGGATTTCTACCAAGCAATTGAACAAGCTGGCTTTAGAAAATATTTTGGAACTACAGACCATATCCAAACTCTGCGCCTACTAATTGAGAAAACTACTGAATATAATATAACAATTCATCTTGCATTCATCGACTATTAAAAAGCATTCGACTCTATAGAACAATGTGAAATAATAAACACATTAAATGATGCGAGAATTGACTCCAGATATTCAAGGCTTATCAAATTTATATATGAACACGCCACCATGGATGTAAAAATCGATGAAAACACAAAAACAGAAAAAAATCAATATAAAAAGAGGTGTCAGACAAGGAGATACCATATCACCTAAACTATTTACATTGGTTTTGGAGGGCATATTTAAAACTTTGAACTGGGAAGAAAGGGAATAAAAATAAATGGAACAAACTTAAACCACCTCCGTTTTGCAGATGACATAGTGCTTATAAGTGATGATCTGGATGAACTTCATATTATGATAAAAGAACTCCACGATGCTTCCCTAATGGTCGGCCTGGAAATTAATATTAACAAAACAAAAATCATGAGTCCATCTAACAGCACTATCACAATTGATAATAAAATAATTGAAGCTGTTGAAGAATATATATACCTTGGACACAAGATAAAATTAGGAAAGGATAACCAGACAGCAGAAATACCCAGAAGGATCGGACTAGGTTGGGCAGCCTTTGGGAAACTTAAACATGTCCTAAAAAACAGAGATATTCCCACATGTCTGAAAAGAAAAGTGTTTGAAACATGTATCCTGCCTGTGCTTACGTATGGTCTGGAAACTATCACGCTAACTGCGAGGACCATACATAAGCTAAAATGCACTCAGAGATCCATGGAAAGGCAAATGATAGGCGTAAGTCTAAGAGACAAAATTAGAAATGAAGAAATCAGACGCCAACAAAAGTTGTTGATGTCATGGATCGAGTTGCAAAACTTAAATGGCAATGGGCAGGTCATGTTGCCAGACAGGGTACGGACAGATGGGCACCCAAAATTCTAAATTGGAGACCATGGGATATGAAAAGGGGAATAGGCCGGCCCCAGAAAAGGTGGGCCGATGATATTGTCCCTGTCGCTGGAAGCGGATGGGTTCGAAAAGCCCAGAAAAAAGACGAGTGGAAGCTATTAGAAGAGGCCTACATCCAGCAGTGGAGAGATGGCTGAGAAAGAAGAAGAAGAACCTACAAAAGTTTGGCAAAAATACTAATTTAGTTATTTTTTTAATGTGTTAGTTACTTTTTTAAATATATAATGCAACTGGCTCACGCCAGTCGCAATTATAACTACAAACAAACCTAACCAACCTATTTTTACCAAACTTTTGTAGGTTAAATTTAAAAAAATGGTATGAAGACTAGGCTATCTAAATCAAAATATCAATATTAATGTAACTGAACAGAAATGTCCTCCGATTACAAATTGTCTAGAAAATCTAAGCAATTTTCACGTGACCTTTTCAAATAGATTGAACCAAACTCACCATCATAAAAGTTTCAAAAGGGCGCGTGGGTTAGTCTCGGATCCAAGATATTTGACAATCCACTAGAGACTTTATAAGCTATCTGCTGGGTCACATATATTTCACGAAATCCAAAGGGGGTAGCTCATATAACTATTTCCATTTTTATTTTCAAAAAAAATCTAGACTCGATTTCACAATGTGAGGGAGATAACTTTCAATTGTCCGTACGCTTGAAAGGCCCTCGTTCAAAATCCTAATTTAGTTTTATATTTAGAAATTTATTTGGAACTATATATTTAGATTTTTATAAATATTAATACGACGAGAGTAAGAACCAACGACTCCCAGACTTAAGCCCCTTGTATACCCTGTGCATACGGATGTACGCAAAATGCACACTAAATTACCTTATAATGTATGAAACACAAACCAATATATTATATCACCTGATATGTGATATACAACATTTTATCGTGCAAAAAAAAACGTAAAATTTAGAGGTTTTCTTTTTAAATAGTAAGAATAGTAATTTAAATATTATAATAATAAAAAACTCAGCCGGTGGATTTTCACATTCTCTTTCGCTTGAATTAAAAATCTACTTTATAGACATTGTAGTTTTTTAGTTACGTACAATAAAAGATTAAAAAAGGGTTTTACCAAAACTAATTTGACAAGAAAAGTACCAACAAATTAAAATTTCAAAAAACTCATGCAATAGAATGAAAATGTAAACACAAATTGTTTTTTTTATTTTAATGATGTATCTTTTGAGGGTACTGGGGAAATTATTTTCAAAATGTACTATATAGCCTACTATAGCCTCTTAAGTCATAGTATAAAAACTGATATTTTTTTCTGTAAAAGGCTAGCACAGCAGATAATACGAACCCTGAGTGGCTTTCGGAGATAACAGCCTTAAAATGTTGAAAAATTATATTATAACTCTCAGTTTTAGTAAGAAGCATTATAGTATATAGCGTGTTTTCTTATATTTACTACGAAAGACGGTTCTTCTCCCACCATCATCCTTTCTGCTAATGGGGACTAATAACGACCCCTTGCAAAACTCTTAAAGAACACATAAGAATCTTAGAAGAGTCCGGAGAACTCCTTGAAAACCTTAACCTCAACGTTCCCTAATAGTGAAGATAAGAGTGCACCGTGTTAAAAACCAAAAATCTTGAAAACTCTAAAGTTGCTCTTCATGGCTACAAGGTTCGCATGACCAATGGGCCCATAGAAATTCCCTTGGACGTCGTTGTAGACTGCGGACGACTATTAGGAATCACTCTTTCCATTTACGAACGGTTGTTAGATCCTACCCGATGGGCATGGGATGGAAAGTTAAATAAATAGATATGCCTCTTACATACATACATACCACCAGGCCATGTCTCTCGCAGGGTAGGCAGAGAGAACCTAACGCCACTTATTTCTATCTTGACACACATTCATCGCCTCGTCGACATTCATGCATTGTCTTATACATGTTCGTCTGTTGTTCACGCTTCAAACATTTTTCCGTCTTTCAAAATACCGTTCACATGGACGTGCCATCCCTTCCTTAGGCGGCTCCGACCTCACAATCAATTCCTGTCCGTAGTGCATATTTTCTTCGTCAGGCGTTCCTCATTCATTCTCCCCATGTGGCCAAACCATATAAATAAATTTCGCAGCCGCTAGCTCTTGGTCTATAAGGGATAGATTTTTCTCCGTAATTTCAACAAAATTATTTTATTTTATACATAGTATACAAACAATAACTGGACAAAATATACAGGTGATACAAATATAAAAAAAAAATTAGCATGCCCAGCATCACTTACATGTATACATTATTACCATTAATTCTATTAATTAATTCTATTTTTCCAAAATTCCAATACCAAAATTCAAAATACTTTTTTCAAATTACAAATTCCAAATACGTATTTAAAATTGATTGATGTGAGATAATTGTCTTGATTATAATTAATATTGATGCAGGTATAAATTATCTGAATTTAATTTGAAAATGAAAAATGGCGTCGGAAAGATGTACATAAGTAGAACCGGTGAACGAATAATAATTACAAGAGTCGGGTCACGAAGACAATCATTTAACACAAGATCTTCCCACGGGGGTGGTTCACAAAGCTCCTCATCTTCTTGTACGCTTCATATTTCTCCTCAAAGATAAACAATAGGTACTCTTTCCCGTCCTCTACCATCTCCTCCCACTCTCCGGCACTCCCTTTAGAGAAAAACAAAGCCTGATTTATGACGGAATCAGTGACATTCATTGGGCCACCTAGCGCCATTCGGTGTTACGATAAAGTGAAAACCTTCATCAAAAAATATTATCAATACAAGACACAATATTTCGATATTGAGTCATTTTTTATATGTACATACCAACTATTTGAAATATTATGGATTTTATACTAAAAGGTACATATTTACCTATCTTCTAGACAAAAAAAAACACTAAAGCCGCGTATCGATTATGCGCTCCTTCCGCGCGCGCCGTGAATGACCGCGCCGGCTGTGCGCTCCGCGGAGCGAGCTCCAAATTCTCTCAACTGTGCGCTCCTGGCGCGCGCGGCAGCTGTTCCAGTATTTATTCGTTCCTCCATTTTTCTCTTCTGTAAGATGATAAAAGCACGGTCATTTTTTTTCTTTAATTCCTCCACAGGCACTTGCATTTCACTGGTTATTTCCCTCCATGCGTCCGTTCTAAGTGCTTTTTTATGGTATGAACGACTTTTGGTATTCCATAATAGTTCTTTGGTACCATTTAATTGTATTAGTTTACGGCAACTATGGTTATCCATCTTGAAACGCAACGAACACTAAAGTAGGAAACGTCCGTCTCAACTGGTGCGCGCGCCAAAATTGGAACGTGGCAAAAAACTGACAGAAGATGGAACGCCCCGTTTCACGTTCGCGCGTTCCGACGAACACTCTGGAACGCGCGCCAATGTTCGACCTCTTGGAGCGCATAATCGCATAAGCGCGATTTAAGTTACAATTACTTACATATATTGTTATTCTTATTTATTAAATTTGTTTAAATAAATATTATTGAACGTTGACCATTTTTTTAGAGACGAAAAAGACGGAAATGTCAGAAGCATGAATAACAGACGAACATGTATTGTATAAGACGATGTATGATTGTCGACAAGGCTATGAATGTGTGTCAAGATAGAAATAAGTGACGTTCGGTTCTCTCTGCCTACCCCGCGAGGGACATGGCGTGATGGTATGTATATATGTATGTACTTAGTACTCCTTCAAAGCGCCCTTGAGGTGAGGTTATCACATAAACGGCGCTATGAAATTCATCCTAGTATTATACTTATTATTATCCTATCCTTATTCTTTTGTTTTCCTATCATTGCTATCAACTGTTTTTATATTCAATCTTGTTTTATTATTTTTTTTCATTTCATAACCTTATTCCCATAGAACCTACATTTTGTATTGTATATTATCATCAACTCTGGTTGGTTGAAAGAAATTTCCGTTTGGCAATAAACCCGTCAGTGTACAAATTATGTGTACAAGAAAATAAATAAATTTTCTACATATGTATTTCCACATATCAACATGTTTCCATCTATCAGCCGACATCATCCGCTGGGGCAGAGGGCAAAGGCGTCAATGGAGAGACCACGTCACGTCAGTGGGAGACACGCGACTACCCAAAATTGTCTCCAAGGAAGTCCCGGAGTGTCGTAGAGCAAGGGAGAGACCAGCAAAAAGATGGAGTGACAGCTGGACATCCAGATCACAAGAGGCAGTCTCCTACTGAAAAAACAGGCCTTAGGCCTAAAACCGGAGGAAGAAGAAGAACATGTTTCCGCTTCATTGATTCAAACTTATAATCTAATGACCCCAACATTTCAAAGAAATAATTTAATACAATTTCAAACTGGCATATTTATTTATTTATTTTATTTTATTTCATATATTTGGGAAGCAAACAGCTCATTTACAGTTTTAATTATACAATTTAAATGACATAGTCAGAACCAATAAAAGCATTTCATCAATAATAAATTTACAACAATAACAACAGATAGTTCATACAAAGAAATCAACTAAGAGAAAAAAATAATACTTAAGAAAATTAAAATTTGGTACCTATGGGACTGATAAGAGATAAGGAGAGATGGGAGGGGGGTGGGGAATTAAGAGCGCATCACCTTCAGTATTTCTTCACGAAACCTTTCATATTTTGCACTGAAGATGTCCACCCCAGCTGAGAACAACGTGTTATGAGAATAACATATGCGTGGAATAGTGGCATTCTTTCTGACATTAGTTCTGCACACCGGTACATGCAAAAGTTCGGGTCGGCGAACTGTTCTACCTGGAACATGGATACCTACTAGGTTAACAAGCTGAGGCGAGTCGATAGCACCGTTCAGAATTCTATGCAGCAGCGACTGGTCGTGTAAGACTCTTCTACATTCGAGAGTATCGAGTCTGTGATATTTTAATGATTCCTGATAGTTAGTAAAATTTAAATGAAATTTACAATTTAAATAGTTGACAAATTTACGTTGAACTCTTTCTATTCTATTGACGTGTATTGCATAAAAAGGGGACCAAATTTGCGTACAAAATTCAAGATGGGGGCATCCTAATATATCATCCTAATGATTTGGCAGAATGCCATATAAACTAAAGAAGAAAAAGAAATACCTTATTCACATAAGTGCACAATTTTGCTGTTTTTTCACATCTAGATTTTTGTAGTTTATACTAAAATGAACTTACTTCATATTTTGACCCGATGGTTTTATACAAAGCAAAAAAAAATTATTGCCGACATTCAAGCAATACAATGAACTCTGATGATAAAAGATTGAATTGTCATATCAAGTATATTATCTGTTGATTCGTATAGTCATTATCTCATTTCATCCAACGATATATTCGACATCCAATATAATATAATATTGTGTGTATCGGGTAAACAATTCCGATAACGAGGACCAAAATTCAATAATAAAACTCCTAGTGAATTCCATTCCATCACAAATCATACTCACCCCAGGCAACAAATCACATTAACTATGGTGTATTGAAAATATTCGGCAGCATAAATATTCATCCCTCTCCTTCAGTCAAACATTCACCCTCTAAACCTTACAAAACCACCCCTCCTGATATTATAGGCATATAGAAATGGGAGAGTTGAAAAAAAAGACCTGAGTAGTATCGGTCATGGTTTAAAAGTCTGGCTCTTTCTCTTATTCACAGAAACGACGTCTAGCAACCCCAAAATTCAAGAACGAACGAAAAAGATCCAACTATCTACATATTAGTAATTGGAGACATAGATTTTAATTGTGTTTTCAGTCTGGATCTGTGAGACGATTAAGATCGTAAGTCTCTAGAGTGTGGCAACTTGTTATTGAGTGCGTGTTAAATTAATATTTGGCATAGAACCTGTTAGTTACCCGAGAAGTACTTATTACCTATTATTATTATTATTATTATTATGTCACTATAAGTATTTAGTTCTATGAAAGATATTAGATATGCCTATGGAACAAAAATTATAATCGTCGGAATCTAGACGTATGCCTTTAGAAAAGGAGTGGGCTATGTATGGCCAACGATAACTCAACCAACCAAGTCACTCCATAAGGCATTCAAATTTTGTATATGAAATTTTCAGCGTTTTCGTGTAACGATTTTTTTTTAATTTTTTTGATTTAAATATTTTATTATGAAAACTTGTTTGTTTTCAAATGACATTTTATGAAAGTGATGTGCCATTTAGGCAATTTGATGATAAAAATATCAAATTTTAAGTTTCCTGAGCGGTCAAAAAAATTATTTCACAGTTAATAAAAATGAGAAGCATACTTACATACATACATACCATCACGCCATGTCCCTCACGGGGTAGGCAGAGAGAACCGAACGCCACATTTTTCTATCTTGACACACATTCATCGCCTCATCAACATTCATACATCGTCTTATACACGTTCGTCTGTTGATCACGCTTCTTACATTTTCATCTTTCAGAATATCGTTTACATGGTCGTTCCATCCATTTCTTGGGCGCCCCCGACCTCTTATTCCATTCCTGTCAGCTTTGTATATTTTCTTAGTCAGGCGTTCTTCATTCATTCTCTCCAAGTGGCGAAACCATCTCAATGTGTTAACTTTCATTCTGTTAATTACATCTTTCTTCATCTTACATTCTTTCCTTGTATCTTCATTTCGAACTCTGTCAAATGAGAAGCAATGATCAAAATCAATGATCAATCCTTCAAAATCTGATGGGGTCTATGCGAGTATTAGATATAGAAATTTTAAAAGAATCGAATGAGTACTTTATAGTTTATAATCGATAAAGTAAAATAAACGATGTAGCGGCAGAGGATGTATAGACCAAATTTTTTCTCTGCGTATGGTTATCTGACAGCGCGGTGCGTCGCCATGTTGTTTATTCCATAGATTTTTAATATACATAATATACTATGTAGATGTAGTTAAAAGTGAGTCATTTGTTTTCGATTCATACAAAATTTGCTAACTACGACATCTAGTATATTATAATAAAAATCTATGGTTTATTCCTCTCACAATACTACCAACATGACGTCATAAAAATTCGAACAATTGTAATTTCTGATAATTGTGTGTTCGGAAAATTGTTTTTCGAAAAAATGTGATTCGAATAATTGCCATTCGTAAAATTGATTTTCGTAAAATTGAGCATTCGAATAATTGTTTTTCGAATAATTTTCCTGTCACCAAATAAACATGACGTACATAGCACATAGTACACAGCATAGAGCACAAAACACACACAGTACATTGTGAAGCAACTTTTAGATTACAATCTCAGTAAAAAAAATCTTAAAAATTGCGAATTCATTACGGCCCACTATATCTCCTTGGGGTAGTGAGGAGTTAAAACCGTGCGTACTTGTTTCGTAAATTATATTTTACACGAATTAAACACCTATGCGAAATAAGAATATGTCCATCGTACAAACATACAAAATTCAATATCATTCAGTTTATTGCCTGAGTGCAAATTATATATATTATTTAAATTTGTATTCTTCTCGAGTATCCTTTTCTTCATTCTTATATTTTGTTTTGCAATCTATCGATTTCCTAAACAAATACTCAATATCGATAGAGTATTTGGTTAGCCCATCACTTTAAGTACATTCAGTGAGACTTTTGAAAAGTCCAGGTAATCTCAAATTGAACTCGCTTTACTTTTTTCAAAATAATACTTAGTCAAGAATATATTTTTTCGAAAGATGAAAGGGTTTTTGATACTAATTATTTTCACTCGATTTTAATGCTGATTAACAAAAACCACGCAATAAACAACAGTATTAAAATTTCTGTTTGTGTTCCAAAAATAGAAGAAATTCCTTTTATGGGCACTGCAAACACCTATCTAGGCTTGACCTATCTACCTATCGTTTGTTCTATGAGACATTGACATTATTTATACAAGACCAAGTATGTTTTTGTCCATCACTATTTTTCATAGTAGATACAACTCGCGAATCGGCAATCTGCATTATAGAGTGTATTAAAGGAAAAACGATTTTCATGTATGCGAATAGACAGGGAAAATCGTATGGTGTTAATAATCAAAAATGGGAGGAAGTCAGTATACATAGGTACCTACTACCTACTCTTATATTGTTATGTTTTTTTTGCGTATTTGACGAATGAATAACGACCAGGTGAATTTCAATCAAATATCTTCTTCTTCTTCTTCTTCAGCCTGTTTTCATCCATTCTTGGACATAGGCCTCCCCCTTGATCATCCACAACTCCCTGTCTTGGGCACACTGCATCCATCTCCCTCCGGCACATTTCTTGATGTCATCAGACCACCTTGCCTGGGGTCTGCCGACACCTCTTCGGCTTGTTCAATCAAATATGCCTATGTTGAAATCAATATATTTTAAAGTAAAAGAGTTTGTCCTTTTATTTGTTTTATTATCGATTCGATCAAACTCAAACAAACTCAGAAAATATTGTTTGATTTTGTTCTTGATCATTTAAAGTATAATTATAAATGTTGAGTTGGTTATATTTGGATATTAATTTTTTTTTTTTTAATTTTTGTTTAACTTTATATAACAAACATTGGTTTAGAAAAACACTGAATAAAGTGTTTTTCTTTAGGTAGGTATACAAAGTAAATAATTTATTTCCATTGGTCAGACTATATCCAAAATGATGAGATGTTTAACTGAGCAGAGCCGGAGAAATAAGACAAACGAAGCATAAGGAAGGATGGGAGGTAAAAACCATAGAGGTCGCCCTAGAGAAAGTTATATGGACCATGATATGCGCTGTAGCAGCCAACAAGAGATGAAGAGGTTGGCGGATTATACAGATCGAGTGGTTGGTGCAAACCAATATTGCTATTGTGAAACAAAAGAAAAAGAAACTGTATTATATTGCTTCTCGGCCACTAACCGATACTAGTTTTCTTCTTCTTCTTCTTATCAGCCATGTACGATCTACTTTTAGATCTAAACTCTCCTTAACTTTTCCAAATATTTTTGGCGTGACCTGTTTGCTAACATCCACGACGCCCATGCTGGACAATGTCAACTGTCCACCTTTTTAGTGGATAATATGTAAAATATTAATTTAACACGAACCCATCAACAAGTTGCCACATTCTGGAGACATATAATATAATATTTCGTATCACAGATCCATACTGAAAACACAGTTGAAAAATGTGTAGCGATTAGTCAATATAGACTTTGCGTATTTGTGTGTATG
Organism: Molanna angustata; assembly: GCA_963576475.1. Taxonomy (NCBI): domain Eukaryota; kingdom Metazoa; phylum Arthropoda; class Insecta; order Trichoptera; family Molannidae; genus Molanna; species Molanna angustata. Next base: position 7,042,489 of record OY754971.1, on the reverse strand, counting down.
AATGTATAAACTATAACAACACAAAGAATATTAAAATTCTTCTTCCTGTGTGTATGTATGTATCTTCCTGTGTCACTTCTAACGGAGGTTGGCAACCATCACACCAAACTCATCTTGCGCCAACCTAATTTGTAACGCCGCATCCGGAATCCCGAACGACTGCCTGACATTTTAAGTCATGATATTCCTTTACTTCGTCTTCCCTCAATGAAAGAAAATCCAATATCAAAATAGATTATCAATTTAAGTTACAATGCCTTTATTCTATGTAAAAATCGTTTTCATGTATCATTTAATAAAAGTATTTCCTACGAAGTTCAATTTATATCGTTTAATTATATTTCTTAAAGTGCGTTAAAAGTGCGGTAAAGGATGGAGGTGCGTAAAAATATATCGACAATAATGATATAAAAATAGCGGTACTCAAACGGATTTCGAAATACTTGTATAAAAAATAAAAATCGATCAAGTTGATTTTGAGAAAAACATAAATATTTGACATTTACAAGGAAACTTTCTCGATATTTTAAAAAAGGTCTCATTCTGATTTTCAAACGTATTACGAAATTTAAAAAATAAAGAAGAGTTTAAAAATAATAATGATACTTTTGAATTCATCTTTCGTCGCTTTTTTTAAATAAACTAAAAACGAGTGGGTTGTGGCCAACACTAAACTCTCCACACCATAGTAAGCGTTCATTTTTTCTTCATGAAATATTGACAATCTCTAAATGCATTTTTATGCAGTATATTTTTTATGCAGTGTATTATTAGGTTCTTAAACAAATATAAGATTCCCGCAGGAAAAAAGTTTTCACAATACACCATACACACAAAAACATTGTCACGAAACTCATAGTATTTATTTTCTACATGATACCTGTTGAGAAATTTTAAGTAAAATTGCATTACTAGTAAGATGATGAGCATGTATGAGACAGTGTATCAATGTTCATGAGGCGATGTATGTGTCAAGATAGAAGATTGCGGTGTTCGGTTCTAACTGCCTACCCCCTAAGGAAGATAGAAGTGGAGAGTTAAAACTATACTTGTCTATAGAGACAAATACAATATCAATATGAAGTTAATTACTCAATATTCCCTTACAGAAGCCATTTTACTTCTGTTGTATACATTTTTCATACAAATATGAAATTTATTTCACATTGATATGGCAAACCATAGATATTTTTCTTTAAAATTTGACAATCCTTGAATGCATTTTTGATGTGTGTATTTTTTTACAACAGTATTCAATAATCTCGATTTTCCAGACCGTGAGAGCATTTTGAAAATTTGGACAGATGAAATCATAGAGAAGAAATTAACGGATATCTATGGAAAACTAATCAGCTCTAGGTCTATGCGCTTTACACATATGATGTAAATATGAAGTCGATCGGATGTAACAAAAATCCACATATTGTGGAGATTAAAAATAGTAACGTTTCGTTTTATTCATCAGAAACTGTTTTCATTATTTGCGATAAACGTAATAGATTTTTTTACTGACTTCAAAAAATTGAAGTGGTCATTTAACAGAGACTTTTGCAATTTAACAGGGATTGAAACAAGGAGATAGTCTGGCTCCTACTCTTTTCAACCTCGCCCTGGAATAAGTTATCCGCAGAACACCAGTTGACAATGGCTCTAATATATGTTTCAAAAGCAGTCAGATAGTGGGATATGCGGATGACCTAAGTATACTTGGAAGAACCCAAACAGCCATTAAGGAAGTTCTCGACCCCCTGGTATCTGCAGCACATGAGGTGGGCTTAAAGATTAATAACGAAAAGACAAAGTTTATGATACAAAGCCGAAACGCACCTAATAGAACAAGACGAAACGTGCAGCTAGCAGAGAATCACACATTCGAATCAGTCAATCAATTCACATACTTGGGATCTCATCTCACGGAATGCAATGAGGAAGCGGAGGAAATAAAGAAAAGATTCTCAGCAGGTAACAGGACATACTTCTCCTTGGTACCAGTGTTTAAATCTCGAAACGTCCATAGAAAAACCAAAATTATCCTATACAAGACAATTATAAGGACTGTGGTTACATATGGGTGCGAGGCGTTGACACTCACAATAAAATCTGCTGAAGCTTTGGATATATTTGAGAGGAAAGTTCTCCGCCGCATATGTGGACCAGTGAAGGATGGGGAAGAGTGGCGTATAAGGCAAAACGATGAACTGTCCAGAATATATGAAACACCCAGTATCTCAACATATATAAGACTATCGAGATTGAGATGGGCTGGACATGTTCAGAGAATGCCAAATATGCGAATTCCCAAGAGAATTATGACTGATCATCCAGGAGGAAAAAGGAAGATAGGAAGACCCAGGTTGCGATGGCAGGACGAGGTGAGGAGGGATGCGGTACAGCTCCTAAGCATTACAAACTGGAGGATGGCAGCTGAGGACAGACGGGGTTGGAGGCAGAAGTTGAAGGAGGCCAAGGCTCGGCTTGGGCTGTAGCGCCATCGAAGAAGAAGGAGAAGAAGAAGTGGTCATCGATTCAACATGAACTTTTTTCTACGTTCAGCGATTTATTTTTACCATGTTGACCAATTTCGATAGTTCTTTTTTCTTTAGAAAAGGGAGTATCTTCAGATTTATACCATTTCAATTTGGTCAAGATATGACCAAATATCAATTTGGTCAAGATTTGGACGTCATAGGACCAATGGTTCCTATAACGTCCATCGGCGTAGAAGTACTTCGCGAACTCCATCGTTGGTCAAGATATGATCATGAGATATTAAAGTATACATAGTCAAACATAATCTAATATTCGACTTTAAATACATACTTAATAGCTTTTAATACAATCTTCTTACTGAATGCGCAGGTACGGCAGATATACTGCATTAAATCATACTTTGGCTACTGAATTGCATTTCTCTAGTTAATAACTAACTATGTTTGGAATAGTAAAGTTAAACTTTGTAACATCTAACGAACTAACTTAGTATTATAGAACTAAGAACTTAGCATTAGAGTTCATCAATTCGTAACCTTTGAAAACCTTTTTCGTAACCTTTTTGCCTCTCTAGAAATTTGAATATAAAAATATCAAATTTGAAATTTCCCAAGCTTGCGATCAAAGAAAAATATTTATTCAATTATTTAACATCTTGTAGGTAAATAATATAAAAAATATAATGCCCACTGGCGGGCTTATTGCCGTAGGGCAATTTCTTCCAACCAACCAGATTACAAAGTATGATGAAATTGTACATGTACATCAACAAAAGAATGAATGCGAGAAAAAAACAAAGAAAATATACAAAGAAAATTATGTGACAGTAATAAAATTGAGAAGTACTAATCAGGTATTCTTCAAAATCTAAGCGAGTATAAGATCTCAGCATGATACTAGCTGATAATCTGCTATAAAAAAGTAACCTTAATAATTGCAAATCCTTATGTACTTTTTATAATAATAATATTTTCATAGCGCCATTTAATGATACAGGATCATTCTAAGGATGCAAGGGAGTGTACACATAATGGAAGCTTTATCGCTTTCGTTAGACACAACTGGCATTTTCAGATGTTCAAATTATAGTATTTATCGTCGGCTTTTTTGGCTCAGTTGGATAGAAATCTGACTCCCGATATCTAAGCCAAGTATCCCAGGTACGATTGCATTGTTACCGGTGGATACACAGTTTGAAATGTGTTTTCAATTTGGATCTGGGAGACGGTAAATATCATAAGAATGTGGCAACTCGTTATTGGGTGCATGTCAAATTAATATTTGATACATACTTGTTGCCCGAGAAGCTGTAGGAATAAAATAATATTGTATTCAAGAGACCCTTACGAAGCGAAATTATCGCCCTAAAAAAGATGCGTGTTAAATTAATATTTGACATAGTACCTACCTGTAAGTTGGCCGAGAATCTATACAAAATAATATGAAAATATATGTTTCTTTTGTACTATTCATAAAACTTTCACTGTTTCACGAAAATATTCGTACATTGGAACAGATAAAATTTGCAATTATTAACCTGAAATGAAAAACCTGTGTCGTAATTTACCAGAAATTAAAATCCAAGTATTTGAATACCTGCGTGGAAGACACTGCAGTTTTTTGCAAAGAAACTTCATGACTTTTTAAGATATCTTAAATAAAAAACCCATGTCCTAAATATTCAGAAAATATAATTTAAGGCTGGGTTGTTTCGACAAAAGTATCAGTAATAGTATAGTTAAATACTTTGATTTCAATTTTTTTTTCAAAATTGTGTTGTTTGATGGCATTAGATTTCAATTAAACAACCAAAAGTATTACACATTTTTATGAAGTATTTTAACTATACTATTACTGATAATTTTGTTCGAGAAACACAGCCTTAGTATTTTAATACCTGCATGGAAGATACTGCAGTTTTTTAAAAAGGAACTCTTTCATTTATAAAGATATCTGAAATGAAAAACCTGTGTCCTTATTCATCAGATAATAAAATCTATCTATGCATTTCGATATCTGTGTGGAAGATACTGCAATTATTTGGAAAAAAAACTTCACTATCTGTCATTACAACTAATTTCTTTGACAAAAGTCATTTTTGAGACGTTCAGACAATAATGAAGCAAGGCGCTGTGCCAAATCACGATTTTTGATTTTTTTCGCAAAATAAAAAAAATGTTTCCGATCTGAGATAAAGCCAATTTTTTATAGGCACTCGAGCATTGGCACCATCGTTGTTAGCGGGGTGCCAAGTTTAAGTAATTTATTGTTCTCGGGCGGAAGTTGTTGACAAGCACCGCTGCTCCACCCACCCCTTAACTGCCCGCCCATACCAACATTCCTTTTAGCGATATTTTCGGCCGACACTTAAGGGGGTAAACTACCATTCGATACATTGGGAATACGAAACGACGCGGACGACCGATTTACTTGAAACTTTCAAGTTTTCACACGAGGCGTTTTATTTTCACACGTGTATTTCAATATATACACTAAAATAATATATGTTTTTTATTTTTTATTTTATTTTTATTTTTTTTTTTTTTGATTAGGAAACAAAACAGGAGTACAGATAGAAAAGTACATGATAATTATAAAAGAAGTATACAACAATCTGTACACCCAATAACATTGTTTCACATAATAATAGAATGGTAAGTAGTACAAACTATCCACATGAATACAAAATAAAGAAAACAAAAGAATATGCATATTTAAAAATAACAAACAATTTCAATAAAAAAAAACAACGTTAGAATAAGCATATTTTGTTATAAAAAAAAACATATTTTGTTATAAAAAGTGGGAACAGGAAATATGGAAAGGGAGAGGACGGACAGGGAGAGCAAATCTCATATACCTACATATGTAGAAATAATGTTGAAAAATACGAAACCACTATTCACTGCCGCAAATTACACGCATTACCTCGTGGCGAAACTGATTTATAGATGAATCAAAGATATCAGCATGCATCGAAAATAATGCATTAAATCTACGACAGATGCGTGGGATCGTAGCATTCATCCGCAAATTGGTTCTACAGTGTGGAACATGTAAGATGTTTGACTGGCGAACTGACCTTCCCGGGACCCGAATATTCACAAAACTGACAAGCTCAGGCGAGTCCATAGCATCGTTCAAAATTTTATGAAGCATTAATTGGTCGAATAAGGTTCTTCTGGATTCTAGGGTATCATATTTGTGGTATTTAATTGAATCACGATAGCTATCAAAGTTAAGTCGTAATTTGTAATTTAAAAAGTTAAAAAATTTGCGTTGAATTCTCTCGATTCTAGCTATGTGGACGCCATAGAAGGGGGACCATATCTGTGTGCAGAATTCGAGTTGAGGACGTATATATGCTGAGTAGAGTGTATAAAAAGTTTTAGTGTTTCTGAAAGGTTTTGATATTCTAATTATAAATCCAAGCATTTTGTTGGCTTTTGATATTACATGATTAATATGTTGGATGAAATTTAATTTAGAATCTAATATAACTCCCAAATCACGGATATGATCTACTTCCTTTATTCCCGAACTATTAAAAGTGTAAGTATAGTTGATTTTATTAATATTTCGAGTAAAAGTTATTTTGTTACACTTGGCTATGTTGAGTACAAGTTTGTTTGATTGACAGTATGCAAATAATCTGTTAAGGTCTTGTTGTAGGTTATTACAGTCAGTTGTAGATTTAATAGTCAAGTAAATTTTCATATCATCGGCAAATGCAAGATAATGAGAAAAAATAAAACATTTATAAATATCATAGGTATAGATATTAAAGAGTAAGGGGCCTAGGTGAGATCCTTGAGGGACCCCTGAGGGTGGATTGAAGAAGTCAGATTTGAACCCTTCGACCAACACCGACTGCAGTCTGTTCCGAACATATGAATCGAACCACCTGAGCAAGTCACCGTGAAAACCTATATGTTGCAATTTCGAAATGAGAATATTATGATCGACCTTGTCGAATGCCTTTGCATAGTCAGTATAGATAACATCCACTTGAGATCGTTCATCCATATTACTTGTGATGTATTCGGTGAAAATTGTTAAGTTCGAAAGAACTGAGCGATGACGTAGAAATCCGTGTTGTTGGTTTTGAATATTGAGTTTAACGGTTGAATAAATTTGATCATAAATAATACGTTCAAAAATTTTGCTAAAAACTGAAAGAATCGATATTGGACGATAATTTTGAATTTCATTAATTGGACCAGATTTATGAATTGGTATGACCAGCGCCTCTTTGAATTTCATCGGAAATTTACCCTTAGAAATTGACATCTTGAACAATAAACTAAGTGGGAAGGAGAGAGTGGTAGCGCATTGTTTTACAAAGAATGGTGATATGCCATCGTTGCCCGCCCCCTTCCTACTGTCAATGGCGTGTAAATATTTAAAAACTAAAGCATCATTAATATTGATATTTCCTAATCCATCAAACGAAGAATCAGTTATGAGATCAGTAGGCACAGATAAATTTTGGTTACTATAATCAATTACATATGTTGATTGAAAATGTTTGCTAAATAAATGACAAATTTTCTCACCCCCAGTACATGATTCATCATTTAAATGCATAGTTTGGGGTATTCCAACATTTTTCTTCTTTTTTTTTGCAAAAGACCAAAGTTTTTTATAATTAAATTGAATGTTGTTTTCAACGGAGGAAATATACTGATTAAAACAATCGTTTTGAACAGTCTTCTGTCTTGAACGTAGTAAAGAAAATTCTAAATAGTCTAAATAATTACGGTATTTCTTCCATTTTTTATGCATTTTATGTTTTTCTCTTATAATTTTAATAAGAGCATAAGAATACCAACAGGGATATTTAGTGTTTTTGATAAAAGTAAAAGGTACATGTTGAGATATTGTATCATGGAGTATATTGTAAAAATGTTCAATGGCGATATCTACATCATCATAATCTTCTAAAAATGACCAGTTAATTATCGATAGATGATTGTTAATGCTGTTATAGTCGGCTTTGTGAAAGGAAAATATTTTTTTAGGTGGAGCGATTATAGTCGGCAGTGAATTAACATTCAATTCAATAACAAGAGACGGATGGTGTAAATCTTCCTTAACTAGAGGATGCTGAGCATGGGTGACAATGCATTCAACGTTACTCAGTATGAGATCTAGGATACGATTATTAGCATTCAATATACCGTTAAATTGAATCAGCTCAGCATACGATGTAGTATCGAGAAAAGATGAATAATTTTGAGGAATGTCAACTGGTAAATAGTAGTTATTATTCAAGTGCTTCGTCCATCTAATATTAGGAATATTGAAGTCCCCCATTACAAATAATGCGTCATCAGGGTGACGATCACGAACAACAGCCAACAAGTTAAGAAAAGAGTTTAGAGCGACGTCGTAGTCTCGACCCTGAGGTAAATAGACACAAGCAACATGGATGATGCGATTAGATGTAATATAAGAGGAAGGAATAGTTATCAAAATGCATTCAGCATCGCAGACAAGGTCGTCCCTGGCATAAGCTTGCAGCTCTTTATGAGCAATTATCATTACGCCTCCTCCACGAGGATGCACATGGGAGGGAAGGGCCGATCGCCTGTCTCTTCTATATATATTGTAAATGTCAGTGGATGCTAATTCTGTGTCAAAAATACTATCGGTTAACCATGTCTCAGTTATGCCAAATAAATAGTGTTCATCATTTAGTAACACATTACTACTAAATATATTTGTTTTGGTGCGTAGACCTCTACAATTTTGATACAGTATAGAAATCATGAATCAAAATGAAATAATGAATATGTAAAATAAGTGTAGCGAAAACATACATGAATCAAAATATAAAAAATGACAAGATGCAAGTTGAGATTGAAACTATCGACGAACAGGAGCTGCCCATGCATAATAAAATCTAAGAAATTCAGACACATTAATTCAGTTAATATTGCGAGATTAACAGTACATCTTGTAACATAAGTAATTGCTCTGAGGTTGTGACAGGATGAGGAAGAGGAAGGGTATGAGAAGTTTGATGGAGAAGGAATATGGGAGGAAAAGGAATACAAAATATAAGTATAACAAAAAAGAGAAAAATGTAGAGTACATAGAATAACAAAGTAAAAGTGTAGATGTATGTATATAAGTAGGTAAGTATGTATGGTCAGTTGGCACGAAATTTGTCAAGGTCACTAATATTAACTATATTTATCACTGGAGATGTTGTGTTACATCTCATGAAGATGTTTCCATTTCGGGTCCAGCAGAACTTGTATCCTTTTTCCCGTGCGATGACTTTACTTTCAAAGAGGAGCTTATTCTTCAGAGGTGTAAGGTGTTCATTACAGTAAATTGATGCGGGAGCTCCCTGTAATCCGATGTCAGATGTAGTCAAACCTCGTCGTTTCCTGACGGCAGCCAAGAATCCATCTCTCGTTAGTTGTCTAATAAATTTGATAACGATGGGTTTTGGTTTGCTTGGCTGTGATGAAGGTATTCTGGAAGAGTAATCTATATCCTCATTTTGAAGAGGAAAATTAATTGTATTGGCTATCTTTTGCACGATTTCAATTATATTTTCCCCATTTTTCTGGGCTATTCCTTGGATTTCAATATTGTTCCGCCGTGACCATTGAGACTGCTTGTCAGAGAAATGCTGTATATTGTTGATTTGTTTTTGCAGTTCTTCAATTTTCGCATGTAGGCCATCAAAGTTATTTATTTTGTTTTCTTGCGCAACAAGTTTTGCCTCTATGGCATTAAATTTCTCATTCATAAATGACATGCTCTCCTTCATGTTGACCAGTTCATCTCGCATGGAATGGATGTCGCTTTTTAAAGTCCGTAATTCGGTCAGGTCTAAACGGATATTTTTTATTTCACTTAGTATGGACTTGGCTTCCTCACTGTTGATCATCCCTGATGTATGTTCACTGTCAGTCACAGTGCACTTGTCCCGTGAGATACCAGATATACAGTCAGTGCACTTTACCTTATTGCGGCGCTCGACAGACAGTTTTTTGTAAGCAGCCTCTGGCAAATCTCCGCACACGAAATGATTTGTGCCTTTGCACACTGAACAAGTATAGTATGTTCCGGTTGTAACAGACTTTTTGCATACAAGGCATGTACTGGACATTGTGTATTTATATTCTCCCAATATGCGTGTATAATATAATATAGATTCCCGGTATATATAATAATAATAGTACTAGTGAATTGCCCACAATAGGGACGCCACTGTATCCGTCTGGTTGAATGCTAAAGTGCTGTAGGTACCTGTTATGTAGGTGCGATTATTGTTGTATTTTATCAATCTTTGTTAGAACTGACACTGTATAATTTATATGATGAAATATTAACTGTATTCTCACTGATAAAAAGTAAATTAATATAGAATTAACAACAATAATTCCTTTATAAACAAAAACATGCAATTTTATAAACAATACACTCACTTTTAACAGTCTTTAGCAATTTTAAATAACAGCAAAGAAAAAAAAACGTGTGCACTACTATGATGTTTTGACAGATATGTTACGTATGTATAGTATTATATTTGTCATTTTATATGAAATTTCTCATATAAAAATATTATTGGGATGATAAATGATAAATGCTTCAAAAATAAATGCATAAAAAACTCAGGATAAAAGCACAACTCCATATTAAACAAATTCTTATTCACTTAAAAAATGATAAGAAAAACCATATCACTGCTCAACATTCTCACGATACAAGACACAGACATCAATTAATCACTCCGAAGACAAACACTACATACGCACAAAGACATTATCAATACTTGGTTTCAAAGATCCTAAATTTAGTTGCAAAAGTTATAAAGAGCATACATTTAATAGAAAATACAAGACTTAAACATACAACACAAACATGGTTATATAACAAAGGGATCAACTATTGTCAGCAAATTCTAAATTCATAAAAACATACACGACAAAACTACTAACATCGGACTCAATAAGTGGACCATGGGCTACACAATTATATTATATAACAGCTTACAATGACTTTGTAATTAATATTATGTAACTAGTCTACCACCTCGGAACAGGCCTGGCCTAGTGAGGAGGTCCAAACCAAACATATTTATTTGTTATGTTGCTTATACAAAATAATGTAAATTTTGGTATATGTAACAAAAAAAATGCATCCAAAACCAAATACATGCTGGCAAGCAAGTCACAGGCAAACCACACACATCCACCATTAGACAAAGGGTCACACCACATATAGAAAGCGTCAACTCCTTCAAATACTTGGGTATATAGGTATTGAAATCACCCACGACAATAACAACAGTAACGAAATTAGAGCACGGCTATCAGCAGCAAACAGATGCAATTATGGGTTGTATAAGCATCTGAGGTCCAAATCGCTCGGTAGAAAAACCAAAACAGCCTTTTGTAAAACGCTCCTCCGTTCAGTCGTTGCATATGGTGCCGAATGCTGGGTACTGACTAAAAGAGATGAAAACATGCATCTGATATTTGAAAGGAAAGTCCTCAGAAAGATATTTGGTCCTGTCAACGAAAATGGAGTGTGAAGGAGACGATTCAATCACGAATTAGAGGCACTGTATGACGAACCTAACATTGTACAGTTCATAATAATAAGACTGCAATGGTTGAGCCATGTCCACAGGATGAGTGATGATCATACTCCCAACAAGGTTTTAAACACCACACCAGACGGAAGAAGAAGCAGAGACACACCAAAAAAGAAATGGCTGGACGATGTGGAGGCTGATATACAAGCGTTGGGCCTTACCAACTGGAAGAGAGCCACAGAGTGCAGGGAGGAATGGCGACGGATTCTGAAGGAGGCCAAGGCCCACAACGGGCTGTAGGGCCAATGATGAAGATGATGATGATTTTATTCTTTACTTATAATATTGTTTCCTGTTTTCCAAATAAATAAATAAAAATATGTTTGTTCCCCTGAACTGCGCCAGAAATAAAATTTAATTTGGATTTTGTTCCCTCCAAAATCCAAACATTGGATTTTGTTCCCTATCGGGAGTCAAATGATATTTGTCAGTTCACGGGTGACATCTGTGCGAGACACCGTCACCTCATTTATAACCAATCTCTCAATAGATGGCATTACAAAAAATTTTCTTCGTTACTTCATAGATGGCAATAGTAATAATACATTATTTTCGAATGAATTGTTTCACATTATTCAAATATATAGAACTTTCTAAAATTACATTGTAAAGGGAACTCAATAAGAAGACATAATTATTAGATCACGTAAACCAGCCGATGACAGTTCATAAGCCCTGTAGGTGCCTTGAGTTCCTGGTTCTTCTATAATATCCCAATTGATATTTGAAAATAAAAAGGCGTGAAGCCATAGGCAATGAATTTTGCTGCCATTTTTTCTATTATGTGGCATGTAGTAATATTGTTAATTTTCCCTTTAAATCCTCTCCTAGATCCTTTTGATTCAGATACACCATCATTTACGTGTTTTTATTAATTTTGTATTATTAGTGTTACATATTCTGGTCCTTATGTGGGTAATTGTCTTATTTAATGTATTTTTGTAATTGTGACTGTTTGTAACCATAAATAAATAATAAATAAGTTTTCATTTTTGTTTCGAAGTTATATTTACATAGATGGTAAGCTTTCTTTTGTGTATTCAATCGATTTATTGTAAACGATGAAAGCCTCTTTCGCATTTACCGTTAGTTATATTTTGCGAATGTTTCTCTTAAATTTATCACCCTTAAACTCGGTTTGTGGACTATTAGGCACAATTTTGCACGGATTATTAGCGGCTTTATGTCAACCAAAAATAATTACTCTGTCTGCGACCTTTGTCTTAATGACTTATATTCTCCTACAATATTGGTATTCTTGTATTTTATAGACTTGACATACAATTTTGTTTTGATTTATTTCATTTTCTTAGTTTTCTTTTACAAATATAATTTCGAAGACGAATTAAAATGAGAATGAATATTTCATTAAAAATAATAATGTGTTCACTAGAACTGTCACTTTAAACCAGTGATTCCCAAAGGAAAAGGAGAAAAATGGGGATTCACAAGTTGTAAGTGGGGGTCTACGAAAATATTATCTGATTTCGATAGTAAAGAACAAAAACTTTGGCTTGGCTTTACCTTCCAATGTAGGCAGATAACACACTACCCAATAAAATTAAGGGATTATGTTTAACGTTGTTTCGTTCACAAGTGGAAGTTCATAATGACATTATTTTAAGTATGACACAGTTTTAATCCACGTTATAACGAGCTATGAGCTCTTTTTTCATATCACTTTTCGATCGAGAAAAACTTTCATACTTGTAATAAAATTAAGGGAGGAAAAAAAATCCAAATACTATGGTGATTTTTGACAGGCTGTATTTCGGTGAAAAATGGTCGTATTCAGACTTAAAAAAACCATGTCGAAGCTTTAAGATTCTTATTTTCAGATTTTTTGGCATTTTTTAAGGAGCTACGATTTTCATGCAATTCTAATAGACAGAGCGATAAAATAATATTGCAATTATCTTGTTTTATTTTGGTCCACGGACTAGAAAATATTTTTTTTTCCACTTAGACTTTATTATAAATTTGAGTTTTGATTAAAATATAAGTTTGTTTTCAGAATTGAACCCAATACTGCAACTCAAAGAAAATATAGAACAAAAAAATTGCGTTGATACTCTCTCGATAGAGTTAAAAGCTCGCGTTTGAACTTTTAACTCTATCGAGAGAGTATTGAAAAATATTTTCTACATATTTTTATTGACAAACGTTTTTTCAACATCTCAATAGAGACGAAGTTGGGATATTGTAGAAGAAGCAGGAACTCGAGGCACCTCAGGGGCGTGCCTAGAACCTTCAGACTACACAAACCGTGAAAGGAAATTGAGAATTGTCGAATATTTTTTAAACATAAGGTCATCGTTGTTCATTTTAGTGGCCATGAAAAATATTTTTCAATACCAAAATAATATTTTGATTTTGTGGCCATGAAAAGGATCAAACCTCCGATTCAGTTTCCAATTTTGTAGCATAGTTGCAATACAACAAAAAAGAATATATATTATAAGGTTTTTAATCAGTAATAAGTTTTTTTTTCATAAAATGTCAGTTTTCGAACCAATGATTATATATTTTTATGTATTTCTATATATGTTATTATATTTATAGGCAAGTCAAGGTTTTCGGCTTCTATAAGCTATTTCGCTACTGAGGCACCTATAGGGCTTACGACCTGTCATCGGCTGGTTTACGTGATTACTTTATGCGCTTGCACAACGTTCACCATTTATGCCTTCTTATTGAGTTCATTTATCAATGTAATTTTTTTGAAAGTTCTATGTATATATTTGAATAGTGTGTAACGTTTCACCTGAAAATAAGAGACTATGCTATTGCCATCTATGGAGTAACGGAAAAGCTTTTTTGTAACGCCATCTATTGAGAAATTAAGAAATTAATTTATTTGTAAACAATGAAAGCAACAGTCCTTATAAATGAGATGACGGTGTCACACACAGATGTCACCCTTTATAGAAAACGTCATTTCTCCCAACTTGTAGTGCAACTCTCTCGCGTAAATTTATTTATTTATTTATTATCACACCATTTAAAAATGCATAATTAAAAATAGATTACTGCTGTCCAACTAGTTATACCTATTCTATGGCTAGCAGTGTACATATTATTATAATTGTGTGATTATAATTAAACATAATATTTATTTTTGTCACGACTTTAAGTAAATTGTGCTAGTTTTGTAAAATTTCACTGAAGCTCATTTATAAGATGGTGCATGTAAACAAAACGATTAATTTTGGCTTTCAGATATCTCTGTCTCTCTCCTCGTATTCCCCATAACGTCTATAGGAACATGGCGTGATGGGACATATATGAGCTAACGTACAATATAAAATTACCTTTAGCACCTCAAAGCAAATGACTTTTGTGAATTTTTTATGTTGTAAATAATTGGTACCTACATTAAATATAAAATACTGATTTTCATGAAATGTGAATTTCTTTGTGTATTTTCAGATGTGTCAAGTGTCGAGTTAAAATTAGCTCTTGAAATGTGGTTTTCCTTATTATTATGACGAGTGTTAAACACGGATTGAATTTAAATGTAACAATATTTTAATACTTTTGAATCCGTGACTTTTGACATCCAAATAAATAATAAGATTATTCAATAGTAAAATGACTTCAACATTTTCTCCTCTATACACCCACGCATTCTACTGTTGTCTGTCCACCCACACAATTTCATTCTAATTTCTCTTCAATTATATACCTTGTGAGAATTTCAAATATTTAAATAAGTATGTATCTATTTGGTAGATATTTCATTTTGACTTTTGAGATATCTTTATCCAATTGTATATTAAATAACAGTTATGTAGGTATACATCATTCACTTATATTTATTTTATTACCTACATAATAATAATAAATTCACTTCCTTTTTCACTGCTTTTATTATTTGTTTATTCATTGCTTTCTCATTTGATTACTTTCTTAACCATTTCTTGCTATAAATTATACATCATATTTTTACTCTCCACACTATGGAATAGTGGAGTCATGATTTCACAATTTTTAACCATATTTTTTACATCAATTTCTCAACGGGTATCATGTAGAGAGTGCACACTGTGAGTTTCGTCGTGATGCGTTTGTATGTTTGGCGTACGGCGCACGGCGTATGGCGTACGGTGTTCGTTGTACTGAATTATTTTTTTTTGTCCTCTCTACAGCCCAAACTATAAATCCGATCGACATCATATTTACATCATATGTGTAAAGTGCATAGACCGAGAGCTGATTAGTTTTCCATGGACAACTTTTATTTTTTTCTCTATGATTTCATCATTTACGTTGGGTTTTTTTTGTGTCCTCTCTACAGCAATGAACCCTTCTAGGGTATGGAAAGTTTAGTGTTGGCCACAACCCACTCGTTATACCATAAAAATATCTTACCAAAAATGTATCTTAATACATTTAAGTTAGAAAACAGATATTTTTTTTTATTATACATACATACATTAAGAAAAAAAAAAAAAGAAAATAAATAAATAAAAAAAAAAAAAAAAATTAATATGACCTTGTTAAACAAGTACATATTCATCTTCTTCATGCATACATACATACATTCCATCACGCCATATCCCATACGGGGTAAGCAGAGAGAACCGAGCGCCATACTTCTCTATTTTTGCACACATTCCTAGCTTCCTTAACATCCATGCATCGTCTCATACATGCTCGTCGATTTTTCAAGCTTCTTATATACTCTTCTTTCAAAATATCATTCACATGATCATGCCATCCCTTTCTGGGATGGCCCCTCCTATTCACTCTATCTTTTACACCCATGTATATTTTTTTTGGTCAGTCGTTCATCATTCATTCTTTCAATATGTCCAAACTACCTCACTTTCTTTTATTATATATTATAATACCTATATATTTTTTGTAACAATATCAATATGGTATTGATGAATTATCAAAACTTTAAAAATGTTTTCTAATGTTTTAACAAAACGCACATTAACTTTTTAGATAATATAATATATATGATTTTCTTTATTAACGTTCATACATTTAAGATGTTAAGAAAAAATATTATTGTGCTTAAATATAGAATTATGCAAATTAAAGGAAATGTTGGCTGTTTAAATTTGAATATTTGAAAAGCCTTACTATAGTTAGTATAAATTATGATTATAAGTAAGCGGGCATGTATATCCTTTAGAAATACAAAGGCACGTTTTGTAATTGTAGGGAGAGGTGGAATGTAGCCAGTAACGCTTATACCTATGGTGTTTAGGAAATTCTCAGTTTCAAAATTATTACAAAATTTTAATACATGGAAAATTATTTTAAGTCGGCGACAGGATTCTTCGAAGCTCTTAACTGTTTCCAAGTGAAACCCAACAAAATTATTTCTATTAATGATTTATTTTTTAAACAAAGTCACCAGGATTGAGCTGTTTATGCTACGAACACAGTCACCTCATTTATAAAGACTGTTGCTTTCATTGTTTTCAAATAAACCAATATCTCAATAGATGGCGTTACAAAAAGATATCTCCATTATTTCATAGATGGCAATAATAATAATGTCTTATTTTCAGGTGAATCGTTACACATTATTCAAATATATAAACTTTAAAAAATTAAATTTATAAGGGAACTCAGTAGGAAGGCATAGTTGGTGAACGTTGCGCAAGCGCATAAAGTAATCGCGTAAACCAGCCGATGACAGGTCGTAAACCCTATAGGTGCCTCGAGATCCCAAATATATAGAACTTAAAAAAATTAAATTTATAAGGGAACTCAGTAGGAAGGCATAGTTGGTGAACGTTGCGCAAGCGCACAAAGTGATAACGTAACCCATCTGATGACAGGTAGTAAGACCTGTAGGTGCCTTGAGTACCTGGTTCTTCTATAATATCCCAACTTCATCTCTATTGAGATATTAAAAGTTTTTTAATAAAAACTTAGTTTTTTTAATCAAATTTAATTATTGGACCGATAGTTCTTGATGGAATTACAATTCAATTTTTTTTAATAATTTTTAAAATATAATGAAAATGAATATGTAACTTTTTTAATTGTTTCACTATTTATTTGACTACATGTACCTAAAACCGGTTTAGTGTTAAGCACATTTTCAAGATATAATAATGAAGAATTTAACAGAGTTTTTATACAAAGAAGATAACAAAATATTTACACAAAGAAGTTCACAGAGTATTTATACAAATAAGTTAACAGAGTATTAATACAAAGACTAGTAAGAATCTTTCATTGATGACAAACAATGAATCGGAGCCAAATTTTTAGGATAAAATATTATGAACCAAACAAAAGTAAACTACCTAATTTATAAAAAAATATTTTAATATTGACTGAGAGTAACAATTTATGAATTTTCTTATTTGTACAAATTGAAATTATAGAAAAAAAATCTACCTACATACAAAAATAAGAGCACTTTAAATTATATAAATAAATAAATTAGAGTGAGTTAGTCGATTGACTACAGAATTATATAAAACAAGTCAATTAAATTTGGAAAATCAAAAATGGATAAGGTACCTATATAAGAAAATTTTAAATTTTTTTTTATTTTTTTTTTATTAATTTCTCTATATCCAAAACTGGAAAATCCGGCACCTACAGTGCTTAAAACCTGTCATCGGTTTGTTAGCGTTATAACCGCATTTTCCATTCATGATATGCTGAATTCGTTTAATAATAAATTCGAACAGAGGTTCAGCCGGGCGTCACTATGACATTAATATTTAAGTAAATTTTAAGTGCGATCCAAAATATTTATAAATTTTACTAACCAAAAAGCTTTAGATATCTCCAGTATCAAGCTCGGTCGATTATTTTAAATAGAACACCAAATCCGTCAAAAGCTTATTTAACATTTATTTTAAAATTTTATGTCAGGTATAAAACGGCGATCTGGTTGAACGCTTCAAATACCACCAGCTTAAGGACTTCAACAAAACCGATAATATTAATCGATTGACGATGTTACCAACACAATTTGTTTTTGTCAGTATTATCCGAAGATTTTCACTGACTTGTTTGCTTCCAGAGGTCTTGGTTACTTATTTGATGCCCCATATATATAGAAGTCGCCGACAGTCCGCAGGTGTGAATCTCGACTTACTCTTGCGAGATTGGTAATCTAGAGGGAATCTCCATGAGCTACTCTTCGTGCCATGTATTGTTTTTTTGTTGTTGTTCATTCTATCGTTCTGCTAAGGGGCCGTTGACAGTCCCCATATGCGGAGCGGGTGGTAGTGGGCGTAATGAAATTTGTTTATGAATCAGATAAAATTGATACGTTAAACATTTTAATAAATACAAGAAAGACGAACCTGAAATATAAATATACTTACAGGAGAACCGAGAAATCGGACACCAACAAGGCTAATTTGAGATTGTAAGCTCTGTATTCTAATTATACCTACTACACTATATTCCAGAATCTTCTCTGTTGGGTACATAAAGGTTTAAGTTATCAAAAAAAATTCACTGATTCCCGGCAGTGAAAAAAAAACAATTTTTGCGTTGGTAGGTATATACGTTATGTTTTTATTTTAACTATTTTAAGTTATTTTCTTTAATGCCTAAGCGCTGTCACTGGACTCAGCCAGCATCATCAGATGCAAAATTCAAACTAAATACAAAATTAAAACAATGTTGCTTAATTTTGCCTTAACTCAATCGAAAATACAACAGACAAAATAAAATCTCACAAATTTAAACATCGAAGTCCACCACCCATTCTGAATGTTGCCTATTTAGGTGAGACGAGACTAGCTTATGGGAACACACGCATTTATTGTGCTTCCTTTCTTAAGGTTATGCACACCCGCCCACATGTCGCTGGTTACCCCACATTGTGATGGAATGAACGAATGTGTTTTATTTTTGCATAACTTTTTTACAAACTTCTCTCAATATTAAAAAACCAAAATTAGACATATAAATATTATCACAGCTTCGAGTTTCATTAACATTTCCCCCTTTCAAAAGAAATCTGAGGAATCATTTCCTTACACATAACACTTAAATTTGTCTCCTTATCATATCCTTGTACCCTTCGTTTTTTTATTGTTTTTGTTTTATATGTTTCTTTATGTAATATTTTATGCACATAAATCGGTACGTGTCATAAACACAACTTACTTCACCAAATTTATATTGTTGGTTGGAAGATATAGCCATATGGCAATAATCCCACCATTGTGCTCATGTGTACAAAATGTTTTAAATAAATATCACGAATATGACACAAGAAACAGAGAAGATATTAGATTAGACAAACGACATAAAGTCTCAACGCAGAATTCTCTAATGTAGGTATTATATAATGGGCTTAAAATATATGAAAGCATGCAAAGGGACATAAAATAGGAAAAAAACTTGGTCTTTTATGAAAAAATGGTGTTACTTTAATTCTGAAAAATAGAAATATTTTTTAATTTGTTACAATAGATAATAGTAATATCTATAGATATAGATATATTATAATAAATAAAATACCACCCTAATATTTGAATAAAACCTTTGAATACAAAGGTACGCAATTTTGAATCCATCTTTATCAAGACAAATAAATATTTGTGGATTTATTCACGTTCTTGTATGCAATTATGTCCTTGATAGAGTTCACGAAGTAATTGTTTGGGAGTCAACAATACATATACAGATACCTATTTTATTGCACCAAGCATACAATTATTACAAGACAAACTTTGCAGAAATAGCCCGGAGTGTTCGCTACCTCTTTCAAAGTTTAAGGAATTGAGACAGTACTATGTACCCAAGTACGAATGTCTCAATAAAGAAACGTTCGAAAACGATAAATCCATGCATTTTACCTTTTTGTGTCCTTGTTTCTATCAGCGTCGTAGAGGCAGAACGGTGTGTCAATCGTCGTACACTCGTTCATGAATTCAATACTTCCACCGGGATCTGCTGAAATGTCGCAAATAGCAAGCATCCTGTAACAAGGTAAATTAAATATTTAAATTATTTAATTGAATTTTATTAATGACCACCGCCAAAGAATAGTGCTATCGTTCTTTTTTATAATCATCGTTTTCGGGTAAGACATAATCGAAAACACAAGAGACAAAATAATACCTCACATAGTTCAGCTACAAGGTTCACCACCCATTATTAATGTCGTATTTTTTAAATTAGATGAGACTGGTATGTGTGGATAAACCAATGTGTCGAGCTTCCTTTTATACGTGAATGCACACCCGTACACCTGTCGCCTTAATAAACGTTTAGAAGAGGAAAACATTCCAGCAGAGTGGAACAACGCAAACATTGTATTATTGCATAAAAAGGGAGATGATAAAAAATTAGAAAACTACAGACCAATAAGCCTCCTCTCACATCTATATAAACTACTCACAAGAATTATCTGTAACCGCTTAACCACTTAATTAGATAGATACCAACCTAGAGAACAGGCAGGATTCCGTACAGGATATGGAACCAACGATCATCTGCAAACGCTGAAAAATATTATACAGAAGCACAGTGAATACAACTTGCCATTGGCCCTAGCCTTTATTGATTTCGAAAAGGCTTTTGATTCAGTAGAGATATGGGCGATAATAGAATGTCTAAACAACTGCAGGATAGACCACCGATATTCACAGCTTCTTAAAAATATATATTCCAACGCGACCTCTACAATAAATCTGCATGAACCAACCCGAAAGATAGCCATTAAAAGGGGAGTCAGACAAGGAGACACAATTTCCCCTAAACTATTCACTGCTGCACTTGAAGATATCTTTAAGAAGCTTAAATGGGAGAACCGAGGAATAAATATAGACGGCGAATCCTTGACCAACTTGAGATTTGCAGATGATATCGTTCTCTTTGCAAACAATGAAGAAGAACTTGAATTGATGCTCAACGATGTCAATAATCTTTCGCATCATGTGGGCCTAAAAATGAATTACTCTAAAACAAAAATTATGTGCACTGCAAAACAACCTCGACCAGTGATGATAGAGGGAAGGAATATTGAAAGAGTAGATTCATACATTTACCTCGGACATAAGGTAAAGCTAGGTGGAGACAATCAGGAAGCAGAGATCGAACGCAGGCGGGGCCTTGCATGGGCTGCATTCGGTAAACTGTCGTATATTCTCAGATCCAAACGATTTGCAAACCACTTGAAGAAAAAAGTATTTGATATGTGCATCCTCCCAGTACTGACATATGGTTTTGAAACTGTTATTTTTACAAAACGTACAGTACAGAAACTCCGAGTAACGCAACGAGCAATGGAGAGGAGGATGCTAAACATTAGGGTCTTCGTGATCGAAAACGCAACGAATGGATCAGAGAAAGGACAAAAGTTACCGATGTTGCATACAAGGTAGCTTCCTTAAAATGGAATTGGGCTGGCCATGTAGTAAGGACAGCAGATGATCGATGGACCAAACGCACCCTGGAGTGGCGACCGAGAACTGGACGCAGAAACCCGGGCAGACCGCAAACAAGATGGTCTGACGACATCAAACGAGTGGCAGGAGGTCAATGGCACAGGGTGGCGAGGGATAGGGAAGCATGGAGGCTGAAAGGGGAGGCCTATGTCCAACACTGGACGAATAATGGCTGATGATGATGATGATGATGACACCTGTCGCATCACCTGGTCACATCACATTATAGGATAAACCATGAGGGTATAAATGTATATTTTCCTATGATAATATGAATCGAATAAAACAACCCAGCATACATATTTTTCTTTTTAAAAAAATATTTCCCATTACCAGAGTGCAAGCACTCATGTGCAAAGTAGACATTAAAAACAAAATAAATAAAATATTATAAATATAGATATGTACATATATACAGAATTATATGTATATATTTATAAATGTTATTTATGACCTACATAAAACAGGACCTAATACCGAAAATGAGATCAAATGTCTTATTGAAATTCCAAGATCAACGTTTAATAAGATTATATCATTATGTATGTATTCAGAATTTATTGTCGTCAAAATTTCAAGCTCATACAATGACGAATCTTATGCTAAATAATACCGTACATAAAGTGACGAAACATGGACCTTTTAATGCAAGAGAGAGGAAATTTCGTAATTAATTCTTTATTACCTAACAATTTATTTTACCTTGTAATTGATTTTCAAGCGTCAGCCACAAACCTTTCAGTAACTGGTTCTTCTAAAGAATATAACGCATTAAAATTCAAACAAAAGAGCCAACAGGTGTTTCTTGAGGAAATCTAGCTCACTCATCCATGAAAGTGACATAATACGTTATACTTCAGACAAAAGAGAATCTTGAAATATGTATAATGCCTCCAAGTTATCTATACAGTGCAGTGAACAGTGAACATTTTCTAAGACAATGAGAATGTAAGCAATGAATGTCGAGGTGATTAATTGAACCAATAAAGATTTGGAGAAGACGAAATTTGTCTGGTGATTTACAATTACAAATTGTCAGAGTTCCATTAATTTAATAAAAATAGAGAATATTTGGTTTCAAAACAAATACGTTTTGTAAAATGTTTTGAAAAATATTTTCCAAAATTCCTTAGACTAGGCATAAACAAAAAGAAGATACTAGAATAAGAAATGAGAAATCTTAGATAACATTTGAATCCTGAGTAACTAAATAACTGCTTATTAGTTTTACTCTCATCAACACATTAACACAAATCCAATATTTATTGTGTTTTCATATAAATTCAACTAAACCTATGTTTCTCGTTAAAGTAAAAGTATAGTTAAAATATTATTATTGACAATAACATCTCAATTGAGACGAAGTTGGGATATTATAGAAGAACCAGGAACTCAGGCACCTACAGGGCTTACAACCTCTTATCGGCTAGTTTACGTGATCACTTTATGCCTTTCAATTATGCCTTTATTAAGTTCCCTTATCAATGTAATTTTTTGAAAATTCTAGATATTTTAATTATGGGATACAATATTTGAATTATACTATTGCCATCTATGAGGTATTGCATTGTATTCAGGTGATTTTTTTACACATTATTCAAATATATAGAACTTTCAAAAAATTACATTTATAAGGGAACTCAATAAAGGCATAATTGGTGAACGTTGCGCAAGCGCATAAAGTGATTGCGTTATTGTCAATAATAATATCATTTGACTCTCGACAGGGAAAAAAATTCAATGTTCGATTTATACTTAAAATACTTTGTTTCCATAAAATTTTTCAATACTTTTGGTTGTTTCGTTGAAATCCAATGCCATCAATGCCGTACTGATACTTTTGTTGAAACAAAAGTATCGGTAATAGTATAGTTAAAATACTTTGATTTCATAAAATTGTTCAAAATTGTATCGTTTGACAGCATTAGATTTCAATGAAATAACCAAATGTATCGCACAATTTCATGAAATCAAAGTATTTAAACTATACTGATACTTTTGTTCGAGAAACACTGCCTAAGTGTTTCCAGTGATATTTTATGGTATGGAAGCTTGATCACAAGAAGAATACAACTAGTCGCATGAAACACATGAGATCCAACTGTGGATGACGATTGGCGATGGTATGTATAATTTAAGAATACGTACCAAACTATAAACACTTAAACAAAAAATATGTATGTCAGGATAGGATAGTATGAATATGTAGATTAAGTAGGTATCAAACTATTGAGACAATGAAGAGATTCTGAATTTGGTTTTTGAAGCCAAACACGATGGTGAAATTCAAATTGATATTTTAAAACTAATGTACTGGAACTGAGATGAGTTTTAAGGACATCTTCATAAATTTTGTAAAAGAAAGAATGGTTGCTGTGAGTTTTTTTTTAAAGAATCAATCATGTAAATCTTTTCAAAGTTTTTGAGACTCGAATATCATCATTGGCATAATTTTACATCATTTATAATAATCTTTATGATGCATAACAAAAGAAATCTGTGGCGATGAAGACGAAAAGGCAAGAAATGTCTTTCATCCTTTTTTTCTCAGTTATGTTCCTTCTTTTCTTATTTCCTCCCTACAACGGGATAAGATAGATATCAATCAAAATATTGACATTTATCTAAGGGGAGGGAATATTGGCCAAAATTTAGAGTTCACGACTCGTTAAGCATATAGTTGATTTATTGCTTATAAGAAGGATTACACCTCTTCCCTTCCCTCAAACTCATCACTAACCTTCTCTTCGAGATCATAATGACCTCTTTCAGGGATGAAAATATATATATTATATACTTAAATATTTTTTTCATATTCATTTTTTATTATTTTAAGAGTATTTTGCATTGTAATTTACACGTATCAAAATGGCATGAAAATTTATGTTATTAGTCTAAGAGATAGCAACGTCATAAAACAATTAATTTTTCAAGTCTCCAAATAACGTCAATTATCTTAAAAAGAAAATCATTGACGCTTGCGTTCTCCCGATACTGATGTATGGCTGTGAAACTCTTTTGTGTTTACAAACAAAATGCTACATAATTTAGCAGTAACAAAAGAACCATATAAGTGAGAATGCTGGGTTTTTCGTTAAGAGACAGAAAAACTACCTTATGGATAAGAAAGACAACGAAAATACCCGACGTTGTCCAAAAGGTTGCCATGCAGAATTGGAGCTGGACAAGGCATGTCGCCCGAACCACACACTCCATATGGAATAAGAAAGTGATAGAATGGTGACATAGAACGGGCAATAGAAGGGATGGAAGGCCTTAAACAAGGTGGTCTGATGATGTAAGACGAGTGGCTGGAGGCGGATGGATGCGGTCTGCCCAGGATGCCAGGATGCCCAGCTCTGGAGGTCTCAGGGGGAAGCCTATATCCGTTAATGGACGAAGGGGGGTTGAAAAAGAAGAACGAGGTAGGCCACCTGTGGTGTATTAGTATACGTGGTATTGCCCTCTTCCACGATAAAGGATAAAAATACGGTAGAGACGCGATTCGCGGCGTATTATCGCTTCCGCGCGCTATACAGTTAATTAGATATATAACAGTGTAGGTGCTTGTTCGGCCAAGAGCTCTGCAATGAATAAACCAAGACAGTATAAAGTAACATATGTGTTTTAACACATAAACCCCACACCACGACAAGATACCACATAAATATAGGACATCTCTCACTGGAGAGGCGTAATTCCTAAGAAAAAGAGGTTGATCAAACTTAAACAAAAAGAAGAAAGACGAGTATGTGAATATCTCGAATCCATTTCACAACCCTGCATTCCCGGAAGTATATTTTCTTGAACAGGAACGATGGCCTCTTGGAGAGGAAGGAAGGCCGACAGTCTCAAAACAAATCAGTCTTTGTCTTGCGAGGAGAGAGAAAGAGATGAGTTGTGGAGGGTTGATAGGTATATCAATATATTATAATACCACACAATAGAGCATAGTCATTCTATAAACATCTCATATTTTATTCTTCTCTGCTTCACCCCAACAATGGTTTATAATATATTACCAAGAAGCATCTTTATTCAAATTTCTTTTCATGAATATCAAATGAGAGGCCATTAACGGGAGCCCTTGTCTGTGGCGATAATGAAGATATCATTTAAGAGGTTATAAGGGCTAAAATTAACATTCGATAGGACGAAAGTAAAGTGAAAAATCGACATTCAAATTCTCGGATCATTGCTGTCCAAATCGTTTTACGAATCAATTCCATAAATTAATCAAATTTCAGTGGACATCATGAAAGGTATCTATGATCTTAACATGGTAACCATTGGAGGAACTGTTCAAACATTCATTTGAGCGTTCAAGTGAGAGCGAACCCAAGGTCACAAGAAATACTATAAATAATTTCATGCAGTTTCGTCTAATCTCAACATCAACTTATACAGAAGAAGACCAAGTGTCCGGGCTAGTACATATGTGCATATTAATTTTCCAAGCTCTGCTTGAAGGTATTTGAAGGGTATTTTCGTCGCATTACAGTCAAAAGATTTTTCCGCTCTCATAATGATATAGTAAATTTGATCAATCGATTTTAAGCGAGAGTTAAAATAAACCTAGTAGGTTGTGGCCAACACTATACTCGTCACTACCAAGACACTAAGTATTCAAATTTTATGTGAATTTTTTTAAACATTTTCATGATTTTTTGATCGAAAGTTCTTGATGGAATTCCATTAATATTTCTTAAAATTTTTAATAAACATAAAGATTTAAAAAAAACGTTTATAACTTAATTTAAATGTTTATTTAGACTACAAGCTATAACCTGCTTCGTGCTAAGCACATTTTCAAGTAGGCAAGTTAGTTAAGTTTGAATTATAAAGGTTTTTATTTTTAATGTTTATTAAAAATATTTTGAAGAGTTTGAAAGAGTTTGTTTAATAATTTTTGGTTTAAATATTTTATTTTGAGAACTTGATAATTCTTTAATGCCATTTTATAAAAGTGGTGTGCCTTTTTAACAATTTGAAAATAGAATAAAAATATTTAAGATTCCTGAGCTTGGGGTCACTTTGAAATATTTGACAGATTCTAGGGCTCCTTCTTCTTCTTTTGTTTCAATCCTGAAGATTGGTTGGCAGCATTAAATTGATACATCTCCTCCACTCCGCTTGGTCTTCAGCGACTCTTTTCATCTCCGTGTAAGAGGTACACTGCATGTCGCGGCATACCTGTTCCAAATACTCTCGGCGCGGGGGACGCCCTCTGCCAGTTGTACCCTAGCAATGAAATGGGCTAGCAATCAAATATTATAATAATATGTTCACTGCTAGCCCTAGAACAGGTTTACATAGTTGGACAGCAGTGGTCTATTTTTAATGAAGCGTATTTAAATGGTGTGATAAAAAAATATTCAGATATCCTTCAAAATCAAAATCGTAAATTTTAATAAGAATCGTGTGAGTACTTTAGTCTACAATCGATAAAGTAGAATAAACACGCCATACACAGCACACACACATGTACATTGTGATGAAACTTTCAGAATACAATCTCAGCATGATACTTTTTGATAATCTGCAATTAAAAATATAACCTTAAAAATAACGAATTCCTATCTCCCCATCTATATATCCCCTTGGGTAAATGAGGAGTTAAAAAGAGAAATCGAATAAAAGAGAATCAACATTTTAGCATCAATCATATAAGTATTAATTTTTTGTCTATAAATAGAAATAAATAGCATAAAAAAATTTTATTATATTAGAAAAATTGTGTTTATATTTGAGATATTTCGTTATTATTGGGTTTACGATTTCGACATTTTTCCCCTTAAAATATCCGTATATTACGCTCGTATATCGCAAAGAATACACAATACGAAAAAAAAGTAAATTAAATTAATGGTTTATTGGAAAATAAATTTGTTTGTTAAAAAATAATAAAAATAAATTACATAAATACGGCATATCAAAGTGCCCCTCTATAAAACATGTAATCAATAAACGATATCCTTAAGTAAAATTTCTTTTAATGTTGTTTCCTTTACATTACGATACCTAAAAAAGAAAAATATTCTCAATATTCCCTGACCCTTATTCGTTTTGATTGTGCAATTAGTGATTTCTTTGAACTCGGAATAAGAAATTTAATTTCTTTGTATATTCTTTTAAATTACATCCATTCCGTAGAAACACTTCTCTCTTGGCCTAATTACAGACTGTGCGGGAAAAAACGAGAGGTAGTCTTAAAAATAATCTTTAAGGAACCTGTACTTGGATATCTATTATTATAATTACATTTTTTTACAAACGAAAAAAATATATGTAGGTACCTAATTATGATTATACAAAGAAAAGAAATTTTAATTAAATGAATATTGATTTAATATTGACTTCAATTAAAATTATATTGATATAGAACGGTAAAGCTATTTTCAGCATACATACTAGTCATTATTTTAACAATTGATTAAAATTAATCTATAATCGTTTTCACAATCACAATTCATTATAACAAACATACATCTATGCATTTTCTTATGGAATCATTTTACAATATACACACAAGGCTGTTATAGATGTACATAGGTATCTATAGGTATATAGGTATCAATAACAAATGGTTTTTCTTCTTCTTCTTCTTTGTCAGCCATCTCTCCACTGCTGGATGTAGGCCTCCTCCAATGAACTCCATATCTCTCGGTCCTGAGCTTCCCCCAGCCAACCCCTTCCCGCGGTCGGAATAATATCGTCGACCCATCTTTTTTGTGGTCACCCTACCGGTCTTTTATTTTCCCAACATGCCCTGCCCACTGCCATTTCAACTTTGCAACACGGTCTGCTATGTCAACGACTTTTGTTTGGCGTCTGATTTCTTCATTTCTTATTTTATCACGGAGGCTCACTCCTAACATTTGCCGTTCCATAGCTCGTTGCGTACACTTCGATTTGTTTATTGTGTTGGCAGTTAGTGTCATTGTTTCCAATCCATATGATAGCACTGGGAGGATACATGTTTCAAAGACCTTTCTTTTCAAATTCATCGGAAGGTCTTTGTTTTTCAGGATGTGACCGAGTTTACCGAAGGCCGCCCAACCTAGTCCAATTCGTCTGGGTATTTCTGCTAATTGATTTTCCTTTCCCAGTTTTATTTTGTGCCCCAGCTATATGTAATCTTCAACGGCTTCAACTGTGTTGTTATTAATTTTCATATTGATGTTGGATGGGCTCAGGATTTTGGTTTTCGTGGTTTTTACTCCTCACTAACCCGAGAGGATATAGTGGGAAGTTATGAATTCCCAATTTTTAAATCTACTATTTTAATTGCAGTTTATCAACTAGTATTGGTTAGTTGGAAGAAATTTCCATACGACCACTTGCGCAGTGTGTAAGAAAGTGTTTATTATTATTATTTTTATCATGCTGAGATTGTATTCTAAAAGTTTCATCACAATGTATCTGTGTGTGTGCTGTGTACTATGTGCTATGGTACCGCATTTTTATTCTACTTAATCGATTATACGGCATTTTTACTCTACTTAATCGATTATACGGCATTTTTATTCTACTTTATCGATTATACGTCATTTTTATTCTACTTAATCGATTATACGGCATTTTTATTCTACTTAATCGATTATACGGCATTTTTATTCTACTTAAGTACTCATTCGATTATTTTTGAAGTTGTTTCTCTCAAAAAACTGTGTATATCTCTTATTTGTTTTATTAATTATATCCCATGATTATATAAACCAGTTTTCAATTTTTTAACTAAAGTAGTTTTTTTTTTTAATTTAGATACCTAGCTGTCCATGATTTTACTCTCTTATATCCATTGGCAGTTCATTGATTTATGTACTGAAGGGTTTTACAGTTAATCACATTATATATCACGAGTACAATAATATTATTATGAAATAGATATTTTATGTAAGTGAAGATAGTTGGTTGGTGAATGGTGAACTGTGGCAACAGTTAGATTATATGTAACTCACACATGGGACTGATTTTTCATCGCAAAACTAAAATCACACACTATACATCAATGCAAAAGTTGGCCGAATAAAATATGACAAAATGGCGTATATTTTATTGATTTTAATATTTGGAACATAAATTGGTAGGCACCTTTACATAACAACTTATATTATAATATTAAAACAAGTTAATATAAAAATTAAGGTAAGGGTAAGAAATGAGGACATAAGGAAAGAATGTAAGATGAAGAAAGATGTCATTACTAGAACGAAAGTGAACACATTGAGATGGTTTGGTCACATGGGGAGAATGAATGAGGAGCGCCTGACGAAGAAAATATACAGAGCGGAAAGGAATGGAATGAGAGGTCGGGGACGCCCAAGAAAGGGATGGCACGACCATGTGAACGAAATTTTGAAAGACGGAAATGTTCGAAGTGTGAGCAATAGTAATAATTTTATTGTTGTTTTTATTTATACCTACTAATTTACAGGGTTCAAGCTTTTATGGTTTTTGAGATATATGAAAAAATAAAGTAAAAATACTTATAAAAGTTTTGTAGACCTGTAACTATCTATATATTCTGAAATTTTGGGATCCGTGAATAGAGCGGATCAAAAATTGTAAGCGACACACACACACAGACACACAAAATGTTCTATGTACTTCAAATTCTGAATTCATCCATATGTATATAATACTAGTTAAACCCGGCAGACGTTGTCCTGCCTGTTTAATTATTTACCTACAAATATATAAAAATGGTTGATCGTTATGTTTCCTTTTTATTATTTAACATTCTTATCTAGATTTGCTAATCATAGTTCCGTATTTTTTCCCAAAAAAATACGGAACTATGTTACTACGGAACGTTTTTTCAAAAAAAAATAAATGTTCGCGCTGAACAAATCCATTAAGTATCAATTCAATACCAACTTTTTTTTCAATTTTTTTGTGAGATATCGAACAAATGAATAAATAAATTATAATGCATAAACCTTCTCCGGAATGAGCTGAATAAATTCCCAAAGTTTCATCGCAATCGGTTGGTTGGTTTGCGAGTCCATCGGCCACATAAAAACAAACAAACCAACAAATATACGAACATCCATTTTTATTTATATAGATATATGCTACGAAGCCTCTTAGTTGGTGTTTTTGGCGTACAAAAAGTCCACTACACCATACAAAATGTTCCTTCATACACACGTCTTGGCTTAATGCTGTCGATTCATAATGATAATTAAATTCTCTTAAACGAATCGACAGTTGGAATAATGAGGATGCACTTATCAATATTTTCTTCACGTCGAAATGAAGGTAAAAAAAATAATGATTCTAGAGTTTTTGTGTTAACAGAGTGGAAATACATTTTAAATTAATAAATAAATAACTTTCTATTTTTCCACAATATTTTTATACTAACGACCGAACGTTTTCGCCAAGGTGACTTGGCATTTTCAAGGTCCAAAAGAAACTAAACTAAAATTTCTACTTCACTCAGCATTTACAATGTTGTCACATGTGTGGATCGAGCTACATTAACTCTACAACGTTGCCAAATATGTGAAAAAATATGAAAAATATTTCACGTCAGTCCGCATTTTTTTTATATTCATACTGCCAATGCCAAACACATTACTACAAACGCAGTTGTTTTATACAGCAAACAAATTCAAATACAGAACTTACACAATCTACTGTGAAACGATATGAATGGTATTTTAACAACAAAATTGATCAATATTTTCAAAATATCAAATTAATCAAGCTGGAAACATGCTTTGTCATAGGTAATACACATATTCTGAAAGTTTTAGAGCTCACACTGGTCATTAGTTAAAAATTGATTGCAAAATTCCAGTACGAACAGGCAGATAGACAGGTGAATTTAAATAATAGAGTGTGAAAAAAGCTATAGCAAAAATAGCTATCTTATTATACCTGATTTCTTCTTCCTTTCCTTATCTTTTTTTTCCTATCATTTATATCAACTGTTCTTGCATATATTCAATCTTTTTGTTTTTTTTTTCTTCTGTAATATTTATTTCCTGTAGAAAGTTTCAAATAAATAAAAGTATTTCGACTACCAATATCTCACATATTTTAAATCTTTGTGACAAATTTGTTCACATCTCAATAGAAGATAGATTATCATAGGAGAACTAGGAACTCGAGGATTTCCTGTTAGAAAAAAACCCTATGTTTGCGGATGTGCAACATTAATAATATGCTATATTTATAATCGCAATGGCTATAATAAGTAGTTAAAATGCACAGTAAACTTATTTTGTTCTAGTGAATACCGACATTCTATTGTTTTTTTTAATAAACGGAGCCTTTACAATAATTGACATAGACCATCTTATGACTTCTTTCGACTTCTTTTTGATTCAAAGGTTTTCCAATTAATGAGAATAAAAACTCTTAATTTCTTTAATGTTTCAGTCAACGAATATTGAAAAAGTTTATAATAAATATATGTACATAAAATATAAAATGGTTGTTATATCGCAATAAGAGCAGCTTATAAAATATGCAATTAGTTTCATTGCGTTTGTCGGACCAATTAGTGCACACATAAAATGTACCTATTAAATCAACAACGATGATTGGTATTATGTGGAACTTTGAAAAGCACAAAGGAATAAATATATACTCATTCGATAATGTATAAATTTGTTCAGTCCATGTTACAATATTAATTCATAGACAATTTAACGACGACGTTTTAATTTTATTATTTAATACTTATGCTATAGGTGAACGAAATCGAGGATTCGAATTCGAGGATTTTTGTTTGACATTGTCATATTATGTTTTTCTCCGCACATCGGCTGCGTCATTTCTCGGTTATTTAAAGCCCCGGTTCCCATCCAGTCAGCCACTGTACGGTCTCCGGCCTTTCCGGGGTTGCGTGATGGATGAACTTTCTTATATCTACTACCGAATTGAGGATCTCCACAAAACAGTACAGAGAGGATCTATGCAGGCAACAACTCGGCAACAGATTCTGGATGGCACCATCTGAGAATGAGGGTATTTGGTCTGGACTTTCCAACCTGGAAGATCCTTAAAATACTGAGAGTGGGGGTGACTGGATGTCAAAAGAACCAGCAAAAGTGGAGATTCCTGGAGGGGAATATACATGCTGCGATTACAGAGGAGCAGGATGAAGCCCATCTACTAATATGCCCACGAATGAAGATTACATGTAGCACAAGTGACCTTAAAACAGTGAACGACAAGGCGATATCCGTCAACCTACTAGTGGCTAGGTCTGAGGTCTAACTAATATACATAGGGTCACTACTTATAGAGTTTGTTCATTATGTGTATTTTTAACAGTATTGGATATTATTCAAATTTATTTTCTTCCTTTCTTCTTTCAGAGCCTATTTCCATCCACTCCTGGACAAAAACTTTCTTCCACGTCACTCTGTCCTGTGCAGTCTGCATCCAAATCACGCATTATTTTCTTCTGTGACATTTTACATTGTTTGAAAATAAGATGTAAACACCATCGTCGTCTATGGAGTAACGTCAAAATTTTCTCAAACGCCTCTGTGAAATATCTTCGTGTCGACGGAGATTCCCGAATGCGTAGTCGGATGCATTCGATATATTGAATGAACAGCACGTCATTTTTTGGCCCAGGCCGATAGCGTAAATTTAATTTGCGTGCATTATTTCGAGTATCATAATATGTTTTATATTGTGAATTATTGTAATTATAATTTGGTATGTGAATAAAGTCAACTTGAATAACATTCTAGACCTATTACTCACATACTCAACAGCCTCCTATTGAGGAGTTGGTAAACAATGAAAGTCATGAGCCAAAGGTATTTTTATTTAGTTTGTATGTATTTTATAAAATACTTTTGACATTATCTCCGGGTGAGCGGTTTCATAAAACATTTTTGAAATATTGCATCACGTCTGGATTTCACAGAAGTTTCGGTTGTCTCCGCGTTGAGCCAGTCTTCAGCCGGCTGCACCGGATTTCACAGATGTTGGTGGAAAATTACTTTTTTAATGATCATTGTACAACAATTTTTCACTGTCAAACAACTCTAGCGGAGCTTTCACCCCCCTCATAGGGGTGCTGGCTCGAAACGGGCGCAAAATATTTATACAGGAGCTGTCCCTTCGTATTATTTATTTACTCGTCACCCTATACCTCTTTATTCTTATGACGTTTCCATTTTAATTCGTTTCCTCGTATATTTATAAATCGTCACAATGGAATGATGCATAGTTGAGAATAACAAAATTTCTTCGTTGAATTCTCAAATATTCAATAAGAATTTATATATAACTAACAACTCTTTTAATGTTGCTTTCATAAATTATAGTAGAAATGTATATAATAAGGTAACAAGTTATTTGTGCCGTTTTGAAAACATATCTTCGAGTATAATTTTCAATTGAGCATCTAAGTATTTCATATTATTTAATGATTCGGCGGATATTTTATTCGACAGCCCTGGGTGAGCCTTGGCTGAATCCATGAGTCTCATCCATTCCCGTCCATCCGTTGCTTTCATTCTCCAGTTTCTAATATCTATTGTAGAAGCATCGGCATCGACACTGTCCATCCATCGAGTCCTTGGTCTTCCTGGTCTCCTTAAACCTTGTGGCACAGAAAATGGGAGGCGTTTTGTTTGGTTGTCAATAACTTATATTATTAGCTATAACTACTATTTTTATGAGTCACTTCACAAGGTGCTGTCCTGTCTCGAAGTGATTCATAAAAATAGTTGTATAAGTATAGCTAATAATATATGTTTAAAATGATTAATCTTACTATTTATTAATTTTTTTCTATTGTTTCGCTTCGTAGATGTCTTGGAAGCTTCCTTTGAATTTCTTAAGCGGTCAGTCTTGCACCACGTGTTTCATCAACTGCTCAGCTCCACAATCAGTCAGAATTATCCCTTTTCCCTACTTCCAGAATAAGTATTTGCAGCAGCCCTGCTCTGTTCTCACTCTGTTTGTTCTACCCAAACCCTCCAGGCAGGTCAAAACTAGGTACTCGGGTTGTAGGGTCCGCTATTAGGTATTTATTTTGAGTATTTTCTGTGACCCATCTTTCTCTCAAGATATCTTCGAAATTGAATTAATCTGCCTCCAGTGTCTGGGTTTTTACGATTTTAGTATTTTTTCAGACGTGTGAAAAATATCAGTGAAAACTATGATTTTTTCCTGATTCTTATTTATTGACATTGCACAAGACTTGGTTATTTCCAGTTGGTAATTTCTTCCAACTATCCATTGTTCATAGAAGCAATTACCTACGTGAGAAATGAATTTAAATATACCAATTTATTTATTGGTAGGAATCGAACTCAGGACACCGAAAGCAATTAAATACATTTTTTTTATATTTCTTATTTTTAAGGCTTTAATTTTTTTAATTAATTTCTGGACATAAACATTTACATTGATGCATTATACATATACTTTTAAATATTTATACAAAACTATCTTTTTTACATTGTCACTGTTCCAAGAAGCTTTAAATCCATCACAGGTTTTTTTTATCTAATGGGGCATTGCAGATGCAATTTATATAATATATAAAAATAAATATAAAAATAAATTTATAATTACGATTTTACAATTCGGCCAAATAAATATACTTCATTAGCCGAAAATTCAATTATCTATAATCTACCTACAATGATATTTTTTTGATCATAGGAATATTATCGATTTAATAACTGTATTTTTTTTCTGTATTGACAAAAATTGACTTCAAGTAGTTGAATGTAATTCTCTTACCTTTGTTATTCAATAAACTTAATGAGGATAGTGTCTATTTGACAGACAAAAATATTAAATTTGTTAATAAACATTATTTCATTTTGATACAATACCAAGAAAAATGAATGAATATCTTTATAAAAGACAATAATATATCATATCATATTATGAAGGTATATTCATACTAAGAAAGGTATTATTTATAATGATGATTTTTTCACGTTTTTGTTTCTATTATTTTCATAGGGTATGGCATTATGTATATTTGAACGATTGAGTTCATATCTATATTTTTTTATTTATATTGAAAAAAACGTCATTTTTTTAATAAAAGGGTTTGTATGCCCTTTTATTATTGAATTTTTGTTCCAGTCAGGGGTTATCGACATTTGATTTATTATTTTATATTTTCACATATCTCAAAACTATAAAAGCTAGAATGCCGAAAATTTGTATGAATATAGACGAACATAATACCTCAATTTGTTTAATACAAAGAAATTCCTGCGGTTCTAAATCATTTTTATCAAGGCAACGATTCTTAATACTTGTACTTGTTACAAGGACATACCTATTCATTATTTTAAGAAATAAATAAATAAAAATATAATTATTAATAATAATTCTTAACTGACACCCCATATCATAATGTTACGTGTTTCTTACCGTTTGTTATGAATTGAATGTCCCTTCCACTATACTATCTTTGGCCTCACGTTGCTTTGGTTGGTTGGAAGAAATTGCCTTGTGGCAATAAACCCTCCTTTTTACACAGTATTGTACATGAAGCTTAATAAATAAATATAAAAAAATATGTGCTTTATTGTGGGTACGCAGATAAAAGTGAATGACGATGCGTAAATTAGATAATTTAATTTTCTCTAACTACTTAGTAGCATGTAGCACATAAGATCCAACTTTCGATATCGTGACTCTTAATATTATGTACAGCTATATGTTTTATAAAAGTATAAAGTATTAAACATTTATTGATTGATCAAAATTAAATACAACCTAGACGAAAAGTAACATCTGTAGATTATATGGATTATATTATTAAAAAGATTGATTGTTATTTAGTTTGATTTAGAACCATTCAAATTTACTTTACAGAATTTTATTAAAGTAATATATCTTCATCATAATTTTCTTCATCAGTTCTTTCTGGCAATACTAATCGAACTGATAGAACTTTACAAAAAAAAAAAAGGTTGTGTACCAATATTTCAGTCATACCTATTTAAACTCTGTTCACTTTCATTTTCGCGCACTCTGACGATGATCTTCAGATCGATACCGGTCAGTGCCAGTGTTAAAATTAAATAGTGAAACTAAAACTAATTAGTGTTTTCATTTATACCTAGTAAAGTAATATATGTTTATTTTGACAGAAATTGTCCAACTAGATTTTATTAAATTATTTATGGATTATTTTGGCTGTTTCTTTGCAAGGGAGAATAATTTAAATATATATAAATAATTTAAATAGGGAACAATAAAAAGTTGTTCTTCTTCTTCTTCTCAGCCTTATCCCGTCCACTCCTGGACGAAGGCCTCCTCCATCTCCTTCCACGCCACTCTATCTTGTGCTCTGAGCAACCAATTGACACCAGCATGACGGCTGATGTAATCTCTCCATCTCATTGGCGGTCTTCCAATGAGATGGAGAGTTGTTATTAAGACAAAAAGAATAAAAGATTGCCATTCAAGATAGACCTCCTCTAGTAAAAAAAAATACTAACTGTAACTTGTATATAGATATATTAATCTTTTAAAATTATATTACTGTAAAAATTGTAATACAAATTTTATTGTGAAAAATTAAGATATTAAAAATCAAACCCCACCATACAAAAGAAGATATCTCTGGATTACAGAGATATCCCACAATATTTGGTACACTGATCAGTGATCAGTACATAAATATTTTTTTTACATAAATTTCAAAATAAACATACCTATGTGGAAGTGCTGGAGCACCAACGCTGATTGGAAGCCATGGAGTGTCAGCTGGTCTCAGAAGATATTTGGCATCAGGAATAGTGAGAAGCTTAGGACTGTCCACTGCCCAGTAGATTCCATTCAATATCACTGAAGCGTACGGAGCTATCTGAAAGGAGCATTTATCAATTGACTGGTTGGAAGAAAATAAATGTCCCGGGTCCGATTCCCGGTTGAGACACTGTTTTTAATCATGTTCAAAACAGTGAATACACTGATAAACACCGTAAGTCTCTAAAATGTGGCAACATGTTATTGGGTGCTGTTTATTTAATATTTGATAAAGTTGGTAGGTACCTGTTAGTTGCCCGAGATTTAATACAAATATAAATTATATGGTGATTTTTTTTTACGTTCTAACGGAACGAAATAACGGGCTAATGGTCAGGATACAATAAAGGTAACCCAAGAAAAAAAAATATGGGTGAAGTTTTTTACATTCTAACGGAATGAACTAACGAGCAATACAATAAAGGTCAGAATACAATAAAGGTCACCTAAGAAAAAAAATATGTGGGTGAAGTATTTTACGTTCTAACGGAATGAACTAACGGGTTAATGGTCAGGATACAATAAAGGTAACTCAAGAAAAATAATTGTTTATTTTTTAGTGTTGAGATTTATTAGTTTGTTAATTTATTTATCTATTTACTAGTTTGTCCATTAACTTATTTTTAGATGAATAAACGGTTAAAATTAACGGAAAAAATGTAAAATCAATTATTGATACCATCACGGCAAATCCCACCATGTGGGGTGACCAGCGACAGCCACGCAATCTCGAATTTTCGGAAAAAAAATGCCGAACTGTTATTTAAGCCGTTTGATTCTATTCCCAGCAGAGGTCAATTTTAATTCAATTCATTTCTCACACAAATATTGCTTCTCTGGGCTGGAAACACTAGTTAGTTGGAAGAAATTTCCATATAATATATTTTTTTATTTTATTTTGTAAAGTTTTTCTTAATATTTCTTCTTGCTTTATTTTCATTGTTTATAAGTTGGATATGTTTGTTTTTTTATGTATTTTCACACATTATGTACTACATACATTTTGAATACTTCATGTTAATGGCAAATTCCGTTAATAAAATAAATAGAAAACTCATCCTTTACGCTGGGTACAAAAATTGGTTTATTATTATTAGAAAAATAAGACAAAAAAAATACTATTCTATTTAAAAATTTAAAACCAATGGCTATATTGTACAGATAATTCATATTCATCTTCATGCCATCACGCCATTATACCACAATGTGGGATAACCAACGATAGGGTGTGCATTAACTTATATAAGGAAGCACGATAAATTATTGTATCCCAACACACCAGTCTCGTGACACCTAAAAAGGCAGTACATTTTGAATGGGTATTTTCAATTACCTGGCTCTAACGAGACACTCCTAAAAGATGGTAATAGAAAAGAGTGGAATCACTATACAAACCCACGATATGTGAATGATTGCTCGATATCGAATACCGGTAGCTATTTACGACCTTTCTTCGTCAACAATTATTGTCGAAATCCAATTAACTGTTTCATTTAGTTGATAAAAAAGGTCCAAATAATAAAAAATATTTCTATGATATTCGAGCTTCAACTGAAATAAATTGCAAACATACAATTAGTGCCATCAAAATTTCCAACGAAATACAGATGAAAATAATCTTGGAGATGTGCCATCGGTAATTGGTACTTGAAATGACAGTATCCAAACGTACTTTAATCTGGATATTTTTGGAAAATATTTTTAATCTCCACTATGTACTAGGGAATTGTATATTTTTCGAAATATGTCTATTTTTACCATTTTCTATGGAGAGCCATGTCTGTGTGGTTTTAATATTAGAGTTATGCTTAAGCAATCAACACCGTGGAATGGCTGGCGGGGCTGGTGCCAAGGATTTAACCTACTTCTGTGACGTAACCCACACAAGGGCGAAGAAGTTTTACACCGGAGAGAGAAGAAGGCCAAACGAAAACTAAACTAACTACATAATTGACACAGTAGGATGAAAGATATTTCCATTTGTTAAGAAGCTCGACACAAAGTGCAAGTATTTAGAATAGAACTTCTTCAAAGAAACTTCGGGCGTCTCGATGGAGAAAGAAATATGAAATCAATTTTAAAAGAATGAAACATATTCGACATTTCATTATTCTCACTTTTAATTTATTATTGATAATTGGCTCTTGTATAATCCATTTTTTGCATTTGGTATGGAATATCGCAAAACAGTGTGTTTTTTTTATAATGAACAAAATTGTAAATCCGAACTACAATTATAAAACTATCATTCATTGCATTGGTTTGTCTTTTTTTGAATTTGATTATTTAAATTTGATTCGCTGTTAGGATTTTATTTTGTTTTCCTTGTTCCTCGTTAATTTTATCCATAATTCCACATACATTTATAAAATATATTAATTTTAATAAAAGTATGTTGATTCCAGGATTTAACGTGTATTTGTATAGCAAAAATACCTGTATAGGAACCTATATCATTATTCACTACAATTTGTCAATATTTTGAGCAGTTTTGTATTTGCCTGCCTCCTCGTCACTCTAATTGTCAACTGCGTTCTGGTCATAAACCCGCCTGTTTTCATCTGATTGTACATAAATTATGTGAATGAATATACAAATAAAAATCTTTCATTTCTGAGCAGTGTGAGTTCACGTAGCGAGGAAACGGTATAAAATTGCTTTGTTAGGCACAGATTCCAAGATGTATGGAAAACCTTCATTGGCCACGTTCCTTGGTAGGTGAATGGATCACGTACAAACCATCACCTATCACCAGTACCTGACTATATTGGCGGAAGGGATCTTGGATGAAGGCAGAACTTTAACTCACTTTATAAATAACATCCAATTTCAATGATAAAACACTCCCTTCAATACCAATCGAATGATTATTAGGTCCGACAAAAGAGACGTGTTATTTTTGTTTTTAAATACTTTTTAGAATATTTTCAAACATAACCATTTTTTGAAACGCTCATGTTAATACCAAATTAATGATTATTACAATCGATGAAGAGACTTGTAATTTTGAAATACTACCAGTCATTTTACAATACTCCTTTCGATGTTACGACGAAATGACTTGTTATATTTAAACACTATCGTGTTTTTAAACGTTTTTATGTGGCATTTAACTCATTATTACAAACAACACAAGAGACTTTCAAACACTAACAGTTATTTACGAATACTCCTTAAACAGTGAAACTAAAACAAATTAGTGTTTTCATTTATACCTAGAATACTCCTTTCATTGTGAATCAAATGATTAAAATCATTAACAAAAAGACTGGTAAAGACTATCGGTAATAATTATTAAACATTCTCTCTGTGGCATTTGAATAATTATTACAATCCATTTATTTTTCACTAGCGGTCATTTTTAAATAATTACGATCGACAAAAGAGAAAGGTCATTAAGAAACCACTAGTTTCGAAAGATAATTTCTTACTGAAGTAAATAATGAAACAATATTTAGAAGAAATATCTTCACAGTTAAAAGTTCTCTTGGAATTGTAAGTACCTACTATGTACATATTAAATTATATAGAGTGAATATTAAACGTAGGTGCATTTATATTAATTTTCAGTCTATTTCAATAATTTTTTATAGTTTTTGGTATCAATAACAATAATTTAATTTTGTATTCTCGGTGAAAAATGAATATAATAAGTGAAACAAAATAATGAATTAACGTTTTCAAAGCAATATAAAGTATTTGGTTAAAAAGATTCAATTTTCGTATTAAAGATTGTGGATCAAGTACAGAGTAAACTCATCTATATACAGTACACTGCATCAATAAGTATTTTTTTTCTCGAAATTCTTTTCGAAAATTCGTAGAGACGTGACTCTAAGAAGCCATTTGTTCCGGCGAGGAATGGCGAAGCCATTTTGGAGGGAAAATGAACGTTTTGAAATGTTATTTTCAGCAGATTCTTTTGTTACAGGGTGTTCAAGAATTTTGTGTAAT
The DNA here is from genome assembly GCA_963576475.1 of Molanna angustata. Taxonomy (NCBI): domain Eukaryota; kingdom Metazoa; phylum Arthropoda; class Insecta; order Trichoptera; family Molannidae; genus Molanna; species Molanna angustata. Next base: position 7,001,266 of record OY754971.1, on the reverse strand, counting down.
AATTTTAAAGACGATGACATTAATTCCTTTGATGTCTTCGCTACTCATTGATAGAAGTATTTGAATGTTTGAATTTCTTTATTATTAAATCGTTTACCTTTAAATATCTAGACGGGGTCTTGAGTAAATTCTTAAAAAATAAAAAATGTGACCGAGAACAACTTATTTTGAAAACAATATTTGGACGAAAAATACTTACTATAAGTGAGTCTATATCTATAACAGTTAGATTAAACTCATGATATTACATATTTCCTTCATACGTTTTTACTGACTCATGTTTTATAAAGAAGGTATTTCTTTTTAGTCCTCACTAAAAAGTGGATATAGTGGGTAGTTATGAATTCGCAATTAGTAAGGTTATTTTTTTATTGCAGATAACTAGTATCATGCTGAGATTGTATTCTGAAAGTTTTATCACAAAGCATGTATGTGTGTGGTATGTATGTACAGCGTGTTTATTCTACTTTATCGATTATAGACTTCTCATTCGATTTTTTCAAATTATGCAATTTCGTATATCTCATACTCGCTTAGACCCCTATTAGATTTCGAAGGATATCTGATCACTGCTTCTCATTTTTTTTATGTTAAATATTTCGAAGTGACTCCAAGCTCAGGAAACTTAAAATTCCATATTTCAATTTATCATAAGTGCTAAAATGGCACATCACTTTCAAAAAATGGCAGTGAGGGAATATCTTTTGAAATAAGTTTTAATACAAAAATATTATCTTTCATAAAAACGCTGAAAATTTTCCATGCAAAATTTAAATACTTTGTTGAGAGACTTGGTAGTGATAAGTATACAGTTTGCCACAACTCACTCGTTTCTTATAGTAGGTAATTTTGTTTTTTTATATTCGTGCGAGAGAACCTGAATTTGTTGCGTATCATGAGTTATGTACTGCTCATAGTTTTATATATCACTAGTTGCATGTTACACATGAGATCCAACTGTCGATAGCGATAGTATGTATAGTTGAAGAATAAGTACCAAACTATAAACCCATAAATACAAATTATTTAATATTTTAAGATATTTTGTTTTCTATACAACACATGTAGGTATGTACATATGTCAAGATAGGATAGTATGGAGGTAGGTCCTTTTTCCTACCTAGAATATGAAAAAAAGCATGATGGTATATATGTATGTTTGGAGATGCAGTATCAAACTATTAAATATTCTTAGATATTGTGTATAGACGACAGCCATACAAATTGTATGAAGCAATGTCGTCACTAAATTCAATTTTTAATAAAAATTGTTAAGAAAATTTTGAGATGTACTCCTACAATACTGATATTTTTTATAGAAAATTAAATTATCTAGTTGAGGTGTTTCAGCTTTTTTCTATATTTTGAAAAACTTTGGAAATATAGGCAGTTAAACTCATAAATTTATCATAAAAAAAATATTTTTCTTAATAAAAAATGTCTGAGAAACCCTGGAATTTTTTTGCAAAAATTAATTTGAGTTTTTGTATTTGTCTATGTTTGTACCAATTTTCAGCGTTCTAGCGTTTATGGTTTCTGAGATATATGGAAAAATAAACCCAAATTTCAAAAGTTGACAACCCCTGACTGAAACGAAAATTCACCATTCTGAGTATAAAAGTTTTGTAGGCTAATGTGTTTATATATTTTGAAATTTTGGGCTCTGTAAATTGAGCGGATCAAAAGTTATAGGGGGGACAGACAGACACACACACACACACACAGACACACAAAACTCACATAAAATGTTCTACTCCAAATTCTGAGTAAATCCATGTATTGGAACATATATGCTGCGAGACCTCTAGTTGGTGTTATTAGCATGCAAAAAGTCCACTACGCCATACAAAATTTTCCTTCGTACACGCATCTTAGCTTAATAATGTCGATTCATTCAGAGAATTGAATTCTCATGAACGAATCGACAGTTGGATAATTATGTACCTACTTAATCAATATTGACACAAATGTGGTTTAAAAAATATAGTTACATCAAAATGATAGACCGTTTGATTGGGTGTCCAAATGATAGACCGTTTGATTGGGTGTCCAAATGATAGACCGTTTGATTGGGTGTCCAAATGATTTGGATACACAGAGAAAAATAACTGATCTGAAAATAAGAATCCCGTTTGAATAATTTATCTTCTAGATTTTATAGACAAAATTCTGTTTTTTAAATAAAAACTTGTTTTTTCAATGTAAGTATGAGACTATTATGTTATAAACATACCTAATACCTACCATTATTCAGTATCTATGTATATTATTCAGTATCTATAAAATGTAAAGTATAGTATGTGTATCGTTCTTCAAACGAGAAATTATATTCAGCATAATATGAGAAGTTTATTTTTTTGTTTTTTTTTAATATGATATTATAAAAAATAGTCCATCATTACACTTCAAAACACACTGTGACATAACAAGATAGAACATGAAATCAAAACACGCTTGCCCCTTATATCCAGGATGTCATAAAAACCTACAGTTGTAACCTTTCCGTATAGACCGATAGGTGGCGATCTATGTACGTGATCACTCTGATTGTACCCAACATCACGTCATTATCCTTGAATCGAACCAACGCAGACGGGATAAAAACGTTTATAGTTCACGTAAATAGATGGCGTAACGTTCGCTATAATATAAATAATATACTCTCTAAAAGGGTCAAATTATTTTTTCTTTTGTCGGTTTTTTCAATACATATCAACTTAAAAATAAAAATACTTAAAAAAGGTGTTTTTTTTTATTTTTTCAACAGTTGACAAGGCGAAACGATCCAATAAGGAAATTTAAAAATCTGATTCGATTTTTACCTAAATCTTTGAAAGAAATTATTTAATAATTCAAATTATTTTCCTTCACAAAGAGGAAGTTTGTGACTATAAAATTTAATTTATTTTTAAAAATATAAAGAATCATTAAAAATATTTTTAATTCCATAGGTAACGAGTATGCACATACAGGAAGCCTTAGCGCTTTCGCGAGACATACGTAACATCATCAAAGGCTTTAATTTTCATTCATTGTAGTTGTAGGCAAGGCCGTAGCCAGAAAATAATTTCGGGGGGGGGGGGAGTTTAGCTTGGTGGAACAGTAGAAACAAATCGCCCCGCGAGCGTATCCCCGTTCGAGTACCAAGCGAGCATAAAGAACAGTCATAGGTAGTAAAAATAAAAGTAAGTAGGGAAATTTGTTAGTGATTTTAACTATTATGTTTTGTATAACAACAGATTGAAATGGTTGCACCGTATGTAACTGCAGTCTCATTGTTACTTACTAAAGAAATATCTTCTTTTTTTCATTTCCCCTGGTTACGGCCTTGGTTGTAGGGTATAAATATGTAGAATTATTCTGAAATAACGTTATAGACTGGTAGAAATGGTAAAAGGAGGAGCAAGGTATTGATACTACTAAATAAAATAAAGTAATAGTGATTTATGACTACATATGTAAAAATTTAACCTCTAAAGAAGCAAGCGCTACGGTTATATTTCTATACTCATCGTGGAATAAAACTGTAAGTATTTGTAAACAATCATAATTAATAAACACAATCAACATACCATTAAGACAAGACTAAAAACACATATTACCCTAAGAGAAGAACAACAAGGTTTTAGAAGGAACCGATCCACTACAGATGCCATATTTATCGTAAGACAGATAAAAGAGAAGGCAATTGAATACCAAACTCCTGCCTTTGTCTGCTTTGTGGATTTAATGAAGGCCTTCGATAGAGTACAACTCAAGGATATTATTAATATGTTGGTAGCTAAGGATGTACCTCCAGAATTAATAAACATCATAAGAGATATAAATTTGGGAAGCAGTACAAAGATAAGAAACGACAATGAATTAAGCAATTCAATCCCTATAATGACAGGTGTCCGACAAGGAGATAGTCTAAGCCCATTCCTGTTTAATCTAATAATGGATGAACTAATCAAGGAAATTAAATCGCCCCAGCTTGGGTACAGAATGGGGAAGGAAATTGTTAATGTAATTTGCTATGCCGACGACGCTATTATAGTAGCCGAAACTAACAATGACCTACAGACAATGCTGAACAGGTTACATAGCACCTGCAAACAATACAACATGGCAATTTCAATTAATAAGACTAAATGTATGACATTCTCAAAAACACACATAGCATGCAATCTGACTATAGACAACAACCCAATTGAACAGGTTAATACCTTTAGATACCTAGGAATTGACATAACAGAAGATGCTGACCTCTGTGAAGAAATTCAGAGCCAAGTCAATAAGGCAGCTGCAGTCTCGGGCGCCCTAAAATCCATTATTTGGAAAAATGAGGATATGGCCATTAAAAGCAAAGTGAGAATCTACAAAGCATGCGTAAGACCAGTGATGACATACGGTATAGAGGCACGAGCAGACACAGTCAGAAGCAAACAAATGTTGAGGACTTCAGAAATGAGGACATTGAGAGCAATTGCAGGCAAAACCCTGAGAGACCGAGTGAGGAACTCCAGAATAAGGGAACTATGTGAGGTTGCCGATATCATCAGATGGAGCAGGCAGCGGAGGAGGGACTGGTATGGTCATGTCCAAAGGATGGACAGCACCAGACTTCCTCATATCGTGCTTCACAATCAGCCTCACGGAACCCGCCCTCGCGGTAGACCGCCAAAAAGATGGAGGGATAGCTGGGGGTCCACTTCGCAGGAAGAGCAGGCCTCTTAAAAAACAGACCTGAAGGTCTATTCAAAAGAAGAAGAAGAAGAAGAATCAACATACCACCATGCCGTAGCATTAATGAGATCGCTGTAGGATTAGAAATAATATAAGTCCTTACTAAACTACAAAGTTATACCTTATTATATTGAAACAGTCTTAAGTCTATGACCCATAGAAGATGAAACATTACATTTTTCTCCCGATATGCGTACCTATACTTTGTTTAATTAAACGAGATGAAGTCGAATAACTCCAGAAGTAGCACCATAACAAACGAGAAATCAAAGTTTTTCCATTACCTCCAGGCATAATCTCACTAAGTGTAAGAGAAATACTAAAAGCATCTTCTTTGATCATCTGAGCCACTCACAAAACTTGAAGTATTTGTTTGTTTACAACAATGTATAAAGATATATACTGTGATGAATGAAATGTAAATCGTATTTTTAGAATAATCTTTATATATTTCTTTTCTTTTTGTAAATATTTTTTAAAGATGGAATAAGTATTTATCTCATTTTACATAATTATTGAATAACAAAAGAAAAATTGTTATGTAGAATATATTGAAAACAAATGTAATATGATATAATATGTAGATATACGTTGTTATGAAGCACGTAATAAAATTATAAGAGGCTGATTGTTTTCGATGGTGACGGATTATTTTTATATTCCTTACAAAATTCATCGTGAACTCTAATCTTTTAGTTGGAATAAATTGCCCTATACCAATAAGCCCACCAGTGTGTATATATTTGTTTATATCAAATAATAAAAGATAAATAAACTTCCACCCCGTGATCGAAACAACATTAAACTTAATGTTTTTTTTTAGTTCAAATCAAGGATAAGTAACAAATTAACATCTTTTGGCCAAAATAATAATTTTCTGTTTCAAGCTCCTTTGATGTTTAACAATCTTCCCGAATGCCTTAAAAAAAATAAATTAATTTCCATTGTTCAAAAAACAACTCAAAATTTATATAGGTACTCACCTGATATGATTTAAATTAATTTGTAATTTATTTTATTTTTTCTTATATTAATATTTTTAAAATATTTTTACTGTGTGGTCACCCTGGCATTTATATCCATGTACCTTGCATTAATTGTACCAGTTGGGTGTGCCTTTTTTTTTGCTGTGGAATAATATTATTGTCACAATAATGATTTAAGGTATACCCAACTGCGTATAGTAAATATTGTATTTTTGTGTGGTGGGTGTATGGATGTAGATGTAATGTATCAATATTCATTCATTCATACCATCACGGCATATCCCACAATGTGGGGTAACCAGCGACAGGTGTGCGGGTGTGCAGTATAAAAGGGAGAACAACACATCTATGTATACCCACACACCAGTCTCGTTTCACCAAAAAAGGCACTACATTCAGAATGGGTGGTGAACCTCATTGCTGAACTATGTGAGATGTTATTGTTGCCTGTTGTATTATGTATTAATATAATATTGTAAATCTCCAACCTCAAAACAGGCTTAGTCCTAGTGAGGTTGGGATAGTATTTATAAATGATTTTATAAGTGTCGAGATGATATCTGCATATAAATAAAGTAGACCTCGTAAGATTGTCGTTCTGGATTTGCGAATGTTTGTGCACGGCTATATTCATGTCAGTCTGCCTGCCCTTGAAATCTTCCTATGTAAAAATCGGCAAATTTACAGTAGAGCAAAAAACTTATAATATCATATTTTTATAATATTACATTTGAAGCAGTATAAAAACACAAAACCTCGCGAGGTGATATGTTTTTTTTTTGTATTTTCAAAATAAAGTATGTTTAAATGTTATATAATTAGAATTAAAGAATGCTTTTTTGCTTTACTCGCTGAGTCGCCAAAATTGATTTATGTGAATATACCTTTACGGTGATTATAATGCCAACGTAAAGATGTGTTGGTTCCCGTCAAAGCTAGAGCTCAAAAGGCACGAAATAATGAAATCCTACATAGGGAGAGAAAACAATTTACGTGGAAGAATCGTTTCCTTTTGCATTGTGGGTATGATTTGCTTTACTTGCATTGTTTCACCGATTTAGCTGTCAAAATAGGTGATTCTTTACAAGTGGCCTACAACGCCAATTATATTGATTTTTTGTTTAAAGATAGACAATATTATACATATTACGGGAAAAATATTATTTTTTTGTGGAAACTCTTATTTTTTTTAAAAAAATATACGAAAAAATTATATAAAGAAACATAAATGGTGGGTTTTCGACATCTATCGGCAAATTTTCAAACTTATGGAAACAATATAAAATCATTTTTGCAAAAAATAACTTTTTTCCTACGAAATTTTGTAAAATAGGAATACAGTTAAAAAAAAAATATAAGATTACAGAATATTTAAATACCTTCTACTTTCGTGTCAGGTATTGAAATTCAATTATTACTTAATTATGGAGTATTATTCAAATGACATCACAAAAGCGCCGCAATGCGTTCAAAAATATAAGTTTTCCTCCGGTGAGAATAATATCGAATAGAAATAATAAAAAGGTCATCAAAATGAAATATTATTATCAACAACTATTGATTATAAAATAATGTATGCTGTGCACGTCACAACTTTAAAACCACAATCGTTCTATATGGGCAACCTAAAGTTTGAATCAATTGGACTAACATAAATAAACAAAATACTTATTTAAAAACAATTGAATAAATTGATATTATTTATCTTAACTATATGTCGAAGAATAATAAAATAACATTACTTACTGATTTTCAAAACATAAGTAGGTACCGGCCTACAAATTTATTTTTTAAAGTTTAAATTTTAACTAAAATATAATTAGGTATTATATGTCTATAACCAAAATAAGGTAAATAACTACATTTTGATGATGGAGAATAGAGTACTGTTACTCATCATAATATGCCCATGAGACACAAAGCGAAGATGCAGGTCGATAAATTGCAGCATCCAGAGTAATAAATTTATCTTCCCACGGCACTCACGGTAAAGGGCAAGCGTTCGTTCTTCCTCGCGGGTGCTCAGGTTGACGGGGCCAAGTCTTCGTGGACTTAGAGGCGGTGAGTGTGGCTGGGGCCATTTGTCCATGCGGAGAAGCCGCAAAAACAACATTGGTAATGGACTGGAAGCCCGCACTTTGTGGGGTCCACTAGGTGTTGAGGAAAAGTGTTCGCTACTCCCACCACCACCCGCTCTGCCTTTGGGGACTGTAAACGGCCCCTTCACAGAACGCTAAGTGAACGACAAAAAAAAATGCATAGCACGAAAAGTAGCTCATGGAGCCCTCTAGATTAGCAATCTCGGCACCATAGTGCAAAAAGAAACAATCAACGAGTGCGAACAGAAAATTCACACCCGTGGACTGTCTATGACCTCAGATCCCCCTACATGCAGACCATCAGAGAAGTGACCAAGATCTCTGGAAATAATTAATTTAACGGGAATCTTCTAAAAGTAAGGCACCATATCTATGACAGAAAACCTTAAAAGCTTAATTTTTCTTCGAGATCACAAAATCCGCATGACCAATGGGACCTTGAAGAGGCCCACGGACAGCAACGAGGAGCTCCGATCTATATGAGGACACCATTGGGTGGCAACATTGGGAGGAAAAGTGTTGTCGATAAATACTGCACCGAATATATTTTTGAAGTACCTACCATAAAAGCTTCGCTTCATTTCGTTGCATGAACCGCCGAAGGCGGCCATTTACCGCGCAGCGGTAAAAAGTTGGCTGAAAGCCCTAGCTTAGAAGCTGAGCGAAGCGATGCTTCTCAGCTAGTTAATAAATAAATAAATAAAATATTAAAAACTTCCTTCTATATTATGTCAATATACTCACCTAGTTTTCTCTTCAAATATCTTCGGGTCCTAAAAAATGGACTCGGTGAACATAGATTGTTTTGCTATGAAACATGGTGCATCCGTATGTGAAAGATATCGTAAAATATTGTAGGCATTCTAACTACGGTTATATCTTGGAAAGACCACATTACAAATGTTGAGGCCCTCAGCACAATCAAAGAAGCCAGGCGCATGTCAAAAAGCCGTTTAAAATGAATAATATGTAGGCCGTATGTTATAACAGAGCTAAACCTGATTTCCGGGTTCGCCGAGCACAAATTTGTGTCTTTTTACTTCGTTGACTTACGTGCAAATCGCCCCTCATCTTAACGAAATGGTTCAAGATATTTGGCTACAAGACATCATTTTGGGGGGAATGATTTAGGGATCGACTGGCAGAAAGTGTCCTCGCCGGGAGTATTTAGAACAATTGTGCCACGACATGAATATTGTACTTCCTGAGCACAGCTGAAAACTGAGCGGAATTGAGGAAGAGATTCATTAGTTTGCTGCCAGTCAATCTCCAAGATTAAAACCAAATATACATACATACATACCATCACGCCATGTCCCTCACGGGTTAGGCAGAGAGAACCGAACGCCACATTTTTCTATCTTGACACACATTCATCGCCTCATCAACATTCATACATCGTCTTATACACGTTCGTCTGTTGTTCACGCTTCTTACATTTCCATCTTTCAGAATATCGTTTACATGGTCGTGCCATCCTTTTCTTGGGCGCCCCCGACCTCTTATTCCATTCCTGTCAGCTTTGTATATTTTCTTCGTCAGGCGTTCTTCATTCATTCTCTCCAAGTGGCCAAACCATCTCAATGTGTTAACTTTCATTCTGTTAATTACATCTTTCTTCATCTTACATTCTTTCCTTGTATATTCATTTCGAACTCTGTCATACATCGTTCTATTACAAATTCTAAACCAAATAAGGAGTAAAAGATTAAATAAATTAAAACAAAATAGATAAATATAGAAATTCATCCTTAATACTGATAATAAGCATTGAGGCCCTTGTATACCCTATTAAAATATTATTATAATAAAAAACTCAGCCGGTAGATTTTCATATTCTCTTTCGATTGAAGTAAAAATCTACTACATAGGCATTGTAGTTTTTTTTAGTTTATTACAATAAAAAAATAAAAAAGGATTTTACTAAAACTAATTTTACAAGAAAAGTATTACACAAATTCAAAAAACTCAATTTAATTAAGATTTACACATAAACTGTTCCTTCTAATATGTATCTTTTGGGGGTTTTAGGGAAATTATTTTCAAAATATGCTATATAGCCTACTATAGCCTCTTAATATCTTTTAGTTGGTTTTGTGGTTTTATTCGTTGGTCGAATACAACACATTTTTTCAGCGTCAAAACAGATTAATTACATGAATGTTGGCGTGAATACATGTTTTGTGGGGCTCTAAACGATAGTGTTGGCGACAGAAAAACCACGACAATTTTCCACTTGTCAACCTCTCTGACTCTCAACCGCATTCTCTGCAAACCAACCAGAAAACTTCACTGTTTTTGTTGTACATTTCCCGTTTTGCATGTTTTTACACATTGCTACGTTGTTTGTTATTTTTTCCGACTACCCATTGCACATTATTATTTCATTCTAGAGTTTATTTTACTTCGGAATTAAGGAACCATAAAACTTTTATGTCTGTTAATGTTGTTTAACAACAACTTCAATGCTCTTCAGTTTCAGTGCCGTTAACCCGACGTTTATTATACAAAAATACATGAATTACAATACACATTTCGTTCCCTGTCTCAATAGGAATAGGTACCTGTTTTGAGACGGGTCACTTATAATATTCCTGTTTAAATATATATAATTCTTGCAATATTTGTTTTTTTTTCTTGTCGCTTTGTCGCTTTTACATACGTAGGTATGTATTTTACTTCGTGGTTCAAAAATCTATGTAATAATTTGATGATTATTTAAAAACCCACTAAGATCGTTTGAAAAATATAAATAAATTAATTCAATGAAAAAATAAATTAATTAACAATGAAATAATCTGTTTTTCCGAGAAGGCTACTCCTGTGAAGCTGAGGTCCAGCTATCCCTCCACCTCTTCGGCGGTCTTCCGGGGAGGCGATGCCCTGGTGGGATTTCGTTTGCCGCTTATGGATGGTATTCGAGATGCGTCCATCCAGAATCTTCCCTTAGCTCTTCTCCATCGTATGATGTCCTCGGTCTCACAGGTAGGCCTAATGTCATCATTGAGAATTCTGACCCTAAGCGTCTTCCCTGTGATAGCCCTTAAAACCTTCATTTCCGATGTTCGTAGATAGAATAATTCGTGAAATATTCTTTTTTCAGGCCGCACAAGCACTCAAATATGATTAGTTGCATTAGCGTATGTTCATTAACTCGGCCGAAACAGCAAAAAAATATAGTATTGTCAACAGCTGCTCTCATTTGAAAATACTTCCAAGAGTACCTACCCCTGAAACTTGCGGGATTCCCTCTTTATCTGTTTAAATTGCTCGATGTATTACGATAATTATCAATTCAATGTATTTTCACTACGATTTTATACCGCATGATGTAAAAGCGTAGTGAAAATACAATGAAATTGTCTGTTTTAAAACAGGAAATATTCCTAGTTAGATAGACATAGGTAAAGTGATGGAATGATGCCAATCAGGGAGCACCCATGGTTTATTTTTATTATTTTGTGTATCATGTTAATTGTTTTGTATATTTTTTTGTTTGTTTTTATATAAATACTGAGTGGTCTCTGTAGTGTATTGTTTCTGTAAGTTTTCTTTTCTTATGTTGAATAAATAAATTATTATTATTATTAATTTAACAAAAATATTGTGAAATAATATAATGTATAAAAATCGAATATTTAAAATTTGCATATACGTAAACACTGGATTTTTCCCTGTCGGGAGTCAATGATATATTTGACAATTTGTCAACATCTCAATAGAGAAATTTGAATTTTATAAAAGAATCAGGAACTTTCATTGTTTACATAAAATAACTACTCAATAGATGGCGTTACAAAAAGGTTTCTTCGTTATTTCATTGAGGGCGATAGAAAAATTATGTTATTTTCGAACGAATTGTATCCCATTATTGATATATAACCTGAATATATTTTTAGTTTTATTTGTAATTGTGTATTTATTAATTTGATTTCAATCTAAGTATTGTTAATTCACTATGTCATACGATAAATAAATAAATAAATTAAAATATTGCATTGATAAGGAAACTTCAAAAATTGCATTGATAAGGGAATTCAATAAGAAGGCATAATTGGTGAACGTTACGCAAGCGCATAATGATCACGTAAACCATCTGATGACAGGTCACAAGCCCCGTAGGTGCCTTGAGTTCCTGATTCTTCAATACCATTCCAACATTGTCTCTATTGAGTTGTTAATCAAAAAATGACCTATACAATTTTGACTGTTTTAGATTTTAAAATTCATGTCTTGATTTTTTTTAAATGTATAATTCATACTGTCGCGTACGTCGTTCCTGTTTCGCGCTAATCAAATCGTACAAAATGTGTGGCGGAACGAACCCCGACGCTTCTACTTCAGGACGAGAAGAAGGGTATAACTCCCATAAAATTATCTAGTACATCTTCAGGTGAAGTACCTGATGATTTGAGAAGTTTTGGTGACAAAAATCTAGGTGCGTGTATTATCTTCTTGTAGCATTCAATTATTCGTGAAAATTCGGCGCTCGTTCGCATGCAACGTCTAAGTAACGAGTAACTGGGGATAAAAAACTGATTATTTGGCAATAAAACTGCCACTTTCAAGGGATGCAAAGAAGTGTTTATTTCCGTATATTTTCCAAGCAATTAATTTTGGGAAATAATTTTATAAAATCTCTTTCCCTGATAACCGAACCAACCATGCCAAAACATAAGTAAAAATATCATTTCTCTAACATTAGCTTCCTACCATTATCTATGTATCTATATGTATCTGCTACGATGTTTATTGAAATAGTGGTTATGAGTATATATTATTGTGATTGTTTGATTGTTTGGGAAATAATTATCATCCAGTTCATAATACATATATATTCACTGTATAAATTGTAAATTGCTAGCCCAAGAAAATGATTTCCTAGTTGGGCATCAGTAATCTTCTTGCAGTCGTTATAAATAATATGGTGTGATAAAAATAAAATAAATAATTACAAATAAATTCATTAGATATTCCTTATAACATTATACGATGTATAATCACTGCATAAAAGCTTAATGTATTTTTGCATAAACCAAGTTTCGCATATTCTACAACGTATAATTAAATCATTAATCTTTTTTCCCATTATTAAATAAGACTCCCGACCGTATCGTTCTGCATCTGTTGAACTACACTATGATAAATGATAGAACTTATGCTTGGCTTAAATGACTTCGTGTATCTTATATTAATGCTCTTTCACACTAAGCAATCTTTATTATAATAATTTCACCTCGGTTAGAGCTTCATACTAGACTGAAATATAAGGTGGCTCCGCGCAATATATATATGCTTGTCTTATGAAAAGGGGACGATTACAGATCACATTTTGCAAAACAGGTGGTGACGAAAATAGCATAATGTTTGTATGTATTACGTCATATCCATGGGTGGATGGCAGAGCGGTTAGCGCGCTGGGTTAGTAATCCAGTGGTCGCGAGTTCGAATCCTGCCTCGACCGATCTCGTTCACCTATAGGACAAGCATTTATGCTTAGTTTAGGGAACGTAGGAAGATGTATATGTACTTGTTTAACAAGGACATATTCATTTAAAAAAAAAAAAAAAATAAAAAAAAAAAAAAATAAATAAATAAAAAAAATAAAAAAAAAAAAAAATATCCAAAGACCTTATACCTATACTAAAGTATTATAAGGTCTTTGGTCATATTCGAGAAGTCAATAAAGATCAATATTTTTAAAATCATGTGGTCTTGAAGTTCGTATGTACAAACAAATAAAATTATTTATATTATGAGTGGAAGTAAAACTATAGTGTCTTATTGTTAAGTCAATATAAATAATTTACAATGGCATTCCACAGTGTGAATAATAAGAACTTTGAAAACAAATAAAATTATTTCTTTGTTTGGGAAGATTAAATACCTGTGATTTAAATTTTACCGTAAAAGCATATTTTCATGTCTCCATTCTTGTTTTTCTCATTAGCAAATTTACGAAAACAAGTTAAGGCACCAACAAAAATATTTATATAAGTAAAGACACCAACAAAAACTATGAGTAAATCTGCAAATCATCCAAAGAGAACCACAACATTCTTTTTAAAAACCAATTACTCGATGTAAAAATAAAAAAGTAGATCATATAAATGACAAAACATAGAGAGTATGGCGCGCGCTAGTGTCTGAATCCGGACGATTCAGCCCTATATAAAGACGCCTCAGACCGGGAGCGTTCATTCGATCTACCCTGTTCCAGTTATCGCGGTCGCGCTGTCCTTGCGACCCCATAGTTTTCAATCCGCGTAATCATCGTATATTATTCTAATTTAAAATATAATTATTTATTAAGTCAACTATTTTCAATGTATTAGAGTCACTTATCCAAATAAATTCATGTAAGTAATTGCACCAATTATCTTTTGATTTCTGCCATCTAATTACCTGTGTTTTACTGTAATATTAAATATCTATATGTACGTAGTGCTGTGTTAGGTAAGTACCTACACAGTCATTACAATACCTTCGCTTGGGGATAGGCCAACAGGTTGAAATACCTAAAGCCTATATAGACCGGCATAGCCTATCCTGGGTGACCACCGACAGGTTATCTAACTTGATCGGCAGCACAACCCAGTCCTCGGTAACCAAGATCAGGTAACTTGGTAACCCGAGGGCCCAAAGCCAAACAGGTGACGAGAGTACACCTAAACAGGTAAAAGAGAAAACAAATCTTTTAACAGATTTTTAATTATCTCAATAGAGACGAAGTTGGAATATTTATTGTAGGAGAACCGGGAAATCAAGGCACCTACAGGGCTTACGACCTGTCATCGGCTGGTTTACGTGATCACTTTATGCGCTTGCGCAACGTTCACCAATTATGCCTAAAAAAGGGCATAATTGGTGAACGTTGCGCAAGCGCATAAAGTGATCACGTAAACCAGCCGATGACAGGTCGTAAGCCCTGTAGGTGCCTTGATTTCCCGGTTCTCCTACAATAAATATTCCAACTTCGTCTCTATTGAGATAATTAAAAATCTGTTAAAAAATATCTTTGACTCCCGACAGGGAAAAAAATCCAATGTTTGCGCATATGCAATAATAAAAATATATTAGAAAACAAATCTTAAAATTACATTTATATGTTTCGTATAAAAAGCGCACGTGAGATGGTTTCACTAAAACAGGACTATAATATTTTTAGCAGTGTAGTTAGTTATTAATTATAACTTTCAAGGTACTTATCTTGTTTTTTTTTTGATAATTTCTATAACTACCTATGCGATAAAATAATTATATATTTAGTTTTTAGTAAAAAGTATTTATTAATTTATTCCATTCGAGGCAATGCATGCAATGTATCATGGCAGATGTTTACAGAAGTTTTCGTTTTTTTTTTGTCTGAACAATAAAATATCTATGTGCAATTCTATTTTCGCTCCACTATACGTAGGTACCTACGCACATTATTTTATATCAATTACTACATAATATTATACATCAGAACAAATTACGGAAAATGAGTAGAATATGGAATGTAGCCAACGACCCTCCTCCCCACAAACATGAATTAACTAATAAACAGTTGACAGTTGCATACCGAAATAATTCTAATAAATACAAAAATGTAGTTGGTCTCATATCAATCATAACCAATTCACAGTGTAGGTATTTTATTCACAGTATATTGGTAAACGTTGCGCAAGCGCATAAAGTGATCACGCAAACCAGCCGATGACAGGTCGTAAGCCCTGTAAGTGCCTTGAGTTCCTGGTTCTTTTATAATGTCCCAACTTCATCTCTTTTGAGATGTTAAAAAGTTTGTCAGTAAAAATATCCTTGCAGATATTCATTCATAATCACGGCATATATCACAATGTGGGGTAGCCAGCGACTGGTGTGTGGTTATGCATTGTATTATAAAATATTAGTACGATACATGCGTGTATTCCTACACAACGGAAATGTTATTTTTCCTCTTTTATTTTCGATTAGGTACCCTGCTCTCACGGGACACCCTACAAAACGGTGATAATAGAAACTAGTGGAAACACTTTTCTTAATCGGTGCCACACAGCAATATATAAGTACTTGAAGATATACGGCTCATTATTGCTTGTATACAGGAGTATTATACAGTTTCATGTCTTTTAAATTCTAGTCTATTAAATAATATGTACCTATATTTAAAGATAGGTATGTATATTTAAAGATCTATCCATTACTTCTTTAAGGATATCATTTGATACGGCTAACAAAGCATTATTGATCAACAAATTGCGAAATAACTAGAACAAACAGAGAAGCTTAAGTCAGGTGTTTTCAAATGGAGATCCATCCGATAGATACAGTTTGGCTTAATCTGAATCCATTCCGTATTTTCAATTCGCGCATACATACCTTGTTGATAAAGTTTAAATGACAAACGAAACCATTCAATATTGCGGACGTTGCAATCAAAGCTGACCGTTTGTTTTGTAGAGAAAGTTCGAGAGAAAAATCGGAAAATGGAAAAATATTATTTTCCACGGTCATTTTGTTTCCCTCTGCCAATATAAATTATACAAACACTCGGCTGCCTCAAACGATCGGTGAACGGTCAACATTAGTTTGCTAATGTCAATATGTATACAATACCTACCATCAAATTTTTGCAATACCTATTATTAGTTTGCTATTGTCAATATGGATACAAGACTTGCAAATAAGTTTGAGCAGATCGATGTCTTTGCATTGGGTTATGGTGCATAAAAGAGTTTGTTGTTACATAATATAATGAAATGATTATATATGTAATGAATGAGTCTTGACTATACGCTATACGTATTATTACTATTATTTTTTATGTAAATATTACTGTAAATAAATGTATTTTTAAGTTGCACTGTTTCTTCTGCTGATTTGTGTTCAAATTTTATTTTTATTTACCTTTTTTATCTTTAGTTGCTTAACATATTATTTTATTGACTTTTTTGTTATATTTTTTTTGTTTCTTTTTACTTGTGTATTATTGTTTTTAGTTTCTATGATTTTTCTCAGTATGTATATGTTAATGTATTTGTAAAAGGCAATTCATTCCGTTTATGAGTACATAAGTAGATAAACAATACCTACCATCAAATTTTAGCAATACCTATTATTAGTTTGCTAATGTCAATATGGAAACAATACCTACCATCAAATTTTAGCAATACCTATTATAAGTTTGCTAATGTCAATATGGAAACAATACCTACCAGCAAATTTTAGCAATACCTATTATTAGTTTGCTAATGTCAATATGGAAACAATACCTACCATCAAATTTTAGCAATACCTATTATTAGTTTGCTAATGTCAATATGGAAACAATACCTACCATCAAATTTTAGCAATACCTATTATTAGTTTGCTAATGTCAATATGGAAACAATACCTACCATCAAATTTTAGCAATACCTATTATAAGTTTGCTAATGTCAATATGGAAACAATACCTACCAGCAAATTTTAGCAATATCTATTATTAGTTTGCTAATGTCAATATGGAAACAATACCTACCATCAAATTTTAGCAATACCTATTATTAGTTTGCTAATGTCAATATGGAAACAATACCTACCATCCAATTTAAGCAATACCTATTATTAGTTTGCTAATGTCAATGCCTATTATTAAGGTATTTTATCTATAAAATTAATCACAGTTTTATTTAAAAGTTGTAAAATTTCATAAACAGTGTTTTCTTCAATTTACAAAAAAAAACAACTTCTCAATAGATGGCGTTACAAAAAAAAATTCTTCGTTATTTTATAAATGGCTATAGTGAAAATGTGTTATTTTCAAAACGAATTGTATCCCATAATTGAAATATATAGAATATACTTGGAAGAGGCCAATGTCTAGCAGTGGAACGAATATGGCACTCTCTTTCTCTCTCGCTCTCTTGAAGAATCATTTCCTTACACATCACACTTAAAATTATCTCCTTATCATCCTTATACCCTTATCCTTGTCTCCTTATATCCTCATCCTTGTCTCCTTAAAACATAGACACATAAATACATGTATAGATACATTCCATCATGTTATGTATCTATTATTGGGGTAGGCAGAGAAAACCGAGAGCCATACACGATAAATTCAAATATTAAATAATAGCCACAATTGGATTTCACAAACATACACACATGCACACATATATACATTCCAACGTGTTATTTATTACCTATTATTGGGGTAGGCAGAGAAAACCGAGAGCCATACCTACGCGATAAATTCAAATTTAAATAATAGCCACAATAGGATTTCACAAACATACACACATGCACACATAAATACATTCCATTATATTATGTACCTGTTGATGGGGTAGGCAGAGAAAACCGAGCGTTATACACGATTAATTAAAATTTATGCTGTTCTAATTTGTTTTATTTTCAACATCATCTTCTATGAAATAAATAATACTTCCCAATTACTAATGTTGATATTGTATTATTAGAAGGTTAACATATGTGTTCTTGTTTTTAAAATATGTATAGTTTCGTATTATCCACCCATTTCCTTTGACTGTTATTTTCAAATTGTCAGTTTGATGCATAAAATAAATCAATGAAAAATACAAAATTATATTTCTAGTTAAAATAATGCTTCAAAATGCTTATAAAATTAAAAGAGTCTCCATTGTCTGTTATATTTGTGTATGTGTTTGTAAGTACACGATGTAGGAATAGATTTAAGTTGTTTGTATTATTTAGGAAATATCATTTTTATTTATTTATTTTTTATTTAAAAAAAATATTATTTACTATTTTTTTTATTTTGAACATATTTCCTCTTATTAAAAATAATATATATCAAAAAAGGTAAAAAAAATGAATAAGTTTTAGTTTGAGAAATAAAACCCAAGTGCACCAAAAGGAAAAATAGGGAGAGTTATATAATTGTTCTTATTGCATGCTATTGAAAAAAAATGATTTTATATTTCTTCGCCAAAAATCATGACTCTACTGTGCCATAGTAAAAATATTTACGGATGAAGATGCAGTGACAGGTAGACAGTGTATAACACAACAGAATTAGGCATATTGTCATAAAAAGTACCTTATGTAAATGTTTGTATGAAAGTAGGTACCAATGTAAAATTTCTTGCATTGATCTATGTGTCGCGTGTTCAAATACTCGATGGCATGGGCTGGAAACTTTTCAACTCTCTGCGGCCGACACGAGCGCCGCGCTGAGCAAGATTTGGAACTAGATTAATTTATACCTAAACATCGCGGGAGCGTTTGCAATGGCAGCCTCTTAATATACCCTATTCTGATTCATCTAAATTTATCCGTCTGAATTTTAGTACCTATATGAGAAACGTCAAAAAGTTGTCTGAATTTATACGTGACTCATTTCGTCACACCGTACGGATAAAATCCTTTTATCCACGGTCGCCCGTTGATTTTCTACGTTTTCGTATTCTGTAACAAATCAGAATAAGGTATAATAATATGTAATGTTTGCCAAATATTTAAAATAAATAAACAATTTCAGAAAACCTTCATTCCCTTTTCACAATATTGTTATACAACATCAAACAGTGTTTCAAATATCTAATATTATGTGTTTGAAAATAGCTTCTTTTGATCTTTATTTTGAATAAATATATTTGTTTTGTTATTTTTTAAATTTTACGAAATTCTTACATTGCCTTTTAACTCTTTCGGTTCTGCAAAGTTGTTCATTTTCAATTATTTACGAAATAACTACATTTTTATCAAGTTATTACAATATCTAAAAATAGTACACAAATAGAATATTATACAAAAATATAATTTAAAAGCTATAATACAATCTGTTTCTTTTTACCTACTTATATTAAAGACAAAAAGAGGTGGAGATAGAAAAATCAATAAAAAAATATGTTTGCACCGGGTATCGAACTCGGGACCTTAGGATCAGAAGTCGGATATCTAACCAACGGAGCCATGGAGGCCGACAAATTCAACCATTCAGAAAATATTCAAATACGATCTACAGTTATCGTCAAGCAACTTGATGCTTAGTTGGTATATTTGCAAATCGTTGCCCTCCACGGCGGAGGCTCAAAATTTTGGTTGAAACTATACCAAGAAATTTTGATTTCGTCATGTCCATAAAATATTGGTCTGTGGTAGTTAGGTATCTATGTAAATGAAAAATATTTTTTTACAGTCCACGATTATTTGACATTATGAAAGAGACGCAAACCGCTAGATGGCGTTGAATCCAAGTTTTAATAATCAAGCTAAGTGAGAAAATGAATCGGACGGTGCGGTGATGTGAGGGGTCTGGTCCGTCCGTTCCGCTTAAAATGCTAACAAAGCGGGGAAATATAACATTTCACAACCGTCCAAATAATATTTTTCCACGGTAAATGGTAAACGTTTTCTCGGGCGAATAAATTTAATTGAGTTACCGCAAATATGCACGCTAAAATGAATGCGCGGCATGTTTACGTGTGGTGCCATAAGTTATAATATTATAAGGGTGCTACGTACGTTATGAATGCCGAGAACGTCACGACTATACCGGTTGACGGGTGAAATTAATTAACCAGCGTGCTTTATTAAAAAATATATTTAAGACGTCCATAAGTATGTAGGTTGCATGAAATATGTCTTATTCCCACCACATAAACAAAAAAAAATATTTTTCTCCCCAACAGTTCTTGCTTCACAGTATAAAATTTTGCACGCCAAAAACTTTAACCTATATTTCCTAAAATTTTGGTATCTGTGCATTATTCGGATCAAAAGTTATAAGGGGGACTCACACACAGACACTAATGTTCTAATCAGAATTCTGAGTTCCTCTATATACATAACATAATATATACTGCTAAGCCTCTAAGTTGGTGTTTTTTGACATCAATGTTGAAAAACCACGATAAATGTACACCTTGCCTAAAAAATCTCGCGATCATGGCTTGAAGCTTTGTCGATCTGTTGAGAGATATAAATTTTCTTGAACAAATCGACAGTTGAATAAATTAATGCAGTAGCACTCTTCTCTCAAAGCTTGAATCTTGGCTAAATATTGAAAAAAGGATAATCTGTAAGTCAAGTAATTCATATCATCATATCAGCTTTCTTTTGTCCAATAATGAACATGGACACAGGTCTCCCTCTGATACCTCCACAGCTCTTTAATATCTGGGTTGGCAGCATCTACCCGCTTCCAGCCACACGTCTTATGACGTCAATAATTTATTCATTAATTTAATATAAAGTCACAACATAAAGAAAGGAAGCAGATTGAGGTTGTGAAGTAAGAGAGCAGATGGAGAAGGAGAATCAATTAAAAGTTGTTGTTTTTTTTAAGTTGAATTGATTGAGACGTCGTAACATCTGTTCCTCTCCTACCCTGCTCCAGGCCATCCCATAATCAGTTGATCGATGTCCTTGCGACCGAGTCAAGCGACAGTATTTTCGAGAAGTGTGACCCTGAGTGTCACTTTATTAAGTATTTGTTTCGTCCTTTGTGAAACTTTATGTGTTCTGTGAAATAAATCTTATCTTTAGTGCGTCATTGTGGATCAGAGAGATCGTCGAGGAGTAGTCAACCGGTTGGCCAACACCAGTGAATCTCGAGCTCACAAGGTAGGTCGCTTGGCAACTTCCCTCCCTGTTCCATCTTGTCGAAAAGTCCATTTATACAGTCCACTACTTTCATCCGCAAAACCCTTCCAACCGAGGCAGGGCAATTTTGCAACGGAACATTATCACTTTAGGTAATCCATAGTCTTGCCGATTGTAATTCAAAAGAGGAACTGAGACATTCAGTAGAATGAATGGGAATAACAAGTGTTGTAGTATCCACTTTACACAGTGGATAAGATCTTTTTGCCAAAAATAAAAACATCATTAGGTAGGGCATGTTACCTACTTCTTCAAAAACTAACTTCCTAATTTTTAGCTCCATACATAAAATACGAGTTTACTAAATCCCCAAAATGTATTCTCTAACTTCTGTCATAATTCTAAATAATTTCAAAATTTCATAATAACGAAATTATAATTAAGATTTCATACTTTAATGATTTGCATTTAATTAAGATTTCATTAAATATTTATCTAGAAAAGTGAAAGCTGTTTCCGCAGCCTCTTCATAAAATTAAGTTCTGTTTCATAACATTTACATTAAATAATATTCATTTATCTACTAATTATTACAATTTAATAATTATGAGTTCTAAAAAGTTTTGAAAAGCGTGTTTTGTCTATTTTTTATATAAAAAATTACAATTGCTATGTAATTATTTTATCAATGTAATAACAAGCTTAGGAAAAATATTCAAGGTAGGTAGGTACACAAAAAAATAAATAAATATGTATTTATAATTATTCTGAACAAGTGATGCGATTTAAGTACTTGGGTGTCGAAGTGTCCAGCAGAAATAACCTCTTTGACGAAGTAAGAGAGCAAGCGAATAAGGCAGCCGTCGTGGCTGGATACTTGAAAAATTCTGCATGAAAAAAAAGACATGCTAAAAGAGAGTAAAGTAAGGATCTATAAGACATGTGTAAGACCGATCATGACATATGGCATAAAAACAAGAGCTGTCACCGCCAGAACAAAATGCCTCCTAAGAACCACTGAAAAGAAGACTCTACGATCCATCGCAGGCGTAACACTTCGTGACAGAGTAAGGAACTCGGAAATAAGGAGAATCTGTGATGTCGATGATGTTGTGCGATGGGGAAGAGCATGAAGACGATTCTGGAGAGATCATGTGGGAAGAGCAGGTTTGAATCGAGTGGTGAGGATAGCAGCGGATGAGGAGATAATAAATAACAGACCTCTGGAAGACCACCCAAGCGATGAAGGGATAGTTGGACGTCCACCTCACAAGACCATACTCCGAAAATAACAGGACACTGTCCTAACTAAAGCGGATGAAGAAGAAGAATTATTCTGATATGAGAATCCTTGTTGCCAATTATAGTAATATTTGTGAGAAAGAGGAAGACGAATAAATTAAACACTCGATTTAGCTGTTCTTTTTCTTCTTGAAGGACATTGTCAGGTCCCTCCGACGCGACGTTAGGAAACGCTGGGACAAATACTTATTTATTTAGGACTGTACTGAGCAGCTCTCCGATGGTCTAAATATTATAACTGTCCAGGCTCGAATATTTCGAAGATATTTTTGTATCAATCCTAAACTAAATTTGGCTTAAGGTAACTGTTATATTCTACTAGTTGCATGTAACATTGTAACATACCACATTCTTCTATCTTGACACATATACATCGCCTCATTAACATTGATACACTGTCTCATACGTCCTCATCTTGCTATTAATGCAATTTTTCTTAAATTTTCTCAACAGGTATCATGTACAAAATGCATACTTTGAGTTTCGTGACAATGTTTTTGGGTATGGTATTGTGAAAACTTTTGTCCTCTGGGTATCTTATATTTGTTTAAGAATCTAATAGAAAGGTACTTCATGAAAATGCATTCAGAGAATGTAAAACTTTCAAGAAGAAAAATGAACACTTACTATGGTGTGGAGAGTTTAGTATTGGCTACAACCCACTCGTTTTTTTATACAATTTGGGTTCCTAAACCTTTTGTGTAATTGAATTTACTGTTGCTGATTTTTGTGTCATATATTCGAGTGAAATTCCAAGAAGTTATGAAAAAAATATTTTGTTATTGCGGCACATTTTTATACAAACATCATTAATATGAAAAAAGATTAAAACGTTAGTATAATTCTATTATTTTGTTATTAAAAACACACATCGACATTGTATAGATATCAGAATTATCAAAACAGTATAAATATTTTAAATATTTTCAAACCATATTTTTATAATAGTGCTGACTTGCTTAAGAATATAGTACTACACAGAATCATTTCTGTAGTACTCCCTCCCTCGAAGAATTCTATCAATTCGAGTAGAAAGCTAACCACAGAATTTACTGCCCAACACCTGTTTAGCATAAATAATCTATCTCTCGATGTGGTTATAAATATTTGATAAATACTTCAGAGAGGTGAATAAACTTAATCGTCATCTGTTCTTTTTATCAAACAGCGATTAAAAAAACTAAACCCATTCAATACTAGAAAAGAAAAATAAGCAAAAGAAACGAAGATCTGTATTCACGGTAACAAATATTTAAGAATGCTTTGAAGGCAATTTGCTCTTCGTGACTTGAAACCCCTCGTGTCCAACGGGACTGAATAATTAATTACCTACCTTCAACGCAAATTGGCGATTAAGTATCTCAGAAAATTTCACTCTTTATGCAGATAAATGAACAAAACACATCATAGATATAGATGATACTAAAATAAGGAGTGATTTTACGGTTTGACCTTACCGAAACAAACATTCTCAAAAACAGGAATAAATTTTCGTAGAATATTTTTGTTTAAGTTTTAGATACCGGTACTCAATGAAATATTCCGGCGAGAACTCTACAATGGTGTTCGAGAGATTCCCTTTGGACCCATTGGACATGCGGACCTTGTAGCCATTTATCTTAAGAACCTTTATTTGTCCCCATAAGCAGAACGGGTGGCGGTGCAGGAAGAACAGTAGGTACTGCATGATGACACATTAAACACAAAAGTTTTAATTTCACTATTTTTCATAATAAAATTAAAAGTGTTAAACTGTGTCAATAAAATTACTAGTCACAAGTCACAACATGTGAATATTGTGTGTGATTTTTAGTTTATATTTTCTCAATGTTAATTTTTTTCGATGCATTGCATACTGTGTTCATGAAAACCACTTCCGTCTTCCCGGTATTCTACACATTCTGGCAAAGAGATTTAATCCGCAACAGTCTAGTGTTTATAAAAAAAATGCCAGGACTTAAAGATGTGAATATCAACCAAGACAAAATTGTACCAATGTGGTTTAAAACCATTATCCTGAACACAGTCGATAATATGATACGATCTTATGTTAAATCGGTAGATTGGTATGTATTCCCAAAAAAAACTCTGGCAAAAGGATGTTATCCGCAAAAGTCTAGTTTTTATAAAAAAAATACTAGGACGTAAACATGCAAATATCATCCAGGAAAAAATTTTACCAATGTGGTAGCCTTTGTCCTGAACATAGTCGATATAACGATACGGTGTTATTTTAAATCGGTAGATAGAATTTTTTTCTCAATAAACACTCTGGCAAAGGGATTAAATCCGCAAAAGTGTAATTTTTATTAAAAATAATGATGCAAATATCAACCAGGGGGGCAAGTCTGGTCCGACCGGCGAAATCAAAACCCTAGTGATTACCCATGTCATGAATATAATTATTATATGGAGTTCTATAATATCTTTAGATGCCATATTTTTATTTTATTTATTTTTTATTTTATTTTACAAAGGACAGCACACAGTACATGCATACAATTATTAAAATTAAATAAATAAAAATACAGAAATAACATGTACCTCTTACGTACTATACCTAATATCAAAATAATACATAAAAAAAGTGTGAATTAGTGGGGTGCGCGTATGAGAGAAGAGTAATACATGTGTGTGTGAAAGAGATATCTAGAAAGAGTGTGAGTGTGTGTGTGTGAGAGAGAGGGTGTGCATGTGTGTGTAGACGAACATATATTGACAGATTCATGAGTTGAGAAGAATAAGAAAATATATTGCTGAGGGTGGTTGGGAAAAATAAATTAATCTGTAAATAATTGTTATAATGTCACGACGTTAGATATAAGTTTATTTTTGAAGGTTATATGTGAATCAAAAAATATGTCTAAGTCGGCATGCTTTTCATAAGAGTTAAATAAGTTTATCATTCTGTTAATCGGAGCGTTTTTGGAAGCATTTGTTTTACAGATATTGGAGAAGAAAAGTGACGTATGTCTTGTCCGGCGAGTAGAAGTATTAAATTTGATATTGGTAAGAATTTCATGGCATTCTATGTTTCCATTTAGTATACTGTGAAGGAACATAAGGTCTGAAATTGTGCGTCGCGTGGTCAAAGAAGTTAGTATAGTAGGTTGGTAAGTATTGTTACAACGGTAGTTTGAATATTTAATGAATTTATTCTGAATTTGATCCAACGAGTGAATGTAAACCTTGTACTGGGGATTCCATATAGTTGATGCGTACTCAAGTTGACCTCTGACAAGAGAGCAATATAATTGTTTTAATGTATTGGGGTTTTTAAAGTATTTACTGATTCTAAATATAAAGCCTAACATTTTATAAGATTTGTTTACTATAATTTCAATATGTTTGTCGAAGAGAAGTTTTGAATCAAGGTGTACGCCAAGATCTTTGCAGTCTGTTTTCGTCGGTAAAACTACATTGTTCAGTTTATAATTGTATTTTACAACTTTTATCTTCCTAGTGAAAGATATAGAAAAACACTTAGATATATTTAAGGAAAGATAATTTTCATTGCAATAAACGGATAAACGTTCCAAATCCTTCTGTAGATCGGCACAATCAGAGCAATTTGAGATTGTTTTGAAAATTTTCATGTCATCGGCAAATAATAATACTTGACTACTGTAAAAGCATTTTCCGATGACATTTATATAAATATTAAAGAGAAGGGGACCTAAATGAGATCCCTGGGGGACTCCAGATGTCACGCTAATACATTTAGAAGAATGTCCGTTAACCGAGGTTATTTGGTGTCTATTATCAATATATGATTTAAGCCACCTAAATAGGTCACCATGTATACCTATCAATGACAATTTTTGCAAGAGAGTTGGGTGATTTACGCGGTCAAATGCTTTGGCATAGTCAGTATATATAGCATCTATTTGCAGTCTCTGATCCATTTTATCATGAAGATAACTAGTAAATTGG
This sequence comes from Molanna angustata, assembly GCA_963576475.1. Classification (NCBI taxonomy): domain Eukaryota; kingdom Metazoa; phylum Arthropoda; class Insecta; order Trichoptera; family Molannidae; genus Molanna; species Molanna angustata. The sequence goes on along the minus strand of OY754971.1, from coordinate 6,974,661 downwards.
GCTAAATTAGTGGTGGTAGAACGTTTTCTCATAAAACCGTGTTGATCAGTGGTGATATATGAAGATATTTTACTATAAACCTGATCATACACTATTTTTTCAAACACTTTGCTGATAATCGGGAGTTTGGAGATGGGCCTATAGTTAGTGACATCGTGTTTATCACCGTTTTTCAGTATGGGATGAACAAGAGCGGTTTTCCATATTTCAGGGAATGTGCCGTTAATAAGTGACAATTTGAATATATAACACAACGGGTGTGCCAGGACCCGAGCGCATTTTTTCAAAAAAACTCCAGGAATATTATCGAACTATCATAGAACTCCATATGATGATTACATCCATGATATGGGTAATCACGAGGGTTTTGATTTCGCCGGTTGTACCAGACTTGCCCCCCTGAACAAAATTGTACTAATGTGGTTTAAAACCTTTGTCCTGAACACAGTCGATATTATGATACGATCTTATGTTTATTTATTTATTTATTAAGAGAAAGAAAAATTACACATCACACACATATATAGATGGGTCGATGGCAGAGCGGTTGGCGCGCTGGGCTAGTAATCCAGTGGTCGCGAGTTATATAAAAATAAATATATAAAAATCAATACTTATTGAAAAAAATATATTATGAAGCATATTTTGGAATACACAAGAATGACATCACAGATATTATCACATCACTTCCTCAACAGTGCATTCCAGCCATACCCAAGTCCTTGGAGGTTGTATCAATGATCTTTTTTACAATTTCCCTTTTGAATATAGATTCAGATGCAATAAAAATATCAATATTGTCATTAAATTGGTCATTAATGTCTTTACATATTTTATAAAGCGGTATCCTGAATCCTGCATTAGTTCTCCGATTATTTTTGAAAAAAAGTTGGCGCTGTCTCGTTATTCTAGATGGAATTTGTATTTTGCAATCGAATTTATTAAGGAATATTTTATATAGTATTATTACATCAAATATTTTTCATCTGTTGGCAAGATTGATCATGTTATACCTTTTAAGTAAATCGTTGTATTCGTTGTTGTTGTATGTTAACTCGGTAGATGGGTATGTATTCCCAATAAACACACAGTTTCCGTTCTGTTGGTGGTTTTGCAACGAGGATGAGGGCTTAAACCCTCAAGTATATTTTGTTGCAGACTGTGTGACTGTGGAACTGTAGAACAGGGTTTGCTTCGGTTGGAAACTGACCGGGTGGCTGTCGGTAATTTACTATTGACTTTATTCCGTCCAATAATACCGCAAAGTTCTCGCTCAGTGAGAACCGCTGTTTACCAGCCGGATTTATACAAAATGTACAAATGTATTAACAGTGAAATCACGTTGTTTATTTTTTTTTGTATTTTTGTTGATTACTTAGTTGGTTGCTACATACTTAAAATAAATAAAATCTAATTCATCCGAGTCATGCAAATAAAATAAAATGTTATACTCGACGAGTATAAATGGACATGTTAACAAGAAACATTTAATACAAATGGGCCCGGGCAGATCGCATTTTAAATAAACTTCATTTTATCTACATATTAGGTCCGATTCAGATTTGCCGACTAAAATTAGTTTTTATACGTCCCGAATAAAATTTTAGTCGCAAACGTCTTAAACCCGTATTCTGATTTCGTCTTAAACAATGGCCGACTAAAATGAATTCGCCCGAAAAATTTTAGTCACCGTGAATAAAAACATTTTCGGTGTTGCCGCGACACAAAAAATAATATATTCAAGACATTCGAAAATTTATTTCTCTAGCAACATTCAACAGCCTACAAACGTCAAAACCATAGAAAAGAGATTTTATTGTCAAAACTAGTTAGTGTATTCTATGGTTAAAACAACGTTTACCTCCAAAACCGAAACATTTCTAATTTGTACGGCGCTATTTGCTATGGATACCTAAGGATAAATCCAAAATTAGTAGTACAAAGAAGCAGATGGAGTTGATGATTAACTTCGTAATTGACCTTTTCAAACATAAATGTAAGTATATCTTTATTTACATATTCATGTGAGCATTTTTGATGTCAAAAAGAAACATCTCCTCGCTTCATCCTTTCCTCAAACCCCTAGTCCATCTCCCATCCAACTATTTTTCTGTTAAGTTACTGTGTTCATATGCTTATACATAATATATATTTTTAATGTATTATTTTAAGTGAAAACCTGTTATTAATTTCCTTGTTTATTATTATCTCATATTTATATCTATTTTATGTACCTAATGTATTTCCCTTTTCTTCGTTCTCTAGTTGCATAATACAATGTCAATAGATTTGTTCACATCGCCATCTAATGAAAAGTTTACAACTTAAAAATGAATTACGACCCTTTTTTCCTATTTTATAAAAAAAATCGGGGAGTCAAAATTTGTGGTAATGAATATTTTTATATGGAAAATCTAAAAATGATACAAAAAAGACCATTGAAAAAATGAAAATATTTTTTTATCACGATAACAGCACGGGTCCAAAACTATAAATATTATCTTTTTATCCTACTAACTAACTATACTTCTAACTGTAAATGTAACTATTTCTCTCTCTCTCTCCATAAATTCTCCGATCAAGCCTTTCAATCGGGTTTTGGGACGCCCTTTTGATATTTTGCTTGAGACTCGATAATTCAGTGCAATGTTGTTACCTATGTATTCTGAAGGTTTTCTTCGGATATATCTGAACCACCTCAGCCTATTCTCCATCGTTACCATATATCAGTACCGGTCTGATCACTGACTTATGTCACAAATATCACCAGTCACTTCTCTACATTTAAGCCAGGCCTCCTAACTCATGAATTATAATATTCCAAATGTAATAGTTACAAATATAACTATTTATGTACCGCAAGAGTAATATTCTATGAATATGACTGTTCTTTACTTAAAATATTTAAAATCTAGTTTACTTAAACCTAAACGAGTGAAATTGTCTCATAAAAAAATATCCCTAATACGCGTGACTTGAAAAAATAAATCATCTTGAACAAATTGACAGTTGGACTGATACCTATACCAAACAAATAAATGTTGTGATAACATCTAATCAAACGGCGCAAAAGATCCTAAGGGTCGCAGTGCATAACACCCTCTAATAATAATAATAACATCCAATCATTGTAGATTTGTATTAGTTTGGAATTAATTCACAAAATAAAAATAGAAAAAGTAGAAGAACCTGAACTTAAACAGAGAACACAAATCCACACACGTTCAAAAAATTACTTTGAAACTGAGAAAGCTACAAAAAAATTAGACATGGAAGAATAATGTGCAAAGGACTGTTCGACTGCAATAAATTACCAGAACAACTAAAAACTATGAAAGAAAAGGCATTCCAACGGTAATTGAAAACTAGACACCTTATCAAGAACTGAAGTAAAGTGTTATAATTTTATCAAATATCGTATTTTTAACTTTGTGGTACATTTTAACAAAAATTAACTAAATTTTTAACTTTGTTTACACCACGTGGTGTAAACAAAGTTAAAAATTTAGTTAATTTTTGTTATAATTTTAAATAACGACTACCATATTATAATTTTATCTATACCTAAATAATTATTATCATGAGTCAATCGGCTTTATATTAATTATTATAAATAAATAACAATAAATGAAAAGAGATACAAATAATTTGATAAAACAGTGTGGGCAATACCTACCTATAAAAGTTATGAAAAGAAAGAATTTCGTAATTCCCATCAAAATGAATTCATTTGAAGCATATGCCTTGAGAAATATTTGCTACAAAACTTTATCAATTCCTCGACTCAAGTTGCCTGATCAATTCTTTATCCATTAGGAATTTGCTTTAATAAAGAATTCCTACGTTTCGAATCAAAGAAAATATTCAACAGATAATAATATACTATTCGAATAATTTTAAAGATTCGCAAACATTTCACAAGATAATATTATAAATAAACATTTTTATTCTTTTGATTATTGGATTCTGGTTTGAAGTTACTTCGAAGAATGTTATGATTTTAAAATAACGAAGAAATTTTGAGAGATTCCAATTTTTCTTAGAACGAAAAATAGTTGTTACAAAGATAAAAATATTTTATAAAATACAATGGCCGAACGTGTGTCGATTTTTTGACTAAATTATATTGGAAATAATAAAAAAAAACATCTTGGAGTGTAAAAAAAGGAGTCCAGAAGAGTCCATATGGTGCGAATGTAAATGAATGTATAATACCTAGCACCTACTAGAACAATATTTTGTTAAAAACCTACACCAATTAATCAGGTTATAGTGTCATACAATTCAAAATCTACGAAACAGTAACATTAGATCAAGTGCAATTTGTAGAGCTAGGTATATAACTGAACAGGTTTTAACTTTCAAAAGAGTTTAATTCTCTCCCCCTGTAGATTATGATGATATGTGGCTTAGTTACTCGTTTGACCTAGATTCGAATAGGAATAGTTATTTAATGTAATTTTATGAAGCAGTTTGGACACTGTGGATGCAGAAAATAATATAACTGCAACAAATTATTGAATTATAATATGGAGTTTCGTTCATTCTGCCGATCACTGTTAACACGACATAAATATAAATTCGGCAATTTATACTGTAGTTTTAGATTTTCTTGTAAAGTTCATTTAATATACATTTTAAACAGTAATGACCCCAGAGCACTTCCCCGTTATATACATTAAAATCAGCATTATTATATTCAAAAACATTCAAAGAAGTATTACTTCTCAACCAATAGTTGCTTAAATAAATTACTGTAATTACATGAAATCTGATTTGTTTTCCAATCGAACAAGTCTACTCGCTTTGTGTGCTTTAGTCTTAAAAGAATTTTTATTACTTCCAATATATTCGAGGCTTCCTACTTAAATTTCATTGATGATAAATCTCATAAAGTATGATATTTAGCTTTTTTTAATGTTTAATGAAGTCGAAATATTATTTTTCGTGGAATCCTAAAGTGAGTGGGAACACTCGTTTTATTATTGACATAGGTACCTAAAATATGAGAAAATTTTTCAAACTTTAATTATAAAATAAAAATAATAATTGGAATACGTAACATTATATTAGAAAACTTCAAATAAGTTGAAGATGTTCTACCGTACCCATTTTTTTCTCTTCATTTCGAATGAAAAAAATTATAATATGATTTTATTAATCTAGTTTTTCGTCTTATTTTATTAACATAGCGATCTCAAAGAGTTTTCGTTAATCTAATAAAAAAATGGAATGATTTGAACACAACATCTCAAGGAGAAAAGGACAGTCTAATTATAATGAGGAACCACAATGAATCAATGTAGGTACATAAATATTGCTATTTTTATGAATTCAATAAAACTAAACAAAAAAAACTTTGTACGTTCAATAAATTATCACATACATTGTGAATTGCCGAAATTCTATCAATTAATGGTTGTTGTTTCATCTTCTTTTGCTACTAATGTTTGGTAATACTTTTTTTTTAAATTTACTATTTAAAAAAAAAAGTATTACCAGTGTCATAAATTGCCCATGGGTAATAAGTACCCCACACTATGTTCTTTTTTGTATAATAAAATAATTTTATCGTTATTTAGTAGAACGGAGATTTCATCCAAATTCAAGCAAGGTTACATAGATATAAATAGAATAATTATAACAAGACATGAGAAGGATAGTAATGTAATAACATGACACTTTAAGGACGGATTCAAAGTGAGCTTTAATATGACCACAATTGGCTATGATCTAGACATAATAAGGAAATCTATTTATTGTATGTAGCTAGCTTATATATATAATACAGTTATAAAATGAGAGTCCTTCAAAAATATTTAGAAAAGGCAAGTAATAAATTGTAGGAAATACAAACAAAGCTATTTAATGAAAACATAAAATCAATATTTTAACAAATTATATATCTCAATATATCTAAACTATATCTATATAGGAGAACCGGGGAATCATGCACCTACATATACTAACGACCTGTCTTAGGCTGGTTTAGGCTCCCTCCCTGCGCACTTCTGCCTTGGGACTGTGCCTCTCTGCTGCCGAATATGCTTGGCCTGTATGGTTTAAATCAGCTCATGTCAAACAAGTTGATATAGCACTAAATTAAATGACACGAATTAGCACAGGATGTCCCTGACCCACAACCATAAACAAATTGTTCCCTATAATTGGCATAGCACCTCCTGGCATCATAAGAAGATTGGCAGCGGATGCAGAGAGACATAAACAAATACTCGACCACAAAACACCAAACCCTCGCCTCGATTCAAAGATTAGCTTTCTCCACAGACGATCTGCTGACCTCCCATACGCAACTCCGAGATGCGTTGTGGATGGATGATCCGATGCCAATTTGGAAAATATTGAACAGGCTGGATGTTATTAGTTGTAAGAGTAACCTAGGCATATGGGGTATCTCGATGGAGGACGTTATCAACTGTGATTGTGGGGCATTGCAGGATGACGACCATCTGTTGTCTTGCCCAGAATTGGACAAAGATTGTCACAAGGATAACAAAAATGTGTCAAAATCTGATTTCCTGACTCGTTAATTAAGTAAATAAAGTTTCCTTATCAATCCAAATTTTAATAATTAATATAGCGTGCGCGGTATCTTCACAACGCTTGAATATATTTTCTCTAACTCCATTTATTGTGAAATCAAACAGTGCAAGCCAAGATTCTTATGGTGCGGTGACAATGCTGTTGCATTGATGTCTTCCCTTGATTCGCGTCAGATTTAATATACGTAGGTGCCTTATTTCCCGTTTCTCCTATAATATAAAGATATATTTAGATGTAGGTTAGTAATCTAATGGTCGCTAGTTCGAATCCTGCCACGATAGATTTCTTTCACCTATAGAACAAGCATTTATGGTTAGTTTATGGAATATTATGATGATGTATATGTACTTATCACAAGGACATATTCATTATTTTTAAAAAATATACTATACTTTGTACGATGGTACATTTCATTTAAAAATTAAATATGTTGTTAGTTTTAGGAGTAAGTAAATCATCGCTGAATTTTCCAAGGACAACAGATATTACTAAAAAACAATAATGACAAATTATAATGAGCTCGTAATGTCATTGAAAGACTTCTTCCTCAAAACTGTCCTCCGTTTCTGATTGTGTTCATTGTCCTCATACAATCCATTATCCTTTCTCGCCCAGAAAACTTTTCAATTCATTGTTGAGTTAAGATTTTAAGAACGGAGAATCCTTGTCAGAAATGTTTTTATCCAAAAGAGTACCCGAGCTGTATATAATGTATACTTAACTACACAGGATAATAATGTATACGAACATTTAAAATAGCAGTTACCTATCTATTCATATTTTTCTTCCTTTTCTCTCTCCAAAAGATTATTCCAGGGATGGTCTTCGTTTGCTTGAAAAAGTCCAAATTCTATCGTTATTCGGTGTATCTACTTGGAGAAACTCGAGTAATTTTTCCATATTCATTCCGAAAGTATTCTTCAAATTCTTTGTTCGCCAACCAAAATATAAAATATTTAGTAGTCTTACGTAAAACGACTAGTCCGGGTCTTCTGTCTGCAACAAAATTTAATCGCCACATCCTCGAGTATGTAACAAATAACGTACCTAGCCTCTTTTTTATTGTTTTATTTTACAAAAACGCGGTAAAAATCATATAGGATCGAAATAATTTTTTTTACAGGCAGGAATCGCAAAAAAATACGTTAAGGACGGTAATTACATATAATATGTCATTTGTGTGTACCTACCAACATATGTGTCCAAGATAAATAATTGTCGGTTAGTGAATTAGCCGTCATGGAACTTTTTTGTATTATCCAACCTGTCAGGTTATCAAACCGGACATAACCTAAAATATTGAAATACAGTACCCAACCATCATTCGATATCGAAACTGTCAGGGCTGTTCTGTCACGATACTTGAAATGTTGGTACAAACTACAGCCTAGGAGCCAATTGAATATCAGATTAACTTACTGTTCTGTAGTACACACAATATTATTATCTGGTTGCTTTGAATACAAATCCAAATGACAATTAGCTACAATCTGTATTTAATATAATAGATTAAAAAGTCTACTAACACAGACAGAATGTTTTTTTCGTCGACGTGGGTCTGAATTCGAAACGAGGTATTGCGATGAAAATGTGGCGGCGGAAAGTTCTATCGAAAACAAAGTATAATATATTATTATTACCTTCTATTTAAAAGTGAAATGAATAGTAAGTGATTTCTGCCATTCATAATTATTATCCCCAAAACACTTTGTGATAGAAAATTGTTTGAAAAATGCTTCCCATGAAATAAGCTTCAATATAAATGAGAATTCATGTATGTATAACGAATAAAATATCATTTATTGACTATTGCAGATTTTTAGAACACATTTGATACAACTTCGACCCCTAGCCAAGTTGGAAATACTAACTTATACCTATAATTTAAATGAATCTTTAATGGAAATACTAACGTTTCTGCCAAACGAAACGCCTGGTTGTTGATTTTTAATTTCCACACTATGGAATAGTGGAGATGATTTCACAATTTTTAAGCGTATTTTTTTACATCAATTTCTCAACGGATATCATGTAGAGAGTGCACACTATGAGTTTAGCCGTAATGTGTTTGTATGTATGTACTGCGTACGCCGTACGCCTACTCTTTTTAAATTCATACTAGCACTATTCAAAAGAGACACCTCCCCATTAAATTTGCAGATGGAAAGCGGCTATAGCATTGAGCAAATATGTTCAAATAGATATTTAAAAATATATGTTATAAAAAGGGCATGACTTGATATATTATTTTTTTTTTTTTAGGAAGAAAGGATTTTATTTTTATTTATTTATTTATTCATCTTTCTGTACAGAATATAAACAAATATATTGTACACTGGCGGGCTTATTGTCATTAGGCAATTTCTTGCAACCAACCAGTTTTTATTGGGTATTTTTATTTTATTTTATATTACTTCTCGGCCAATTAACAAGTACAATGTCAAATATTAATAAATTAGGTATATGAAATGGTAACGTAAAACGAATAAAATCCCTATTCATTCCTAATATTCTGGCTGGATCTGCAAACCTATAGATTATTTCAATTATTCAACTACAATTTACTGCCGCTGCCAGAATTTCGCGGTTTGCCGTTAGTCGTAAATACTTAAAACTGACCCATTTATGTAACTTAAATAAGACGAAATCACAACATTTATGTAACTTAAATAAGACGAAATCACAACATTAAAATTGAAGCAAGAGCATCTAGTATAGTCACGTATCACAAAAGCTCTTTTTGAATAGTATCAAAATTTACGCTAGGTTTGTGTTGGGTATTTAAGGGGGCATATAAACATAAACACCCCAATTCGAATTCAAATTTCTCAAGTATGTTTAACAGAAAATAGCATAATTATTTAAAGCATTTCTCTAGTGAATGTTATGCATATTATTATTAAAACTATGCATAAATTCCCCTAAGAAAAATAGTAAAAATATCCTTCTTTACGGCATTTTTTTTTAAATCACTCCATAACTATAGGTATGTCGTAGAGAAATAAATATTTTATGTGCTTAAAGAATGCATAAAATCAAACTGAAAGACCAATAAAAATGTTTCATTTGAAGTCAGGTTTGATCTTAAAATGCAAAAAAAATCAACAAATTTTCAGTTTCCGATAATTTAAATCACGTATAAACTTTTTCAACGCACGCTATAATTACCCTTAAAAACACGTTACTTCAATAGTGCATTGGGCGGTTTTCCAACTGTCGATTTGTTCAAGAAAACTTTGTTCTCTTAACATATCGACAATGTTTCCAGCCAGGATACGCGAGATTTGTATGTAGGGTCTATATTTTTCACGGTTTTTCCAACTTTGAAGTCAAAAAACACCAACTTAGAGGCTTCGCAGCATATATGTTCTATATAAGGATTTACTCAGTGTCTGTGTGTGTGTCTGTGTGTCCGTCCCCGCCTTATAACTTGTGATCCGCTCAATTCACAGAGCCCAAAATTTCAGAATATATAAATAGTTATAGGCCTACAAAACTTTTATACTCAGAATTCTGAATATTTGTTTCAGTCAGGGGTTATCAACTTATGAATTTTTACTTTATTTTCCATATTACAATATAGTATTATATCCATATTAGTATTATATTTGTATAGCTGTTAAGTTTCTAAACAAATAAAAAATAAAAATAAAATAAATATATCTCAGAAACTATAAAAGCTAGAACGCTAAAAATTGGAATCAGTATAGACAAATACAAAATCTCAAATTTGTTTTTTTTTTTCAAAAAAAATCCAGAGATTCTCAATCATTTTTGATTAAGAAAAATATTTTTTTTATGATAAATTTATGTATTTAACTGCCTATATTTCCAAAGTTATTGAAAATATCGAAAAAAGCCGAAACACCCCAACAAGATAATTTAATTTCTATAAAAAATGTGAACATTTAAAAAAAAGTAGTACATCTTAAATTTTTTTGAACAATATTTATAAAAATTTAATTTAGTGACGACATCGCTTCATACAATTTGTATGGCAGTCGCCTTACACAATATGTAAGAAGACTTAATAGTTTGATACTTAATCTCCAAACATACATACATACCATGATGCTGTTTTCAGATTCCGGGTAGGAAAAGAGGACTGACCTCCATACTGTCCTATCTTGACATACATACCAACATGTGTTTAAATTTTCAATAATTTGGATTTATGGGTTTCTAGTTTGATTTTTATTCTTCAACTATACATACTCTCGCTATCAACAGTTGGATCTCATGTGTTACATGCAACTAGTAATATTATAATCATGATTTCAGTCACTAGATTTATGGCCAATATTTCAATGTACAATTAAATGCTTGATTGTCGATTTTCTCTATGTTTTTCGGCATGTCTATGGTTAACCGGAGTTTGGCGTTATTTCATTACAAAATCAACGTTGATCGTCAATTACAAACAGCCAGAAATTGTTTGGCCGTTTTTCGGCAATCAAGCGAGTTAATTGTGTTTTTTGTTAGCAAAGAACTGTCAATTGTGAACATAACCTTTGTACGTTTTGTGTTTTTTTTATTATCTATATTGTATTAAATAAATAAATGGTTGTTTCAAAACAATATGTTATTTTATTATAACAGTTAAGATTTAAAAAAACCTTTTCAGCGTGTTTCACTGAAACCAAAGCTGCACAATCCTACGATTTTTTCAGGGTCCTAAAGGTAAATGAAAAGAAACATTCTATTAAGCATCTAATTATATTGAATTAAAATTTGGGATAGTGGACATTTTACAAATTGAGATAATACGAATTCTGTATCAGTGAACAACTAACTGTATAGTTTGCTTAACATTTTATTTTATACATGAATTACAAAAAAATAAAATAAACATTAGATACATCTGTGTATTGACGAGCCGGCCATGACGTAATAAATATTTCACAAAAAAAAAACATTTTAAAAATTGAGATAAGAAAAATTCTATATTACAATACATAGATTAATTATTATCTTTGTAAATTTATGTGATTGTAAAACAGAAAAAAAATAATAAAAATTCTGACAAATATGTCGACTATTATGTTAGCGTCCCGCAGTTGTCACAACAAAAAATAATGGATGCAAACAGCTGTAAACCATGCTGTAAACAACGAATACCATAGAGCATAAGACGGTATTACACGTGTTAAAAACATTGATCGACGATTAGTTGATTTTTTCTTAATTGTGTATTGAAATAACCAATTTTCTAAATTGGCAATTACGATTCTAATCGACGATCAGTTGATTGACAATTAACTCCATTTTTTATTGTCCATTGAAATATCGGCCATTAGCGTTGTATGCCCTCTTGGGTACTACACACATTAAATATAACAGCATAGATGTGACATACCTTCTTGCTGAAAGTAGATATGTATCTCTCTGGATGTTCTTCATATTCCTGGTGGTCATACCCCCCGCCTTCTTTCCTCTCCAAGTGATGCCGTCTTCTTACTTCACATCCATATATTTTATTTGGATCTGTAATCAATACGAACAAATATCCAATTAAAACAAAATCAATGGACTCTATTAAACCTTTGTGAGAGGGTTCATGATCCTTTACAATTATGGGGAAAAATCTGAGCTCTAAACTACTTGAATTATGTATATTCAACACTCATGATTTTGGTAGAGCACTCTTCTAATCGACATGTTAACTGTAAACTACTTTAGTACTTGAAAGTTTGCAGGTGAGGTATGAGAAGTTTATTTTTGCTGAACTTTAAGTGACCCTATGTTTAATTAAAATGGTTCTAGAAAAGTAAAAATTTTATTTTCACAAATAGTAAAACGTAGTAGACAAAGATCCAGCGACGGCCAAATTTATGTCAAAGAAAAAAGGATATTTTTTTACTGTAAAGAATACCACAGCAGATAATAACGTTTGGATAATATCTTATGAACCCCGAATAGTGGTGGCTTTCAGAGCCTTCAAAGTGTTTGAAAATTGTTATTTCAACATGTCAGCTATAGTAGGAAACGTTGTAGTATAAAGCATTATTTATATTGACTTCTGTTAGAAATCACATCTTCCATTTACAGACACTTTGATTGGATGAAACCCCCCGACAGACACCTTTAAAGACACAACAATTTTGAAAGCTATCATCCCGAAAAGGAACCGTTACTAGTGGTTCATAATATTATCAAATCGTTGTTATCTGACCATGATCCTGGAATTGGCGAGTCTGGTTATTACATTGAAGCGACTGCCATCTGACCTTCGTAACCCAGACAAATTGGATCATGGCTTCACATAGCTAGTAATATAAATCCGCACATAGATTTTTTAAAAAACCAGAGGTGCGTGCCCCGCCCGGATTCGAACCGTCGACCTCACGCATGTATTACTTATTATTTCATAAAAATAAATTTTATTTAGATACAATATTCGTTCGTCTATTCTTACGTGATTTTAAAATAGAGTCTCAAAACACAATATTTTCCTACTCCTTCACCAACTACCGTACAATTATTTGCTTCTCAATACTTAAAACGTTGTTTGGCTGGATAAATTGCCATTTGACAATGTACTCGCCAATTGCACAAGGTAGGTACAAGGTGTTCGCTGTAATTACCCTGTCTTTGGTAAATTTACGCATCACTTTGGGATCTGATGGGGAGCGAATTGTGATATGACTTGTCACAAAAATGTTCACCAAATAAAACCACATATTGAGTTCCTTTTTTCATAAATCTTTCAATAATAAATGAATTACAAATTTTGACACGTATTTAGGATTTTTTGGGAATATTAATGAATTTTGCGTTCTTTGGTTTGATAAAAACATATTTTTATTTGCATATTTTCTTCTAATTAATCTATGTTTTAGCGAGATTTTTCTAAATCAAACAAAATCGGTTGTTCTACATTTTTTTTCATCTTATCAGGACAACCATTTCGTCTGACTAGGCCCTTATCAACTGGTAAACATAGAATTTTGTTATTTCTTATAATATACCTACGAATAGTCGGCATATTTTTGCACATATTATACAAATTACTAAATAGTGCAGTATATCTGATGCAGCCGAAACAGTTGTCCTGATAAAAGGAAAAAATACATCTAGAACACCATCAATACCGTCTATTCCGAATATCGAAATTCACCACAAAAGTTTTCAAAAGTTATTATTTACTCATTTGTTCAGGATATAATAGAAAATTATTTTCACCAACTCCAATTATGTAATCGAAGTCGTGATGTTACCAATCGTACATGGAACTCCGTATTATCCTCATTTTACAAGTATAAATGGACCAATCGTGTCGGCTTATAGTTTTATCCAACTGCCTGAAATCAGCTTGCTCCTAACATTGTGATTGTTAATCAGACCTCACGTACGATAGCGCAATGGTACCCATCCCTTTATCGTCCTGTGAGCGCCAACAGATGAACAAATCCTAAATGAAGTACCATACTTCCTGGTTAAGAGAGGTCCAAACCTTATTTTTCACAATCGTTCTCAACTCAATTCCATCGTCCTGTGGAAGAAAAGCTATTAAATGTTTTTTTTTAGAATCAAGTCAGCTCAGTTACATTGTCCTATAGAAGAACAGTTCCATCGTCAAAAATATCCAAGACCAGCTCTGATCGAGTAAAAGTTGGTTCCATACATAGGACATTTTTTTAGGATTTATAATCCCTGAATGCATTTTTAAATATCCTACATATTTCTGATTTATTTTAACAAAAATTTAAATGTGTACTTTTTCAGGCGATAGAGCAAATTGAACATTTCCCAGATGCAATCTATAAGAAGTCTCCTGTCGTATATGGAAAACTTAGAGCATATAGGTACTGTTGATTCAATTTATATTTTGGACTTTGCAAATACCATTATGTACAATACATTTTAAATTAACCTACTCTTGTGTATGCTAGTGAGACATGGACATGGCAGAAGACGCATGAAAGTAAAATTAACGCAGTTGAAATAAGGTCACTAAAACGAATGTGTGGTAAAACAGTGTATGATAAAATAAGAAATGAGGATATTAGACGAGAATTTATGATTGAAAGAGATATCGTAAGTAAAATGAAATAAATGCCCTAAGGTGGTTTGGCCATATTGAAAGAATGAGTCAAGACCGTCTGACAAAAAAATTATATAAGGCTGATAAAGTGGAACGAAAAGTAAAGGTCGACCAAGAAAAATTTTGCATGATCAATATCGAATTTTTAAAAATGATTACGTTAGAAGTAAGAATAATTTATGAGCGTGTATGAGACGATGCATGGATGTGAATAAAGCTACGCCCACCTCCACCCGCTCCGAACATGGGGACTGAAAATGGCCCATCACAGAACGCTAGTAAGAATGACTAAGAATAGATGGCATGAAGAGTAGCTCTAGAAGCTCCTCTAGACTCGTGGTCTCGGCACAATAATGCAAAAAAAATGAAAATCAACGTCGGTGAAAATAATATTTACAGACATGGATTTCGCGAGATTACTTCAAACCTGTGATTGTGTAAAATGGGCATCAGAGAGTTGACCAAGGACACTCTGGAATTTCTATTTTTTTTATTCAGCAGATAGAAGGGCACTATAAACATGGCAAATCAATTTGAAGGCTGTATAATTCTTCTTCGAGACCACTAAATTCGCATGCCCAGTGGGACCTTGAAGAGGCCCTCAGACAGCAGCGAGGAGCTCCGTTCTGTCGTAGGACACAATCGGGTGAGAGCATTCCCAGAGGATGTGCTCCAAAGTTTGGTCAGGGTGATGGCATAACTGACATGAGGACGAGTTTACAAGGCGAAATCTATGAAGATAACTATTAGAGCTGCCGTGTCCTGTAATGAACTGGGATGTCCAGAAATCTGGGATGCGAATGAAACGAGAAATGTATATCAAGAGAGAGGAGTCTGGCGTTTTGTTCTCTCTCATCATCATCATTGGCCCTACAGCCCATTGCGGGCCTTGATATCCTTCAGTATCCGTTGCCAATCCTCCCTGCAATCTGCGGCTCTCTTCCAGTTTGTAAGGCCCAGCGCTCGTATATCAGACTCACATTTTTAATCTGCCTCACATTTTTAATCTGCCTCTTCTTCCGTCTGGTGTGGAGTTTAAGTGTTGGGAGTAGGTAGGTTTCGGTTCTCTTTGCCTACCCCAAATAGGGAAATGGTTAGATGGTATAGTATGGTATGGCAATTTAAATATACGTCAAAGCCACACAAACAAAAAATTTCCTTCATAATATCAAAATCTCTCAACTTTGACAAAATAATATAATTTTAAAAAATTAGATCTATAAAGGCTTTGTTATGCTTTAGCGTGTATAACGGCTACACAATATCTCCCTTTACTCGTTATTCTGGCTCTATAAGCCTTCTTAAGTCTGGGCCGTTTGAAACTTCCAGAAATTGAAGTAGGCGCAATTCCTTTCTCTTTAAGCATTAAACTATTCATATTAGAAGTTGGCAAGATTTTGTCTCATCCATGACAAGATATGATAGAAACCAGCACCGTTGGGATGTTATTGCCTAAGTTCATCCTGACGACTTTCATTTTATTATTTAAATTTAAGTTTTAATAAATTTCAACACCATTCAAATTATTTAAAGAAACTTCTTCATCGCAAATGAAGTCATTTGTGTGGCCCAAATTATAAATTCATTAAAATTTACGAGAATTTCCAAGTGTGCACGATCTAAATAATTGTTGTTCCACATGTTTTCATTTTTTTTAATTGAAAACTAACTTTTTTATTGAAACTTCAGCTAAATATTTTCAACTAAGTAGGTTATTTATAAGAAAAAATAATACCTTGTTGTATGTATTAAGGAAAATTAAATTTACGAATAAAGTCAAAATAGACGAAAATATTCATGGCTCTAGGACCAGAAAAGAATGTATGTATACCAGAATATAAAATTTATGGCAGTTTATTTATTTTATTTTTATTTATCTTCTAATCCTGTTCTAGGGCTAGCAGTTTACAATTTTTTTCGACAATTATATACA
This sequence comes from Molanna angustata, assembly GCA_963576475.1. Lineage (NCBI taxonomy): Eukaryota > Metazoa > Arthropoda > Insecta > Trichoptera > Molannidae > Molanna > Molanna angustata. The sequence continues at coordinate 6,958,120 of OY754971.1, read as the reverse complement.
ATTATGAACCAGGTGATTGTTCCTGTTCAACACTAAATATGTACACAATCTCAAATTTCTGCACTCATAATCATATGGGCTCACACAAAATAGATCAACAAGATCCCAATGTCCGCCATAATACCTGTCATAAATCCAATCTCTGACGCGATTTTTATTTCAGAGCCATAGAAAGAGACTAGTTTACTATGTTGGTGTAATTAATATGAATCACATATTAATTACACCACCATAGATTATATTAAATACACATATATTAATTATATTAAACACAGATTGTAGCTCATTGTCACTTGGATTTGTCTTCAAAGCAACCAGATAATAATATTGTGTGTACTACAGAACAATTGGCTCCTAGGCTATAGTTTGTACCAACATTTCAAGTTTCGTGACAGAATAGCCCCGACAGTTTCCCCGAGCCATAGAAAGAGACTATAGTTGATTCTCTATACATTAGGCTGACCCGTAAACATTTTTTTTAATCCACTTATAAAAAATGGGTCTTAAAAGTTACATATTTGGATACTGTTAATAATAAAAAAAATATTCTATACTAGTTTTGGCCCTCTACCAGAGGTCAAAGTTTTAGTTTTAGCCAACCTCCGTTTGGAGTGGCACAAGAAGAAGTAATTTTCTAGTTAAAAAAATGACCCTTAGTAAATGATATTAAAAAACGTCACTTCGCACACCTTCAAGAGTTCGTAGTCTTTAATAATTTAGTATAATTCCACCAGTTAAAATTATTATGTCATAAAAAATATACTTTTCTGACTGAGATAGATTAGGTCTTTAAGAAAATCCAATTCAAAGGTTTCGGGTCGTTAAAAATTAGGCCTTTTTTTATGAACATGACGACCCAATGAAATGATCCATTAATTACATTTTTAACACTTTCTAGCCGTGATGAGTTGTCAAAAACAAATGTTGAAAATTTCAATCATTAATCAAGAAAAAAATTAATGGTGTGTTGCTGAAATAGTGTGGCTTGTGAAATTGATTAAATAACACTCAACACATTCCTTGGGTTATCAAATAAAGGGCTTTCTGCAAATTATTGTTACATTCTCATTTTAAAACAAGTATTTAATGCTCAATACTATAATCTTCAATACATTAGTTTTTTAATACATCTTTTTTACAAAAACATTACATTAGAATATATAATTTGTACAATAAACTGTATATACAGTTTTTCAGTGTAAACTCTCTCGTACAATATAATAAAAATCAAATTATACATGACATTAATGGTATACCATTTATAAATAAATATCAAATAAATCAAATACAAAAACATTAAAATAATGTACCTATATCAAAAGAAATAAAAATGAACACATGGCAATTCAGAAATCAATGCAATAAAATTAAAATAAATAAAAAATAATAAGAAAGAAAATAAAATTTAAAACAAAGCAGTTCAGAAAACAATACATACACTTCATAAACTATATCGGCAATTAGTTAAGTATCTGACTGATGAGAAAAAGGTCCCGGACTTGATCCAAGGTGGAGATACAGTTTTAAATTGTTTTTTCAGTCTAGATTTTTGAGACGGTAAATGTCGAATATTTTTATTATTGCATATGAGCAAACATTGGATTTTTTTGCCTGTCCGGAGTCAAAAATATTTTTTAACAGTTTTTTAGTTATCTCAATAGAGACGAAGTTGGAATATTTACTGTAGGAGAACCGGGAAATCAAGGCACCTTCAGGGCTTACGACCTGTCATCGGCTGGTTTACGTGATCACTTGATACCCTTGCGCAACGTTCACCAATTATATATTTTTAATGAGATCCCTATCAATTCAATTTTTGAAAGTTCTATATATTGCAATAATGAAATTACTTTCGATCTCAATAGATGGCGTTACAACAAAAATAAATAAAAATAATAAGAATGTTGTTCATAATTTCACACATAGATGGCTGTAGTAAAAATCCTTATTTTCAAGCGAAAAGAATTTCAGTATCGCAATATATAGAACTTTCAAAAATTGAATTGATAGGGATCTCATTAAAAAGGCATAATTGGTGAACGTTGCGCAAGCGCATAAAGTGATCACGTAAACCAGCCGATGACAGCTCGTAAGCCCTGTAGGTGCCTTGATTTCCCGGCTCTCCTACAGTAAATATACCAACTTCGTCTCTATTGAGATAATTAAAAACGGTAAATGTCGTTTATCTCCAGAATGTGGCGAATAGTCATTGGGTACGTTTGCCTTTCTTGGGCGGCCCCGACTTTTCATTCCATTCCTGTCCGCACTGCATATTTTCTTGTCAGGCATTCCTCATTCACTCACCCCATGTGGCCAAACCATCTCAGTGTGTTCACTTTCATTATAGTAATGACATCTATTTTCATCCTACATCTTACAAACGATATAAATATACAATAAAGCGCTATTCAGGTGAAGATTCAAAATTTAACAGAAAGTATGGAAGATTTACAGTATCTTGTAAGTATGGTATAAAGGATGTATAGAATATGGACTGAGGAAGGTAATGGTTTTTGAAAATAATGAAAGCAGAACTGCATGTCAAATAAAAGTAGAGAAGAAATGGCTCGAGCATGTCGACGAATTCAATGTCTATCTGGTAAGCATGTTTCAACGGGATGGACGGATTGATAAGGAGATTGAAAGAAGAGTTATGGCAGGAAACAGAGTGAATGGAGCACTTTTACCAGTTATGACTGATCGCATCATATCAAAAGATGCTTATGTTACCATTCATAACGCTATCTTAGTGCCAAGCTTGACGTATGCAAGTGAAACCTGGACATGGCAGATGTTGCACGTAAGCAGAATAAATACAAATGACATGAGATCGCTAAGAAGAATACATAACAGAACGATGTATGACAGGGTCAGAAATGAGAACATAAGGAAAGAATGTAGGTAAGATGAAGAAAGATGTTGAGATGGTTTGGCCACATTAGGAGAATGAATGAGGAATGCCTGATAAATAAAATATACATAGCTGACAGGAATGGAATAAGACGTTGGGGCGCAAGGAAGTGATGGCACGTCCATTTGAACGGTATTTTGAAATACGGAAATATTAAAAGCGTGAACAATAGACGAACATGTATAAGACGATGTATGAATGTTGACTAGGCGATGCATGTGTGTCAAGATAGAAATATGTGGCGTTCGGTCCTATCTGCCTACCCCGGGAGGGACATGGCGTGAGAGTTTGTATGTATGTATATCCTATGCATACCTACTTATAGTTTGAGCTATGAATTATAAAAAATACTTACTTCCATGTTCAGCAACCTTCCTTAGCATTTCTGGCGGTACATATTCGTGTGGCAACTCTTGAAAAACTTCTTGACCACCCTAAGAAAGAAAACAATAACAAATCAAATATTTTTTAACCAAAATACAAATTCTTTTGATCGAATTCGAAAGAATCAAAGCATTTGAAAAATATGTCATAGGAAACTATTTTTTTTCAATTCAATTTCGTTAATAAAGTTTTTAATTTGTGAATAACTATGTAATCACTTATCACCATAACACATTGTACTATGAAGACGTCAAAATGCACCTTTTCATATAGACAATCTTCGAAATAATTTCATTATTAACTCACCAATACATACATAGATTGCACCGTCTTGGGAACCAATATAGTGCTGTTGATATATTTAATGCGTACACACTATACATAGATGGTTTCAAAAGGATGCTTAGCGCAAAAATTATATTTTTTGATTTTCGGTTTGTTTATTTTCTGGTTTAAAAATAGAATCTGTAATAATCTTAATTTTTTCTTCTTCTTCTTTTTGTGTGTAGTTATACTGTCTTATATTGTCCTTTCTTTTACTATTTTTTTATTATTTGTGTTATTGTTGTATTTGCACTAATTGTTGTTTTGTTGTGCCTACATTGTTATAATTTATCTTGTCTTATATTGTCCTTTCTTTTACTATTTTTTTATTATTTGTGTTATTGTTGTATTTGCACTAATTGTTGTTTTGTTGTGCCTACATTGTTATAATTTATCTTGTCTTATATTGTCCTTTCTTTTACTATTTTTTTATTATTTGTGTTATTGTTGTATTTGCACTAATTGTTGTTTTGTTGTGCCTACATTGTTATAATTTATCTTGTCTTATATTGTCCTTTCTTTTACTATTTTTTTATTATTTGTGTTATTGTTGTATTTGCACTAATTGTTGTTTTGTTGTGCCTACATTGTTATAATTTATCTTGTCTTATATTGTCCTTTCTTTTACTATTTTTTTATTATTTGTGTTATTGTTGTATTTGCACTAATTGTTGTTTTGTTGTGCCTACATTGTTATAATTTATCTTGTCTTATATTGTCCTTTCTTTTACTATTTTTTTATTATTTGTGTTATTGTTGTATTTGCACTAATTGTTGTTTTGTTGTGCCTACATTGTTATAATTTATCTTGTCTTATATTGTCCTTTCTTTTACTATTTTTTTATTATTTGTGTTATTGTTGTATTTGCACTAATTGTTGTTTTGTTGTGCCTACATTGTTATAATTTATCTTGTCTTATATTGTCCTTTCTTTTACTATTTTTTTATTATTTGTGTTATTGTTGTATTTGCACTAATTGTTGTTTTGTTGTGCCTACATTGTTATAATTTATCTTGTCTTATATTGTCCTTTCTTTTACTATTTTTTTATTATTTGTGTTATTGTTGTATTTGCACTAATTGTTGTTTTGTTGTGCCTACATTGTTATAATTTATCTTGTCTTATATTGTCCTTTCTTTTACTATTTTTTTATTATTTGTGTTATTGTTGTATTTGCACTAATTGTTGTTTTGTTGTGCCTACATTGTTATAATTTATCTTGTCTTATATTGTCCTTTCTTTTACTATTTTTTTATTATTTGTGTTATTGTTGTATTTGCACTAATTGTTGTTTTGTTGTGCCTACATTGTTATAATTTATCTTGTCTTATATTGTCCTTCCTTTATTTTTTTTTTATTATTTGTGTTATTGTTGTATTTGCACTAATTGTTGTTTTGTTGTGCCTACATTGTTATAATTTATCTTGTCTTATATTGTTCCTTTATTCTATTAGGGGCGCACATATATAGTAAATAAATATAAGTAAACTGCCTTAGAAGTTAGTTATTCTAATATTATTGTTAGTTATTATATACAGGGTTACAGGGTAAGTCGTACTGAATATTAAAGGACGATATTATTCAGGTCATTTCTGATGGATTTGATTAAATAATATGATGTCCGACTCTTAACCGTTATGGAGATATTGAATTTTAAACATTTAAAAAAAAAATTGGCTATTTTATCATTTTTTTACGGATTAGAGGTCTTAGGGTCCGTTTTTTATGTATATAGTTAGAGGGCATGTCAATTAATAAAAATGATTAACAAAAACTGAACCTACTACTAACAGCTTAAAAAGATAGCTCGGCAACGGTTAGAATTAAAGAATTATCATAAAATGTTTTTTACTTTGAAGCGCCTTTTTTGAAAAAAAACATTACGGAACTTATTCTGCAAATAATTGTAAAAACTTTTACGTCTCTTAAGCTATTCAAAAAGGTATAACACTTGCTATTAAATAAGCAAACCATTGACCAAATAACAGTTAAGGTAGTAGAGGGTACATTTTAGTTTGAGGTAAAAGTAACTAAAATACGTAAATAAAACAAAAAAAACAGAGCAATATTTTTTATAAAATTTATTATTTATACTGTGGAAATTTTTAATTAGTAATAGTTTTTTTCACATAAGCTATGTACATCTGTACAAGAAATGTTATTTTACTGTAAATTTACCAAAAAGCAAACGAAAAAAATGTATATTAATGACTTTTTATTATAATCTACTTGATTATATTAATCTGACTTAAATTGAGTGAAAATAATTTAGAATTGGGGTGAAAAGATATTTTTGAAGAAACTAAAAAGTATATTTTATTCCTTAACGATCATAGCTACATAACTCCCACAAAGCAAACAGCAGATGCAAAAAAACTTTTAATTGGAAAAATTTCAACGCCAATAATTTATCGGGACTTCCTTATTCTGATAAGAATAATTCGAATTAAAGTTAATGCGGGAAATTTATTTGAAGGAAATGTGAAATTATTCCTAATAATTATTGAGCTAATATTTATTTGGAAGAATTTCACTACAGGATAAATACAATATTTAATTTTAATTTAGATATCTTTACACGTAGCGGCTATTTTCTTGTGGCACATTTTAACTAGTATAGTTAAAATATATAAATATCTTAGTGTCTACCATGTTTGAGTATTTTTATATCATAAAACTTCTCAAACGTGGTTGACACTAAGATATTTATTTATTTTAATTATATTTAATTTAGATGATTGAAAAAAAACATATAGGCGAAAAATGTGTAGAAAACAATATGATATGCCTCCAATTGAACAAATTTTTGGATTAGTACCTAATACAGTAGTCGCGAGCTCGATTCCTACCACGGCCGATTTCGTTCACTTTTAACATAAACGCTCGTTCTCAATTCAGCATAGGTATGTAGGTATAGTGTTTATTTATGCACATACTTTATTTAAGTCCCAAAGTTTCGCTTTGGGACTTTAATAAAGAGCATCATTTCTATCCTTAATATGTTTATTTATTGTTTTATTTACATATTGGCAATATGATTGCAACACTCATTTAAGGTATCATACGACTTTTACATACTTTTTACATGGAAATATTCCTCCTTAAAAAGATATAAAAATGGTGACTATTGCCTCCAACAAATATGAGTAGCAGGTACCAATATGAGTAGCAGGTACCAATATGAGTAGCAGGTAATAAATAAATAAATACAAATAATACCTATTTATAATTTTGTTTACTATGGTAACCAAATATTAACTCAGCAGTGATATTTATAACTAGTTGCATGTAACACATGAGATCCAACTGTCGATAGCGATAGTATGTATAGTTGAAGAATAAAAATCAAACTATAAACCCATAAATCCAAATTATTGAAAATTTTAACACATGTTGGTATGTATGTCAATATAGGACAGTATGGAGGTCAGTCCTCTTTTCCTACCCGGAATATGAAAACAGCATGATGGTTCTGTATGTATGTTTGGAGATTAAGTACCTATCAAACTATTAAGTCTTCTTACATATTGTGTATAGGCGACTGCCCTACAAATTGTATGAAGCAATGTCGTCACTACATTCCATTTTTATAAAAATTGTTAAAAAAAAATTGAGATCTTCTACTACAATGTTAATATTTTTTATAGAAAATTAAATTATCTAGTTGGGGTATTTCGGCTTTTTTCGAAAATTGTAAAAGTTTTGGAAATATAGGCAGTTAAACTCATAAATTTATCATAAAAAAAATATTTTTCTTAATAAAAAATGTTTGAGAAACCCTGGGATTTTTTTGAAAAAACTAATTTGAGATTTTGTATTTGTCTATGTTTGTACCAATTTTCAGCGTTCTACCGTTTATGGTTTCTGAGATATATGAAAAATAAAATAAAAATTCAAAAGTTGATAACCCCTGACTGAAACAAAAATTCGAAATTCCGAGTATAAAAGTTTTGTAGGCCTGTAACTGTTTATATATTCTGAAATTTTAGGCTCTGTAAATTGAGCGGATCAAAAGTTATAAGGGGGGGGGGACACACACACAGACACACAGACACACAGAAACACACACACACACAGACACACGAAATGTTCTACTCCGAATTCTGAGTAAATCCGTGTATGGAACATATATGCTGCGAAGCCTCTAAGTTGGTGTTTTTTGACTTCAAAGTTGGAAAAGCCGTGAAAAAAGTAGACCTCTCCATACAATTCTCGCGTATTCTGGCTTGATACATTGTCGATATGTTAAGAGAACAAAGTTCTCCTGAACAAATCGACAGTTGGAAAATAAATTTGGTTCAATTGAACCCGGTTCAAAGTCTTATTCTGAAATTCAAATATTCTTATACAAGAATTATTTATTTTTATGAAATTATTTGAATTTCAGAATAAGACTTTGAACCGGGTTCAATTAAACCAAATTTATTTTTATAAATAACACTGAAATTGTCAGGGTTACCCAATATTAAATTATAAATAAATAAATAATAATGAACACTTCCTTGCACCCTGCGCAAGTGGCGAGTTGGTGCCGTATGGCAATTTCTTCCAACTAACCAGTGTTTCCAGCGCAGAGAAGCAATATTTGCGTGAGAAATAAATTTAAATAAATTAAACTTAAATTTATGCACTGTATTGACTATGTTTGGTATAAAGAAAGATCCATGCTTGGTATAAGCCTAAGAGACAGAATAAGAAATGAGGAAATTAGGAAAAGGACTTAAATGGCAAGCTTAATTCACTGAATCTGCATCTGGCCCCTTCCAAGTGTCAGACTGTTATATTTACAAAAAAACGTAAGCTCCCAAATATCGTTGTAACTATTGACAACATGACAGTCTCCTGTGTTAAATCGGTCAGATTCCTAGGTATGATCCTTGACTCAAAGCTTTCATGGAAACGACACATTGATACTGTGGTTTCCTCATGTGAGAAAAATTTTAATATTTTACGTGCTGTGAGTAGAGTATGGTGGGGAAGTCACCCGACCACAATGAAACTCATGTACAATGCTTTAATCCGCAGCCATCTGGATTATGGAAGTTTCATTCTCGACCCTCTCCCCAAATATCTCCAAAAGAGACTGGATGTAGTCCAATCAAAATCCCTTAGACTGGTGCTCGGAGCTATGGGATCATCACCTGTAAATGTCCTTCAAGTGGAGAGTGTAGACCCTCCTTTGATTCTCCGAAGACAATTTCTATCAGACAGTTTCCTTCTTAGAAGATTTTCAACCCCAAACAAATTGCTAACAGACCCATTAAAAATCCTTGTGTCTCTGCTGAAGGAACATATAAGGAGGGGCAAACAAATTCCATGTCTTTGCAAGAGTTATATATATTTCTCTCAATCTCACTACCTTCCCCCAGAATCTACTGTTCCTCCTTACTACAATATCCCTTACGAGGCAATTATCCACATACCAGAGATACATAAAGACATTGGTATTCTCAAATCTTCTTTTAACCCTTCTGAGAACCGTTCAATTTTCCAGGATTTTATTTCATCCTATCCCTCCCATATTCACATATTTACTGATGGTTCTAAAATGTCAAATGATTCTGTTCTGGGAGTCGGGGTATTCATTCCTAGTCTCAAAATTGAGAGCAAATATAAACTTTCATTCCTAGATTGTAACAGCTGCGATATAGAAACCATTCATACATAGCTTGATAGCAATTATTAATAATATTTTTATACGAATATTTTCCCCAATTGAAAACAATATTTGATTCTTAGAGTACCTACTAATAAAATTCAGGACAATATTATCAATATTCTATGTATTATATTGGTTTAGGACAGTGGCGTAACAATATCAATACTGGGCACCCCATGAGTCAAGAAAATAGACCCCTACCCTTCATTTATAATATTTCCACTTAAGTTAGCAATTGCACGAATGCTTCAAAAGATAATGTATAAGATTGAATATAAACAATGATTGATATTATTTTTCAAATAGTCATAACAAACGTTACAAATATTTGAAAAAAATTATTGAATAATAGAATATATGTAGCAAGAATATTCCAAACATGAGAACAAAACGTATAATATACGTTCATTTTAAATTTCAGCACAACGCTTATGCTAGAGATAAAAATATAATGGCGACATGGCGACCCTGGTTTCATACTTGAGTTATCGCACCGAAAAAATATGAATTCCTTGAGGTGCTTTGGACATATTTAAAGAATGAATGATGAACGACTGACCAAAAAAATATACATGGGTGTAAGAGATGGAGTGAATAGCAGGGGCCACCCCAGAAATGGATGGCATGACCATGTGAATGATATTTTGAAAGAAGGAAATATAAGAAGCTTGAATAATCGACGAGCATGAATGAGACGATGCATGGATGTAAAGGAAGCTAGGGATGTGTGCAAAAATAGAGGAGTATGGCGCTCGGTTCTCTCTGCTTACCCCGTAAGGGATATGGCGTGATGGTATGTATGTATGTATGTAAAAAATATGTTTAAAACGACCATCGTTTTAAATGTATTTTTGAGGAATCAGTCAAAATTATAAAGAAACTCGCACTATTACATTAAAAAAGGAAATAAAATATATTGTTTCGTGATTCAGCGTAATATTATTAATCTTTTACTCATTAATTGTCCCACATTAAATTGGGGTCTATCGGCGCTTTATTATTATTGTCATTCATTTCAATACAATTAGCAGTTTGTGTATATGCACATAAACAAATAATATAAAATTAATTAAAATGCAATATCTAAAATAGAATTTTGCAGACCACAATTCATTTGATTTGTTGGTGGAAAATTATATAATAATAAACACTTTTTATTTCCATGTGGAGTTTATTGCTATATGGCAATTTCTTTCAACTTACCAGTGTTTTCAATCCAATATTATCGTGAGAAATTAATTTAAATCAATTTCTCCTCTGCTGGGGATCGAACCCATGACGTTCGCACAGAAACCAAACGGTTTATCAAGTGTGCCACTGCAGTCGGCATTAAATAATTAAATGCAGAAAACGGTATCACTTCGTTGAATATATACATTAAAAATTATATTACCTGGGGTAGATGAGCTTTGTCTTAAAAATTATTTCGCCACTGATAAAATAAGGGTAGTTTGCCAAACTAATACTGTTGAGAGTAAATTGTTGATAAATAAAAATGTGAATGTTTCTGAACTAACCTGTGAGACGTTACCAGATCCTGTAAATATGAAAGTTAATGGACCGATAGATTTTGGCATCATTCCTGAAACAGAAATAGTCGTATTTATTAATATTTTCCAGAATCTTTATAACTTCCGTGTATAACGTCTTGGAAAATTGACGGCGAAAAACCTTCGATAGCGGATTTGAATTGTACCTCGACTCCTTCATTTTTTTTTTAATCCAAAGCTTATCTAATTTACAATAATGATTTAAATAGAAAAATAAAATCAGGCATCGAATAAATCATTAAGTAGATTCTACATCACCATCATCTTTTCTTGCCCTACTATCCCAGTTTATTCGGGGTCAAGCCTCCTACGGGACGGGACACCTTGTGCCACAGGAGGAGTAGATTCTACACTATAATAAAATGCACAAAGTAATTGTAAGCTAGTAATTAACTTCTAAGAAATGGTATAACTTTTGAATTGATACCATGAAAAATATCATATTGAGGTATAAAGAAGGTTGTTTATAATCTGATTTGAATTCACAATATACATTTAAATCTACCCTTTGTGTTTAATTGTGTCCGTTACTGTGGAACCTGTACCATGGTGTAATCTCTGCAATCAAGTAACTCATCGCCCAATGAGAAGTATACAGTCCTGTTCGTCATTTGAGCTAACTATCCACATAATTTAATATATTTGAGTAAAAGAGGTATTCGCGACACATTGTTTGGGTAATTATAACTGTTAAATCTTGGGAAAAACAGACACCATAAATATCGGCGGACAAAATTTTTCTACAACATCCTGAGATCGCATATAATCCATACAACCGCCCCAAATAATATATCTATAGTATGAACATATAACATATAATTTATCCAACCAATTTGAGAAAATAACTTTCTCGGAATAATTGCCTATTTTTTATTGAGTTACGATCGTTCAACTTTCATAATATTATATTATATACCCTCCAGTTATCTCCTTTATACCCTTGTGCTGGTCTAATCAAACATTGTCGAGATATAAAATTAACTTTTTCTGGTGTATTTGCACAAGACGGAGGCAGATAACGATATGATATTGTTTTTGCTCTAAATTGTTCCGACCACTTGTCTCAATCGTATGTTTTTACAGTTTTCGAAATGTGGTCGTATTCATATATTGTGACTCACAATATTATTATTATACGACCAATTTGATTAAATTTCGTAGTAAAATTATTAGTTTTTTCGATATTGGAATTGAAATAAAATGTTTTTTTTTTGTATCAAGCCATATTTCCTCTCCATTAGCTCCTCTTGCTTATATTCGGTTTCAGGATATCTATTATCGGAATTACCTTTAAATATTCGAAGAAAATATGTAGGTAACAGTTATCGTTGAGCAATATGTAACTCAGCGTGTATTAAATTATCTACTAAAAATAACATCCGATACCTAGGCATTATTATTGAAAGCAGTATGAAAGCAGTATGAAATGGAAATTACATATAACTACTACTATTGAACGCCTTAAAAAGCTAGTTTTTATTTTTCTGAGACTAATAAATATACTTCAAACAAACTTGCTTAAAACAATATATTTTTCATTATTTCAATCCATCTTACAATATGGCATTATATGTTGGGGAGGAGCTTTTAAAACCACTTTAGTGCCTTTAGAAGTTTTTCAAAGAATCATTATTAAAATTATATTAAAAAAGAGATTTGATTATCCAACTATTAATTTATTTCAAGAATTTAAAGTTTCAACTGTTGAAAATATCTACAAAAAAATCTCATTGTTCCAAATTCATAAAGATATTCTTACAAATTCAAACCAATTGTCATTTTCTTTAAGCAGCAGAATAAATTCACAAGGATGTATTACCATTCCTCTTTTACGTACAACTGCCTCACAACATTTCTATAAGTATAAAGGTACTAAGTGGTTTAATGAACTCCCTTTGAGTCTTAGACTCGAAAAAAATTATAGTATATTTAAAAATAAAATTAAAAAATTGTACTGATTTATTAATTTATTTTTTGTTATTTCATTCTTGTTTTGTGTAGCTTCATATTTTTTAGTAGATGTACAAAGTTTTGGTAAATGTAACAATATTAAATAGATACTCCCCTCTTTTAACACGAGATTTTATCTCAATTAAAGAGGGTTATTATGAATTATATGATGGAAATTGTATACCTTTTTAAATTATGATTTATATGTGAACATTGTATTATTTTTGTTAATAAATAAAAAAAATATATATATATATATATATAATTAAATAATGATTCATTTCAAAATACGTGAGGTTTTCTGGAGAGAACTTAAGATTTAAAGTCGGAATTATACTAATTAATAATAAAGGTACATAAGTGATATAACTATACGAAATCAGTGCACATTATGATTATATTGGAGTGTGGCGGTACAGCGCCTAGCGAATGCCCCGTCAGATGGATTCATATTCCTCCTAATGTCCAATAGCGAGCATCGATCTTTCCAGAATTTGGCGCTAGTGAGGATTTGACTGAACGCACGTGCGACGGACTTCAGTGCCAATCTCTCCTATTTCGTGTTTATTTGCATATTTAATATGTTTGAATTAATGAATAAATATTGTATGTTTGAAAGTCGTAACTAAAATATACCAATAATTAATATCGTGAGTACCTAATCTTTTATTTCTCTATAATCAATTATTTTTCGAATCTGATACATCTCATATTAAGTTACTGAAAATAGTTTGATCATGTCAATAAATAAAAAAACTTAAACAATAGCAACATAAACAATAGCTTAACATCTGTGAGTGTAATATATTTATATGAAGATAACTAATTGAATCTGCATATACAGGATTCGAATCCCGAGTTAACCTCAACAATAATAAAATACTCATATATGTTACAGGAGTATACATACGAGTATTGTAAATCCATAAAATTGTAACATTTGCTCTCTGAAATTCTGCATTTTATGAGTTAGGAGGCTATAGTTGGCTATATAGTATATTTTGAAAATAATTTCCCCAATACCCTCAAAAGATACGTCTTTGAAAGAAGAATCAGTTTGTATTTACATCTTTATTCTGTTGCATGAGTTTTTTGAATTTTAAATTTATTTATTTGTCTTTTCTTGTAAAATTAGTTTTAGTAGAACCCTTTTTTATTTTTTATTGTAAGTTACTAAGAAACTACAAGGCCTGTGAAGTAGATATTTACTTCAATCGAAAGAAAATATGAAAATCTACCGGCTGAGTTTTTTATAATTATAATATTTTAATAACTATTCTTGCTATTAAAAAAAAACTCTAAATTTAACCTTTTTTGCACGATAAAATGTTGTATATCACATATTAGGTGATATACAACATTTTTTTTCGTGTTTCATACATGAGATGGTAATTTAATGTGCATTTTTGCGTACATTCATATACCCAGGGTATACAAGGGCCTTAAGTAATAGTATTATTCATAATTTTCTCTTCTATTTTATTTCATTACCTAATTCTTAAACAATATAATATGTACAATGTACATATTACGTTTATTCCAAAGTTATAATGCACAAAGTTAAAACAGAATAAGTTGATTCATTCATATTACTTTTGTTAATAATTTCCCCCAAGATTTTCCGCTGGTATATTGCAGCGGTTAACCTCTCAGCCTCTTCATAAAAGTTGGAGTATGAACCAACACAATTGCAACTTTAAGGTGATGTTCGCTAGTAAACCATCAAGTCGGCTCCATTACTAGAATAGTTAGTGTAGAAGCTAGAACTGTGCAAACTACAAGACGATACACATAAACTTGTACTGACGAAACATGTTTCAATAGTACAGACTGAAGGGAGCGGGAACAAAATACACTAAAGCGAAATAATTATTGCAGGTAAACCTAATACTTGTTAATGAAATATAGGGGTCGGTGGCAGAGCAAAAAAAATATGTAAAAAGAGAGTTGCTGACCACTGTCAAGAGACGAAAAGCCATATATATTTCGTGGTGATAAATATGCCCATCTACAACTTAAAGTGAAGTTACTTGAAGAGTCAAAATTTCACAATTTTAAAGCTTATTTTTACACGAATTTTTCAACAAATATCGTGTAGGGAGGACATATTACGAGTATAGAGTTTTTTCGTAATGTTTTTTTTTATGTGGATGGCGTATGATTTATAGCGTACATATTATGAATAGTTTTACAGAAGCACAGCAATAGGCAATAATTAGTATTGAATAATACACTAGACGTTTTAATTGTTCACCTTACCTAGGCGTCCATTTCAAAACGTTTTGCAATGCAATCAATTTATCGGAAGCGTCGGTTGTAAAAACCATACCCGATCTAAATATAATTTAATATTGAATAACATTTTCATTAATTGAAAGAGATAACTTTACGTTTGGTGGCGCTTTATGTGGTGGCGATATAGAGCAGATCGGGTATATTGTAAGGTTATTCGGAAAGTCATCCATTTTCAAAAAAAAAAATGACTTTCCATAAGATTAATTTTCGTGTTCAGTTCCATCAAGGTGGGACGCCTGAGATGATGTAAGAATGGATGACGACAACCCAGTAAAACGCCTCACACCACAAGGACGAAGAAGACCAGGAATGCCCCAGCTTCGATGGATGGACTGATGTATCCATTCTGCAAATCAGATACTGGAAAACCAAGAATTTTGAATGGCAAGAATGAAAGAGATTGTTGAATTCAGTCAAAGCCCACCCAGGGCTGTCGAGCTTATGACTGTGATGAACGGTAACGATGTCACGAGTTGATACTCGGCGTTTTCACCAATCAATGCCTTTATTTTGTCTTACCTACGACGTCACCGGAACCGGAATGTCACAAATTAATTTTGGCACCAGCGTTTCAATAAGTGATGAGCAAAAGTCTTGTAATCCTGGTCTTGTGAGAATTGCAAAACCATGACCATGAGTCCATGTGTGGTCATGGAAAATTTTATAAACCCTTTCATTTTTAAATTAGAAAGTAAGCAATTAGGTAACTACGTACTATCGATAGAATACTTTAAATGGATGTTTTTTTTGACATATTTCATCGTACTACCTGAATGTTAATGGATTTTTTTTTAAAACTTGTAAAACAATTTCCTGGAATCAAACAAACTCCATAGGCTCCCAAACAGAGAACTCGGAGTCGTCACTGTTTATAAATCAAAATACACAGAGAACAGAAAAATAATGCAATTTTGAGAATAATATTAAACAAGAATTGCCATAAAAGTCGTCAGAATTTAAAGTAATAAGGCATATGGCTGAGAAAAAATACAATTAACTCCTGTATTAATAAAAAAACATAAGGTTGATGCGCATCTCATGGGCCTATAGAGTCTCCAATGAAAAAGTCCCAAATACGACGGAGAAAGAAAGAGAGAGAGAGAGTTGGTGGCTACATCCAATAGACGCAAAGGCGCATATTTTGGCCACATATTCCATGGTGATAGATATGCCTTTCTACAACTTATAGTGGAGGGAAAGATAGAGAGAAGACGGAGTATGGGTCGTAAAAGAAGATCGTAACTTAAAAATGTCAGGATTCCGGATGTGGCGTCACTTATAAGGTTGGCCCAGGATCGGGATGAAATTGGTGTGATGATTGCCAACCTCTAGCATAAATAAAAAGATTGCTAAAAAACACGAAATGACCCTCCGAACTACCAATTTTAAATGTCTATAGAACACTAAAGCGTTTTGCATGGAAATAATGTCCAGTTTATGGGGGAGTCGAACCCTTTTTTAAATTTACAACCGACCAGACGATTTGGGAAATCAATGAAAGCGATTCGATTTGAAAAAAAAAAGTAATTTTAAGATTCCACTGAACGAACTTTCTGATCCACTATATCCATTCTATATAAGGTATGTGACGAAACACCATTTCCAAGTTTAATGGTTATTACTTTGACAGGATATATATTTTTTTTTGTTATAATATAAAAAGTGTGGATTGTGGCCAACGCTACACTCCTCACTACCAAGTCACTCCACCAAGTACCTATACAAATATTGTTCTCAGCATTTTCGTGAAATGAGTTTGTTTAATTTTTTTCGATTTGAATATTTTACTATGAAAACTTGATAATTCTTCAATGCCATTTTATGAAAGTGATGTGTCGCCTTTTTGGCAATTTCTAAATAAAAATATCAAATTTTAAGTTTCCTGAGATTGGGGTCACTTTTTTCTTCTCAATATTTTGTTAAAAATATTGAGAAGCACTGATCAGGTATCCTTCAAAATCTAATGTGGTCTAAGCGAGTATTAGATACACAAATTTGCAAAATTTGAAAATAATCGAATGAGTATATACTTTAGTCTATAATCGATAAAGTTGAATAAACACGCCGTACATCTAACTTTGGTGAACGAGCTTTTGCAGTGAGGGGTCCAGTGCAGTGGAACAAGCTTCCGGACAGTTTAAGAACAATAAATAGTGAAAAAACATTTAAGAAACAGTTAAAAACATTTTTATTCAAAAACTCTTATAGTGATTAAGTGTAGAAAATATTTTTTAAATGTAAAGCGCCCTTGAGGTGAAATCACAAAAATGGCGCTATAAAAATTATCCATGATTATTATTATAATAATTACATAGCACAAAATACACAGCACACATACATACATTGTGATGAAACTTTTAAAATACAACCTTATCATGACACAATATTATCATGATAGAAAAAATTCGAATTCATAACTCTCCACTATATACCCTTGGAGTAGTGAGTAGTAAAAATATGGTTTATTATCACTAATCCATTATAATTTAGAGACAATATTCAATTACCTATATATTATTTATCTACCCATGGCCAACCATTCCAATTTTCAAAGTTAATTAAGCTTTTTTTTGTTTAAATAGGAATAAATGTACAACTTTCATTTCGTTTGTGAAATGAAAGTAAATGCCCTGAGGTGGTTTGGGCATATTGAAAGAATAAACGACCCCTATAATGACTTTTCTTTCAATATACTTTGTTTACTTAAAGTCTTTCTTGTTAAAATATGATACAGAACACACAAAACTGAAAGATAATAATAATGACAATATGTTTTGGGATCTGTCACAAAATATCGAATTGAGGAAATGGAAATATTATTTTTAAGGGTTCGTTGGTTTCAAATGGCATTTATGAGATTCAATCAGAAATTATTTTAATTCAATCTTATAAATAATGCCCCTTCGTGTAGATACATAATGATATGTGATCGATGTTTAGCAAAAAAAATACGCAATAGAATTACTTATGTTGCTAAATTTGCTGCTCAATATTACAATAGAGTTAATATGAGCTACATGGTAGTTACTTAAATATTAAGATACGAGTGGGTTGTGGCCAACGCTAAACTCCTTACTAACAAGTCACTCCATAAAGTATTAAAAAATTTTATGGAAAAATATCAGCATTTTCATGAAATGAGTTTGTTAAATTATTTTTGATTTAATTATTTTATTATGAAAACTTGATGATTCCTTAACGTCATTTTAGGAAAGTGATGTGCCGCCTAAAATACCTTATTTAAATTTTAAGTTTCCTGAGCTTGGGGTCGCTTCAAAATATTTGATAGTTAAAAATTATTTGATACGGTCTAAGCAAGTACCTATTAGGTTTACAAAATTGCAAAATTTGAAAATAATCGATTGAGTACTTTAGTCTATAATCGATAAAATTGAATAAACACGCCGTACATAGTAGGAACATAGCACAAAATACACAGCACACATACATACATTGTGATGAAACTTTCAGAATACAATCTCATCATCTAACTATTTGATAATCTGTAATAAAAATAACATCCTGAAAAATTGCGAATTCATATCTCTCCACTATATCCTATTAGGTTAGTGAGGAGTAATAATAAATAAATAATTAAGTACCTAGAGAGATCTCATATCCAGCATCTCTGATAGCTTGTCGCGCCATCATTGAATTCCGATAGTTGTGGGCAGGACCAATGTGCTGAAATACAAACATAAAATTATCAAGCGAATAATATTTTTTTTTCTTTTTTAAATAAAAATGAATATGTCCTTGTTAAACAAATACATATATATCTTCCTACGTTCCCTAAAATAAGCATAAATGCTTGTGCTATATGTGAACGAAATCGGTCGAGGCAGGAAAGAACTCGCGACCACTGGATTACTAGCCCAGCGCGCTAATCGCTCTGCCATCGACCCATCTTAACTATCTTATTAAAGTCTTACATTTTATTTATCATAGAATATGTCCATGTGAAAAGAACATAATATTATTATACATCCTTATACATTCCCTAAAGTGAGAGAAAATGGTTATGCTATAGGGGAACGAAATCGGTCGTGGCAATTCCGATCCTTTTGGGATTTTTCAGAACATACGTTTTAGTTTTCACTTAGTAACGGAATAATTAAGTACCTACTTATCTATATATATATATATATATATATATATATATATATATATATATATATATATATATATATATATATATATATATATATATATATATATATATATATATATATATATATATATATATATATATATATATATATATATATATATATATATATATATATATATATATAAAAATGGATTTACGTATATTTGTATGTGTCCGATGAACCAACCATCCGATTGCGATGAAACTTTGGGAATTTGTTCAGCTCATGCAGGAGAAGGTTTATGCATATCTCACAAAAAAAATTGAAAAAAAAATTGGTATTGAATTGATACTTAGTGGGTTTGTTCAGCAAAAATCCTATGTACCCATACTTAAAATGGTATATTATATAAAACTGGAATAATGCTAAAGGTTCAAGTACCTATATTTGTTTGAATAATTAAATAAAATTAAAATGAATGAATGAATAGGGACGGAAGGGACTGTAGGGATGGAATGGAAAAAATACGGAATTATAATTAGCGAATCTAGATAAGAATGTATAGTGATAAAAAGGAAACATACCGAACAACCATTTTTATATGTTTGGAGATAAATAACTGTGACGCACCGGCTTAGAATAGTGCTTCCACTCTTTTCTATTATTGTTTTCGAGTGTCCCGTAAGAGCCGGGTAATCGAAATATACAACAGGCAACAATAACATCTCACATAGTTCAGCAATGAGGTTCACCACCCATTCTGAATATATAATGCCTTTGTAGGTGAGACGAGACTGGTGTGTGGGTATACACAGATATGTTGTGCTCCCTTTTATAAGGCAATGCACACCCGCACACCTTTCGCTGGTTACCCCACATTGTGGGATATGCCGGGATGGTATGAATGAATGAATGAATGAGATAAATAATTTAACAGGCAGGACAACGTCTGCCGGGTTTTACTAGTTATATATAAATTGGAAGTAGGGACCGTGGATGAGTAATTTTGAGACAGAGAGATTTAGGTACCTATATACCTACTCTATAGTGATGAGCAGATACAAAACAAAGATCATGGTCTTGGTCTTGCACCCCCGTTATTGGAGTTTGTCTTGCATTTACATGTATGATTTTATTCTTGGACACTCTTATCAAGTTTAGGTGTTGGTCTTATAGGTTTTGCAACTTTTATAAAAACTTTTTTTTTTTTTTTTCTATTAAAATTCAGTTACAACAATGAGACATGACAAAAAATTATACAAAACTAATGCCGCGAAAAACTCAACTATAAACAGAATTATAAACACATACATAAAATATGAGAAGTCCCTTGACATAGACCTATTCAGAGACACAAAACATAAACTCGCTCAAAAATTAAAAACAGGAATTTCATAATAACACACACACACACACACACACAGACACACACACACACACACACACACACACACACACACACACTCACTCACACACACACACACACACACACACACACACACACACACACACACACACACACACACACACACACACACACACACACACACACACACACACACACACACACACACACACACACATACACATTTAATTGAAAATAAATTTTAATTCAAATTGAAAAAAATCCTATTTTATCTTGAGGGGGGCAAGTCTGGTCCAACCGGCGAAATCAAAACCCTCGTGATTACCCATATCATGGAAATAATATTATCACATGGAGTTCTATGACATCTAAAGATTTTACAGAACTCCACATAATAATTATATCCATGATATGGGTAATCGTGAGGGTTTTGATTTCGCCGATTGGACCAGACTTGCCCCCCCTGGTTTCTTGTTATATCATACGTCATTAAGAGTAATTAATTTGTAATAAGTAATACTGATAAAATAGTTACCATAAAAGGCGTGTGATGACCCAATGCCAAGAGTCTCAAACCGAGTCCATGAAGTATGTTCACCATACCAGCTACTCCAGCATACTTGCCAAAGGCCACAACACGATTTCCAGTTTCATCAACAAGCTTCTCATAGTCGATGAGACGAATATTCTGAAAAATTGAGATCGTAATAGGAGTATTAAACACATATTAAATGACATTTTTTACATCACAATTGAGACGAAGTTGAAATATTATAAAAGAACCAGGAACTCAAGGCACACACAGGGCTTAAGACCTGTCATCTGCTGGTTAACGTGATCACTTTATACGACAGCGCAACGTTCAACGACAATGCCTTCTTATTGAGTTCTCTATATATTTTAATCATGAAAATCTGTTCATTTGAAAATGATCATCATCGCTAACTATGAAGTGACGAAGAAACTTTCAAAGTTACAGTCCTTATGTACATCAGGTGATAATGCTTTCGCACATATTTCACCCCTGAACCGCGCCTGAATTACAAGTTCGTTTTAATTATCGATACCCGACAGGAAAAAATCGTCTTTTTGTATAGATACTCGTATATGCAACTTTAACAATAATCGATTAAATTTATATTTATCTTTAAAGCCTCTATCGAGACATAAACATTTTTACATAATAAAACGAAATATATAAGCATTTTCATTAATAACCATGCAGCATCACTAAAGGAGTTAAATATTTTAACGATCTTCCCTTAAATAAAATGAAATCCGAACCTTACAACAATTTCAAAAAAATGTATATTCAATCGATATTCTCTAAAATTAAACAATATGTATAATATTAAATGGAATTAAATTTGTTTTCAGATAATTTTCTGTTACGCTATTCCTTCACTGAACACGAGACTTACTATTTCAGTGGAGAAATACGAAATGTTAGAAGTGTGAGCAATAGACGAATATGTATGATACGATGCATGAATGTGGACGAGGCGAGGGATGCGTACCAGGATAGAAAAATGTGGCGTTCGGTGCTCTCTGCCTACCCCGCAAGGGACATGGCGTGATGGTATGTATGTATGAAATACGTTTAGTATATAATATATGATAATGATTGTTAGTTTTAAGATATATTGTATATTGAAATGTATTTTGTTATAAAAATAAACAAATAATTAAAAATACACTCATAAAGAAATCCTTAAAATACACAAATATAATACCTATATTTTTCTGATCAGAGTTCTTGGGACAACGCAAATGCTTATTACATAAAATTGTCAGATTTCTTTAAAATATATCGGCAATTATTTGTTGATATCATTACATCAATGGTAATTAACGACTTCATTTATAAAATAATAATAATTTTTAAATTAAAAGAATCTTCTCTCCACATATCTCTGTTGTCCGCCAGCCTCTTCATCACTTGATAGCTACAGCGCAAATCACTAATCACCTGGTCCATTTGACTGTCTCTAGGGTGCCCTCCGTCATTCCTTTGGCGATAGTAACAAGCAGACCCGGATGCCTGATTTCATGGCCGTTATTTGGATTGTTGCTGGGCAACCCTCTTTAGAAGTTGTCTCGTTTCTCTGACTCTGCTCAGTGTACCACGTCGCTTGGAATGTGGTCTGACCAATGGATCCTAGCCATTCGTCTGTAGCACCACATTTTGATGACAGCCAGATATCCATATAGTCCACGTTTCGCTGCCAGACAAGAGTTTTAATCAATTCACTTCCTAACATTGAAATCAATGTAAGGAGATTCAAATATCATAGATTTTTTGTTGAAGGCATTTCTTGCTTGTTGAATATCTGCAATAATTTGGAGTTGGCTTCTTTAACAAATATTAATTAATTAACTACCTTATTGTTATTAATCACAAATCATTACCTTTTCTAACACAGCATCCAGCAATGGCATATTTGATTCTTGCGCCTTTATTGTGTGAGAAAAGAAACAATATGTCTTGTTTGGAATAAGCAGATCAACTGGAACTTGTTTTACACCAAATATAACCGAGGCCTCGCTTATATCTTCCTGTATAATTGCGCCTGCTGATATGTAAGACTGCAATGAATAAATCAATTTTGTGATATACAAATAGTAAACAAACAATCAATCAGGCGTTTAACAAAAGTATTACAAAATTATCATTTTTATTTTATTTCAGTATTGATAATTTCTGTCAGAATAGGATAGTGTGGTGGTCAGCCGAATGATTATATTATAAAATTTATATTTTTATTGAAAATTAAATCATCTAGTTGGAGTGTTTCAGCATTTTCGATATTTCGATTTTTCGAAAAGCCTGAAACTTTTCTTTCGATTCGTTCAAGAGAATTTATTTCTCCTAATGAATCGACAGTATTAACCCAAGATACGCGAGATTTGTATGACCAGGTCTATTTTATATTTTATGATTTTTTCAACTTTGATGTCAAAAAACACCAACTTTAAGACTTCGCAGCATATTTGTTACAAATATTTATTAACTCAGAACTCGGAGTATAACAATTAGTGTGTCAGTGTGTATGTACTCCCCTATAACTTTAGATCCGCTTGATTCACAGAGCCTCAAATTTCAGAAAATAAAGAAAAGTTTAGGCCTATAAAACTTTTATACTTAGAATTTCTATTTTATTTTTCTATATATCTCAGAAACCATTCAAGGTATATCTTATAGCTTTAAGTCTTCCAAAAATTAAAAAATAAATAAATAGGTAGGTATGTTGAAATGCAAATAAACTACTTTTTTACTCTCATAATATGTACATGGAAGGTATTGTTATATGACAATGGATTCAGCCACTTACATACAAAGGGTATTAAGTATGTAGTGTTAAATAAACAAACAACTGGAAACATCAGGAAAAACCAAACCTAGATCAAAAAATAACAAAAATCATAAAAGTTTTCCATAACGAATACATTGATTTTTTCATGATTACAAACGCGAACATAAACAAATCTTTCAGTCATGATTTGAGAGACGATTGAAATAATAAATCTCCATATTTGTATAAAATCAATATTTGATAATATAGTACCTAAAAAATCTTTTTAAAACAGATAGTATTACTTACCATAATTTTTGCATGGAATGAAAGTTTTTATACAACTTAATCTAGTTTAAAGTAAGTCCTAATTATGATCAAAACTAGTGCCAAATGGCACCAGTTTTGTGTGTACATATTTATTCTATTACATGATTTTTTTTAATTTTGAATTCGTTTCATACTTTTTTTGTAAAATTAGTTTTAGTAAAACCCTTTTTTATTTTTTTTACTGTAAGTAACTAAAAAACTACAAGGCCTATGAAGTATATATTTACTTTAATCGATAAAAAAAAATATAAAAATCTACCAGCTGAGTCTTTTTATTATAACATTTTAATAACTATTCTTGCTATTTAAAAAAAACTCTAAATTTTACCATTTTTGCACGAAAAAATGTTGTATATAACATATCAGGTGATATATAATATTTTTTCGTGTTTCATACATTAGAAGATAATAATTTAGTGTGCATTTTTGTGTACATCCATATACCCAGGGTACACAAGGGCCTTAACGAAATTGCAGCAATATATCAGGTAGGTTGGTATACAAGGACCATTTATATTTAAAGATCATTCACAAGATACTGTGAACTACGTACAGTACAGTGGAAAACAATCAACCCCGATAAACCCAACACTATTTCACTTTATTTTTTAAAGAATGAAGATTACTAACCCAGTGCTCTAACCCCTCTGCCACCACCCATCTATATAAAGTGGTGGAATGTTGATCAAAATATCGTGAACATCCCTGACGTGGATTTTAACACTCATGAAAAATGTAACAAGTTACACAAATGCTGGTATATTCCAAAATATCATACATTGTTATCTGAATTTTTTGTTTACAGTTTAGTTTTTGTGCATCTTTCTCATTTCTAGTTCACATGTTTTGTATCAACATTTAATTACATGTAAGTATTTTTGTTTATTTTATGTAAAACCGTATTTTTCCTCGTCCAAAAATGTCCTACCTTCTACAGCACAAGTGAATTTAAATACTTTTTGGGAAATTAGTGCACTGTATTAAAAAAAACAATAATAACAATTAGCACGTTGTTGTACCAAATTTATTGATAGTTGATTTCAACAAACAAAGCTACCTTTTCTCTACTGGGAATCGAACTCAAGACGTCCGCACAGATTTCAAAAGAAGTAATAATTGGGGATTGAATATAGCGCCGTTTAATGACTCAAGATCATTCCACGGGCGCTGATTTAGTTATGTGCCGCTCTACGAAACACAACTGTTTTCAGTCCTTTAGTGAAAGTGCTGTTATTTCGAGCACAGCACTTTCACTAAACGAACATCTGGAGGCACTTAATTGGACCGCTCACACAGAAGCAACGGTCATAGTAGCTTTGTTAACTCTGTCCAACTCATTAAGGGAGTTATTACTCTGTGATCCAGACGACCTGAGTGTGAGATCCATAGAACTCTTTTCTCTGATACAGCTCTTGAATGTATTTTGGTGCTAGATTATTTAAATCATTGAAGTCAACTCACTCTGAGTACGTGTAATTCGTTTAGTAGTAGAGTTATGTGACATTGTTTTTTCGCACCAAAAAAATCCATATATTTAAGCCATATACATATGTAGGTATCAACGATCCCTCTAATTTTTCCTCGACGCATCTGTGCAATGGCGGTGCGATAAATTTACACCCCCCCCCCCCCCCCCATAATTACACATACAATTTTTCATTAAAATGTATATTTTTAGGATATTTATTAATCACAGTGATTTTATATAATAACAACACTAAAAAAGATAATTTTTGAAATAAATTAAAAGATAACTAAAATCTGGCAATGGAAACTTTCTTATATAATATTGACTGTGTGGAGGGTAAAAAATGTGTGCGGAAACTTTTTAGTAGGTGTGCGCGCGCACACGCGCACATCTTACAGGGAACATTGGTAGGTATGTATACTTAAATTAATAAAACAAATAACGTTAATATTATATTAAATATGTGTTTTTGACTACATTTAAAATATTTTGCCATAACAACAGTGGATAGTTACATAAGTATTTAGTAATTTGAACATAAAGACTTACGGTCTTACTTATTAGATTTCGTTAATAGCTTACTAAACGCGCAACTAGATAAGCACGACTAAAATAGTTAAGATCGGTATTAAAAAATCTTACTTATAAACGTATACTAAGATATGACTAACTAGTTCACTAAATTGTTTACGAACACCGTCATTTATTTTTTTAATATGGTCACATTGGCTTCACAGATGTCAAAAAATAGAAAATTGCATGTAATTTTTGGATAGCTGACATCGAAAAATGAAAACGAAAACCGCGTTGTGCCGTGTTGAGTCAAATTAAACACGATTGCGATGAAGAATAACTGGGAAAATCGTTATAAGTATTAAATTTTTCTGTCAATCTCAAATATGCGTCGGAACATATGTGAAAGATCCGCCATTTTGAAATATTTGTTATGACGCGTTAGTCAAGCGTTAAACAACCTCTCGACCTATCTTAACTTGACGTATATGAAATTAAGGCGTAATAAAAATTGTCACGGTTTATAAGTAAACTTTTACGTTAATCACGATCTATTACCAGGTACTATAGATAGTTTACGTTTATAAGTAAGACGGTTAGATAACACGAATTCCCTAGCATAAAAGTTAGATGTTCACAAATTAAGATTCAATCACAGATGTACTTTTCCCCAACCTCCTACACAATAATCTTCTTGCACACCATCACATTGTGTTGATTGAAAATTAACCTGATGAGAAAACGGTTAGTTCCGAAACCGGTCGCATAGTTTCTACAAATAATGTACATAGTTAATACAAAGTTATTAAAAAATACAAAATAGAAAAAACCTATTTGTAAGGTTTACTCGTATCTATTAATTTAATAAAATTAGATAGGTACTTGGTACACGTTTGACAGTACTTATTGTAGCGAAAGTATATGTCAGGATGTCACAGGATTAGGAATATGGTTTAGCAGTAAATTGCCCAAATTACCCGAAATGCCCAAACGACCGGCAAAAGATCCAGTTCATAATTTCATTAACGTAATCGCTTAATAAATATTATGAATTAGTTAACAGAATTAATTAATTTGATACAACTAGCAATAAGTACTATCCCAAACAGATTGTTTCTCAAAATGGTGTTTAGGATTATAATATATTATTATTTAGATGAATAAAAATATGAATATATTAAAAATTTAATTAATTCATTATTAGTATAGGTAAAGGAATTCATTATTAGTACAAATGACAAAAAGATTTAGTAAGTAGTTTTAGATGGGTCGGTGGCAGAGCGGTTAGCGCGCTGGGCTAGTAATCCAGTGGTCGCGAGTTCGAATCCTGCCTCGACCGATTTCGTTCACCTAAGCACAAGCATTTATTTGCTTATTTTAGAGAAAGTAGGAAGATGTGGATGTACTTGTTTAACAAGGACATATTCATTTTAAAAAAAAAACATGTTTTCAAACCCTTTAATGTTAGTAATGAAGTAAGTGATTTTAACATTTATAAATTATCACGTAACTATTTACTAAGATATGAAAAAATCAGGGACCAATCGAATATATACAGGATAATGTCATCTTATCTTTTATTTCTCATATATTATTCATAAATACTTACACAATCAACATTATTTTTTCCTAAAATATTAGATATTTATTTATTTATGTGTACATTATACATTTTGTATGCTTATCTACACTAAGACCCGAATGCACAGTCCTAGGTACCTAAATACTAACTGCTAACCTCACTGGAGTATTTAGTATTCTTAAGTTAGCAATTGCGACCGAATGCAGAGTCCTACCTAAATACCAAATTATAAATACTAAACATGTTTTCATTGCACAGTCGCTCACTTATGTTAGGAGATCACGTAGCTTCCTAACTGGAGGATGCTACGTTTTTCTATGAGAATTGCATTGCAGAGACATATCTAAATACTTTACGCGTGTGCATCGGCGTTAACTAACATTTGGGAATTGTCAAAAAGTAAGGTTGATAGCGAGGAACCTTACGAGTGATTTAATACTAAAATACGATTTTTTTCGGTGGATGATGATTTTATCGGCTTCGTTGAATATGTGTTTGGTAATTTTGTCAAATCAAATAACAAAGTATTCAACGATCCATACGAGATGCCGAAAATTCAGTGGGATTTCAAAAAAATCGTGACATCGAGCTGTCAGTGTGAAGTTGATTACATATGTTTGTGTTGCTATAGCAAAAAAATATTTTAATCTTCAAACGTCAGAAAAGAGATAGATAGCTTTCTAAGCCCATCTCTTTTATTCGTACACAATAATGTGAAATTCTACATCATCGACCTTAAGTTTGGCGTAGTATATAGTATTTAGTTAGGGATGTCTCTGCAACGCAATTGGTAACTTAAGAATACTAAATACTCCAGTGAGGTTAGGAGTTAGTATTTAGGTACCTAGGACTCTGCATTCGAATCAGAGTCAACTATGGGGACACGGAAGGAGCCTCCACGTAGATTGAGTTTCGGTTAACTTCGGAAAAGCAATCGGGCGTCCCTGGAAACGGCAGAATGCCGGCCAATCCTTCCACCACCGGAGCACCAACCAATATGATGGTGTTCCGGACACGGAAAGTAAGTAAGTATAGTCAACTATGCAGGCTTACGAACACATAAACACGAAAAGAGTTATTATAGTGAATGTACTATAGTCGAGTTGCAAATAGTAATTAAATGGTACAGGCTACATATACATATATTGCAACAATCAGCAGTGAATGTATTTTAAAACGAGTGGGTTGTAGCCAACGATAAACTCTTCACTACCAAGTCACTACACAAAAATTTCAAATTTTGTGTGCAAAATTTTCAGCATTTTCTTGAAATGAGTTCGTTAAATTATTTTTAATTTAAATCCTTCGTTAAATTATTATTGGCCTTCGTGGCTCAGTTGGTTAGATGTCTGACTGCTGAGCCAAAAGTCCTGGGTCCGATTCCCGGTGGAGACACAATTTTTAATTGTGTTTTCAGTCTGGATCTATGAGACGATTGATATCGTAAGTCTCCAGAATGTGGCAACTTGTTATTAGGTGCTTGGTAAATTAATATTTGACATAGTACCTACCTGTTAGTTGCCCGAGATGCAATACTTTAAAAAATATTTTATTATGAAAATTTGACAATTCTTCAATCTGATTTTATAAAAGTTTTCGGGCCATTTAATTATTATTCAATATAAATTATCTCGAATTTGTCGACAATATAATGAAAGTTTTAGTGATATAGACATATTTTTCCTTTCTTATAATCAATTCTGGGATAGGGTTAGGTGCGAGTGCGGATGGATATCATAATGACGAAAGGTGTTGTGACATACCATCAGTTGCTCTACCTCTCACATTCCTCCACTTTTCTATTTCTATTCCTACAGTTCCTCCCCCATCTCCGTCATTATCCTTGTTGCTTTTGTCATGTACCTATATATTTTTTTTAGTTTTTAATATAATATTAATATTTTTCAGAATCAACTCTAAATACGTACTTTGTGGACAGTTTTTTTGGCCTTGATTTATTACTCATTGTTTTATATTCATATTAATTAATGCTGTTATTGTCCCAAATAAACCAAAAAATAAAATAAAATGCATTGCTTTCGATGGATTGTGGTGCCTTTGTGTATCGCTAGAAGAAATAATGCGCTAAGCCAATGGCCATTGGCGATCAAGGGGCTTCTTCTGGGATTCATCATCATCCGCGCTTCTCACCGCTTCTACTACCGCTTTCAAAAATAATCCGCTACTGTACCTATCTACTATGTATTCAAAAGATTCGCGCCTGTGAGTTGGCAACACTAAAAACAAGAGACTTCCCGCTTGTCATTCGATATACGCGCATCATATAAGACGCGCATCTAATATTTGTTCATGTCATTGTGACCAAATTCGTGTCATTGTGTCGCAAATTGATAAAACCCGTTTATTTCCAACCGCTACCTAACTTCCCCGCATAATCTTCACCCAGGGCCGGATTAATCATAGAACAATCAAGAACAAGAAGTCAGGGCGGTTTTATTAAAAAGGGCGCTTAAAATTCTAAAATGTTCATCATATAAGTCAAAAAACCGCGGGTATGGCACCCGGTTCTCTTTGCGTATCCGGATAGAGGCTCGGCATGATGGTGTGTATGTAAAAAATCCCGCTTAGTGCTAATATCTTGCTCGCTTACATTTAACATGTTATTTGGACATTACATCAGGTGTTGTCAAACAAAACAAAATTGACTCTCCAATTGTGGCTATTTTTTATAAATAGGGTAAAACCCGGAGAGACGCCATAGGAGGAGAGATGCCATACTTGTCAGATCTCGCGATGTGTGAGCAAGTTGGCAAAACTTTGAACGTATGCAGAATGTAAGAAGGTCACACACAATCATAAACAAGTCAGTGCCTGTCTTATTACGATTATCGTCTGTAGGAGAATTAAAAGATTTTTTAGCTCAAAAAAACACTCATAAATTTCACTTACGTGGCATTGTAGTGCCGATTGTAGACAAAACATAATTATAATTGACCAAGTAAGTTTTTTTTCGATCTATTTGGATTGTTAGCAATATAATACTACAGTATTTTGGTACAGTGATACTTATTTCGTGTTACTTTTGGGTATGGCATCTCTCCTACAAAATTGGGAGAGTTGCCATACTAAGCAAAACATATGTAGGTACATATATCTAATATTTATTGAAAGGTATCTAGATATTGCAATAAGACAAGCTGAAGGCCTATCTTTGGCAAGAACTCAAGGCATGAATAGGACTGAAGTAAGTAACTTCTTCAAGATATTAGAAGATGATCAGAAGATCCTGGAGCTTACGTACAAGAGGGCCAGTCCTGGATAAACCAGGATAGTGAGGCTAGAAAAAGAAAGAAGAATTAGAAGATGAAATGAAAGCCAATGATTTGTTAAATAAACCTGAATGTATTTATAACGATTCAATTGAATTCCA
This sequence comes from Molanna angustata, assembly GCA_963576475.1. NCBI lineage: Eukaryota > Metazoa > Arthropoda > Insecta > Trichoptera > Molannidae > Molanna > Molanna angustata. The sequence continues at coordinate 6,927,012 of OY754971.1, read as the reverse complement.
CTTTCATCAAGAAAGTGGAATTAGATTGATCAATAAGCCAGGAAAAGTATTGGCTACTAAAGGATCTAAGAACGTTCACTCCTCGATTACTCCTCGTGGGAAAGGAGAAACTGTTTCTTTGGTGACATGATGTAATGCAGAGGGTCAGTTTTTGCATCCAGTATTGGTAATGATTGGTTGGAAATGCTTGGAGAAAAGCGGCCAGTGTGTTGAGTGTTGTGAAAATTATTTTCAAACAAAATGAACACAGACTGGGCGAAGAGCATCATGTGTTTGAAATGGCTTCACGAGTCATATGCTATGTACTTACCACATTGCAATGATTGTGGAAGGGAAGAAGTTAGAATGTAAAATATTAAAAGTAAGAAATAGATATTTTTTTAAACGTTATTCAGATATTTTTTTATTATGGCAACTCTCCTTCAATATATGGCATCTCTCCCACACATTGAAGGAGAGACGCCATTTTCATAGACTTTTGTTTTGAATATTTTTATATTTTTTAAATTGATATTTTATTACTTGTTTGTATATTTTTATATAGTATATTAGTTGATATTAAAAATAAAAATTGAATTATTTCGTTTGATTCACAAATCTGGTTTTTATTGATACTCAAACAAAAAGTATGGCGTCTCTCCGGGTTTTACCCTAATAATAAACAACTTTAAATGTAGGTTTAGGTAATATTAACATACTGATTCATCATTTTAGACCCGATGTTATTTAAGATAATTTTAAATTGTTCAATATCTAAAATTCCAAATAAAATTGGGCTGGGGGGGCGGATTCAAATATATTGCTACGGGCGCAAAAACACGTTTATCCGGCCCTGTCTTCACCGCTATCTTCTAAAAGAACATCGCAGTTTCAACAGTTTTTTTTTAACCGCTTCATCAATCATCAAACGCCCGCTAACACTGCAGGAGAAGAGTGCCCTCTGCCCAAGAATCTACCAGCCTATTCAAGGTAGGTGCATTATTTCCTTTTGGCTTATATACGAGGTGTCCGTAATTATCGAACTGCAGTGCAGCTTGGGGTCACTTTGAAATATTTGACAGTCAAAAAAAATGAGAAGCAATGATCAGATAGCCTTCAAAATCTAATGGGGTCTAAGCGATCATTGGATAAGCAAATTTGCAAAATTTTAAAAGAATCTAATGAGTTCTTTAGTTTATAATCGATAAAGTAGAATAAACCAACGCACATAGTACACAACACACACACAGATACATTGTTATGAAACTGATAGAATTCTATCTTAGCATGATACGAATTGATAATCTGCAATAAAAAAAAACACCTATTAACAAATTGTGATTTTACAACTCCCCACATTATCTCCTTGGGTTGGTGAGGAGTAAAAATATCGATATTTTCAATAAGGAAATAAATCAACATTACTCATTATTTAATCAAACGAATCATACATTGTCAACACACCATAGATCAAATTTTAATCCAAACTATGCATAGATGAATACAGCGCATTATTTCAATATGACGTTTCGCTGATTTCGTTATAATAATGACATAATAAAAATTAAACTAAATTTATATTAGGTACGTCATTTCCATTAAAACCGCTCCCTTTGAATATTTAATGGGGTGGGTGTTATGATCACAGTATTTCGGTGGGGGTGTTATGATCAGTGTTATTTCTGAGGGAGGAGGGTTGATATGAGGAATTAGGATAGTATTTCAGAGAATGTAGGGTGATATAATCGTATCAGTCCGTGGCCGTCCTGGTTTAGCGTCAGTTTATTTTACCTGCATTGGATAGGCTCGTCTGTTGGAAGGTTGAACGATGACTTTGACATTCTGCCTGGTGAGCTTCATGACGTTCGCTGGGGAAAATGGAGCCCTTCGCTCCCATACTGACTGGTCCTCTCGTCTTATGGCGATCACTCTCCCTCCCTGAAAAGAATTAAATAATATATTAAATCATGATCTGCAATGGGCTATAGAAGATACAAAAAAATATTTTTGCACTTAATGAATTGGTTGTCTATGGCCCAGTATTTCAGTCGGCCCTTAGAAGTTTAACTCAAGTTTAACAAAAGTATTGCGTATTTCAGTACCTAATCTTCCCTTAAATACGTCACTAAACGACAAATATTTAACTCAACGTTTGGTAATTATTTACAAGTGGTATAAGTCTTCAATTTTGCTGAATTTTTTTCTATAGATAGATAAAAATATACAGATTACGGGAAAAATAGTAATTTTCCCGGGAAACGCCTAGAAAAATTAAAAAAAATAAAATTGCAATGTATGAAACCTTGTACGATTTAACGACACCTATCGCCGAGATTGCACGTGACTATTTTCTCATTTGAAGTCAAATAACCAACAATACTTTTATTAAATCACAATGTACACATTATTAACACGCAAATTATCTATAAACATTCGATTTTCACGATAAAAAACCAGAAAAATCATTACTAATTTCTTATTTTTAACGTTTATTAAATACGATTAAATACGCGAGCTAATACGACAACTGCGACATAAAACTGAAAACTAAACCACAGATAAATGCATACTACAATATATATGACAGACAATATTTGCGAAAAAATATCACATAAAAAATATAAAAACTGGTAGGTACCATACAACTACCTAAATTTGTTATTAAATATAATTTATTTGTAAATTATAAACAAATGCGAATACATCATCAAAATTATAATAATAGGTTGGTTAATACAAACCTAACCAACCTATTCTAAGCAAACTCTTGGTAAAAATTGGTTAGGTTAGGTTTGTATGTATTTATTATTGCGACTCGCGTGAGCGAGTTGCATTACATACTGTCAAGCAATGTATAATGCAACTCGCTCACGCGAGTCGCAATAATAACTAAATACAAACCTAACCAACCTATTCTAAGCAAACTTTTGGTAAAAATTGGTTAGGTTAGGTTTGTATGTATATTTTTTTAAATTGTAACGTGCACAGCATACAATATTTCACTTTAATGACCTCAAATGATTTCGATATTCTCGTTTAAAATCAGTGTTAAAAAAAACTCAAGACCTGACATGTAAGTAGTATTTATATATTTTATAACCTTGTTTTTTTTAAACTTTATTAATTTTCGATATTTCATACAATTTTCATTTACTTCAGATTTTCGCGGCATGTTTCTAATTTCGCGGCGTGTTTCTATACTAACAATTAGTTTGAATATTCGCCCATAGATGTCAGAAAAGCAACTATTTGCTTGGGAATCTCTATAGATTTTCCGTAATGTAATTTTATTTTTTTTTAATTTTTCTAGGCGTTTCCCGGGAAAATTACTATTTTTCCCGTAATCTGTATATTTTTATCTATCTATAGAAAAAAATTCAGCAAAATTGAAGACTTATACCACTTGTAAATAATTACCCAACGTTTCTGGCGGATCGCGTGTCTTAATCTTGAGTTAAGTATTGTTTCTAGTCTTTTTCGCCAGGTGGCGTACTAATCGCCGCACGCTTTAATGTTTTATTTCATTTTATACTACAAATAACTATGCATAATAATTATAATCATGATTTATTTTTGTTTTTAAAATAAAAGACTTGATATAGAAGTGGTTCATGTATTTAATATTTATTTTCTTTTTTACATAATTATAATGTATTGCCTGACAACAAACGAAATAAACTGTCAGCCATAATGAAACGTCAGGCACGCAACTTTATTTTTGCGATGTTTTTCATCCCACTTTTTAAATTGATCCATCCTGTTTCACTACAATGTTTGATTTTAATTAAAAAAAACATCGATCGGTATAAAAAATTGAAAAAGTAACATGCTGTGTAATGAAACAAATAAAATAATGTGTTGTTATAATAATAAAATAATATTTAGTCACAGCTTCGCGTCACGTATCATTTAAGGTTATTACAATTTTGATAGATGCGTTATAGACAATAACCATAGAAATACGTAAAATATATCTATAGTTGAAAATTACGTAACTGACGTTTCATTTTGCACTGAAATACGCGAATGAAATTTAATCTTCCCTAAACTTTTAACTTGGATTACCAAATCCAACGATTTAAGGGCCAACTAATATCTCGGGCCAATATCGCGGGCGTCAAGCCAGAAGGGCACATCTACAAAATGCAAAAATGCAATTTTTTTCGTTTTTATGCCAAACGATACTTTACTCAGACCTCCACTCCAGGTCTAAGCAAGTACCTATTAGATATTCAAATTTGAAAAATTTGAAAATAATCGAATGAGTACTTTAGTTTATAATGGATTAAGTAGAGAAAACACGCCGTACATAGCACACTGCACATATGTAGTACACAGCACACAGACACATTGTGATGAAACTTTCAGAATACAATCTGCAATAAAAAAAGCCTTTGAAATTGCGAAATCATAACTCCCCACTATATCCCCTTGAGTTAGTGAGGAGTAAAAATCCAATGTTTGCGTATATGCAACTTTTAAAAAATATCCTTATACACGTATGATATACTTTTTGACCTTTTGGGTGGACCCAAGATTTATTCGACATATCCGCCCCTACCAATTCTATTACAAAAAGTACACAGCACTAAATTCTTCACCGATATTCTAAAATCCTCTTCACCCAGCAAACATACACTTCAATATTTTCGTATACGCAGCAGTGCTTTTTAGAGAAGTTCAAAATAATCAAATCAGACAGAATGGAAAAAGTTCGTGGTTTAAAAAGACATTGGCGGTTATCTCAGTAAGGGAAGAATAAATTTGAATTTTTGCTTGCACCAATAATATTGTCTCGGAATGACAATGATATATTATGTTCGTGTCCTCTATGATTTGGGTAATCCTTTATATTATGTTAAAAGTCGTAAATCACACCGAATAGTGGAAACATTAAACTATAAGTATGTATAATATTAAGTTGGTATAATCCACGGAGTAAACTGGCATAAATTATTATTTCAAATTGCGTACAGCTACGAAAGTTACCAAAAACTTTAAAGCATTATCATTGAGATATCCTCAGTTTTAGAATTCAACAAAAATATAATTGTAAAATTTTACTTAAAAAAATAAATTTGAACGTGCTTTTCTGTTACGCATGCGGGTAAATATTTACAAAATACGTCCGTTACCTATTTTTTTAAATAAATAGATACATAAACATAGATTATAGGAAAGTTAAAATCTTTTTAAGCGGAAATACTTTGAATTTTTTTAAAAAACGTGCATCCTGAAAACTGACATGTCGACCAAGTCTAAAAAATATGTGTTTTTCCTTTGGAGTTAATAGCACGTAAGTTATTAAAAAAAACAAGACAATGGGTTCACAAGACACACACACACTGCATGCACGCAAACACGCATGCAGACACACTGAATGTTCTACTCGAATTCTGAGTTCATGCATATAAATAACATATATAATAGGGACATAGGGATTGTTGAACTGGATATGGCAGAAGTTGCACTAAAGTAGAATAAATGCAGTTGAAATGAGATAGCTAAGAAGAATCTGTAATAGAACGATGTATGACAGGGTCAGAAATGAGGACATAAGGAAAGAATGTAGGATAAAGAAAGATGTTATTAATAGAATGAAAGTGAACACATTGAGATTCGTTTGGCCACAAGGGGAGAATGAATGAGGAACGCCTGACGAAGAAAATATACATTGCGGACAGGAAAGGAATGAGAGGTCGGGGTCGCCCAAGGAAGGCAAGGCACGTCCATGTGAACTGTATTTTGAAAGACGGAAATGTTAGAAGCGTGAACAGCAGACGAACATGTATAATACGATGTATGAATGTTGACGAGGCGATGAATGTATGTCAAGATAGAAGTAAGTGACGTTCGGTTCTCTCTGCCTACCCCGTGAGGGACATGGCGTGATGGTATGTATGTATGTATGTAGGGATTATTCTTTCTTTTAAAACGCAGATTGAAGAGATATTGGGAAAAGCGATGAGGACACAAGGCTTTCTATTGCGTTTGGGAAGAGATCTTTGTGGTTTGCAATTATTCAGAATGCTTTGCGTATCTCTAATGCCACCCCAACTTGAGTACAATACTGTGATATGGTCACCCTATTGTGCAATTCATTGCACTGTAATCGAACGAGTGCAGCGCAAGTTCTTGCGCTTCCTTAATTATAAGATAGGTCGTTCCATAGAAGGTATAGATTATCCCGACTTAATGCGTGGCTTCCGATTGCATTCTTTGACCGATCGACGATATTATTGGATGTTTTATTTTTGTATGTTGGTCAACGAAGAGATACACTGCATCGAGCTTGTGAGTGTGTGTGTAATCAATTTTCACATTCCAGATAGACGGACAAAACAATCTGTACTGTTTCATGAGGTAACTGCTTTAAAAAACTACTTATTCAGCTCACCGATGCAATGCCGAGATTGCATAGATTATTAAATGAATCGTGTTTCGATGCAGATATTTTCTGGGATAGCTTGCCGGTTTTCAAAACAAAAAAAATATAGGTCTTTCGTATATTGTTAACAACCAACTATGCAAATGATCTATTGCCACTTTTTTAACCTATTTATCCAACTGTCGATTCGTTCAAGAGAATGAAATTCTATTGAATAGGCAGTGAAAATCCAAGATGCGTGTATGAAGGAATTGTATGCAGGGTCTACTTTAACACGGCTTTTCCAACTTTAAAGTCAAAAAACACCAATTTAGAGGCTTCGCAGCATATATGTTCGATATACGGATTTACTCAGAATTCGGAGTAGAACATTTCGTGTGTCTGTGTGTGTCTGTCCCCCTCCCCCCCTTATAACTTTTGATCCGCTCAATTTACAGAGCCCAAAATTTCAGAATATATAAACAGTAATAGGCCTACAAAACTTTTATACTCAGAATTTTGAATTTTTGTTTCAGTCAGGGGTTATAAACTTTTGAATTTACTCTATGTTTCCATATATCTCAGAAACCATAAAAGCTAGAACGCTAAAAATTGGTACGAACATAGAAAATACAAAATCTCAAATGATCGAGTTTCTCATGGCTTATGCCGTATATGCCGTAAAATAAAATAAATGTTATTTGAATTTTGAAGCGTTTTTTAGAATTGAACCCAATATAATCAAAATACAGTGTTAATAGATAATAGATGGGTCGATGGCAAAGCGGTTAGCGCATTGGGTTAGTAATCCAGTGGTCGCGAGTTCGAATCCTGCCTCGATTGTATAGGAAGTATAGGAAGATGTATATGTACTTGTTTAACAAGGACAAAAATTTATCCCGAAATATTAAATAAATAAATCCCGAAATATCCCGAAATTGGTTGGAAGAAATTGCCTAATGGCAATAAGCCCGCCAGTGTACAATTATATTTGTTTATATTATGTACAAGAAGATGTATAAGTAAATAAATAATAAATAAAAATTTCATCAACAAAAATAGTAGGAAGTCAATTTTTTGCTATATTTTCGATAGTACTTGATCGCATACCACGCAATAACCTGCCTTTTTAAACACATTGTTTATTACATTATCATCTCGCAATGGTCTTTGAGTCGTTCGAGTGATAAATACATGTCATGATGTCTTTTATGATAGATCAATAAATAAATAACGGTCGAGTTTCGACCTGTCCGTGATCACTAATATTAATAACTTTGCAAATATTAAAAAAAAAACATCTCTTTAAAACTGACTAAAAAAATAATTTCTCCTGGCAATAAACAAAAGGTAACTACATTAAAATTGGACGATTAATATATTTTTAAAGTAGATTTACCATTGTTTTTATTCAATTAATCGTCGAAAAATAAATTGGAATACCCTTCTCAGTATTTAATCTCAACCGAAATCACTCATTTTGGGAAATGTTCGAGGATATAATATGTGAGTGAAGTGTTTTTGTTTTTGATGGGGAATATATTAAGTATTGGAGAAGTGTTATGAAAGGTATGGTTATTTATAAGTTTTATACCGGAATTTATGTGTTTATGTATTTCGAGCGTTTCGTAGTTGTTATGTCGGTATCCTTTATTCTGTGTTTCATGTAATAGTTTTAGTTTGTGGTTATTGAAAGAGTGATTAGTTTGGATAATGTGGTTAGCAAATTCTGAGAAATTATTGTTGTTTAAGCATCTTCTGTGTTCGTTAATTCTTATATTTAGGTTACGTGATGTCTGTCCCATGTAGTGTTCATTACAGTCACCACATGTTATTCTATAAACTCCACTTTTTTCTTTGTAATTTCTTTTAGTTTTAGAATTTAATAATGATCTACTGATGTTGTTGTTGGTGTAAAATGCAGCTTTGATACTAGTTGGCAGTGTATTTTTTATTTTTATAGAAATAGGTCCTGTGTATAGGATTTTTCTCCATTTTTGTTCTGTATTTAGGTTGTTGGTGTTGAATGGATATATGTATTGGTCAGTTGTTTTTTGTTTTTGTTTTTTGTCGAGCATGCTGTCTATTATGTTGTAATTGTAGCCGTTATTCAATGCGATTTGTTTGATGATGTGTAGTTCGTGTTGGAAGTTGTTTTGTGTCATAGGTATATTTATGAGTCTGTTTATCATGGAATGGAAGCTAGCAAGTTTGTGGGAGATGGGGTGGGACGAGGAGTTAGGTATGACAGTGTCTGTTGTGGTGGGTTTTCTGTAGATAGCAAGATCTAGTTTATTGTTTATAATTTGGATTGTGAGATCTAAGAAATTTATTGTGTTATCTTCGTGTTTTTCGATCGTGAATTTGATTTTATCGTGTAGTCTGTTTATATGTGTAAGGAAAGCATTTAGTTGTCTATCGGTTCCGGTGAAGATACAAAATATGTCATCCACGTATCTGTACCATGTCTTTACGTATTTATTCAGGTGGAATGTGGAATTGAATAGTTTTGTTTCCAAATTATCAAGGAACATATCTGCTAACACGGAACTAGCTGCCATTCCCATCGGTAACCCGTTGTTTTGTATATATATTTTGTGGTTGAATTCAAAGTAGTTCTGTTTGGTACATGTGTTGAATATTCTAATAATTTCTTTTTGATTTTGTTCTGCTAGGTGTGAGTTGTGCAGTAAGGTGGTTAAAATATGTTCACAATACCCCCCTCCCCCCACTATCCCAACCAACCCTCAACCGCCACTCCCCTCGCTTCACAGACAGACACACACAAATTCAACATGTTAGTCTCGACACGCCGGTCGATGGAAGGACAGCGCTTCCGAAACATGTCGCGAAGTGACTCTAAAACAAGTGGTTTATAGCTAATTTATATTTCAAAAATGGTTTATATTAACTACCACAAAATATCCGCCGAATCATTAAATGATAATAAAATAATAAATTGTGGTTCCTCACCATAAAGATCAAGGTGTATGGGGAGGGAAAATTCGCTAAAAATATTTATTCATAATAAAATATAATATTTTTTATTTTTAAATAAATGAATAAAAATTACGATTGAGTTACATAAGTTGTAGTGATAAAAAAAGTAGTAAAGAAAATAGAAAATACAAGGTTTGTGGGGAAAATAAAGAAAAAAAAATAAAAATGAAGGATTATTCCAGACGTATGAGATGATTTTTTTTGATTCATGGGTTATTTTCTTTATTTTTAAGCCTCAACAGGAAGGTTGAAAGAATTTTTCTTGTTGTTGTCAAGAAAGAGAAAATTAATAATTATTTTAAAATTGAGATTTTTTCAAAAAATTATTTTTGGTCCAAAAATTTACCATTTGGTCCACGGCCCGGTACCGGGCCGCGGCCCATAGGTTGGGGACCACTGTCACCTAACAAACCAATTATCGGTGGATAATAAGGCATTCGGCTCTCTCTGCGTACGTGCCTACATCAATTGAAGTTTCCGTGTTATTATAACATTGTTAAGTAGGTCATTTATTTTTAAATTCTATAACATCATTCGAAAATTATTTATGTATGTAGTGGAAAAAATTTGTATACCTACTTACTTTATTTTTAGCATCATTTTTAACCCCTAACCACCTTAAAAAAAACTCGTTTACTGTCAAATCACAACCTGTCTCTTAAATCCGCTGAACGCTCCTCATTTTCCATCCCCATACACTCTACTGAAGTTTTGAGCTTTTCAAGTACAATCAGCTAGACTATGCAATGATGTTCTTCTCTTCTTCTCCTCAGCCATCTCTCCACTGCTGGACATAGGTCTCTTCCAGGCTTATGTATATATCTCTTATTTCTTGTCGGCCTTCATGGCTCAGTTGGTTAGGTATCTGACTGCTGACCGGGTTCGATTCCCAGTGGATACACAGTTTTTAATTGAGTTTTCAGTCTGGATCTGTGATATCGTAAGTCTCCAGAATGTGGCAACTTGTTATTGGGTGTGTAGCTGCGCCTTGTCAACTAGCTATATAATGTATACCCTCGATGATTCTCGAATATTCACGACGATTAACGAACCACAGCCCACCGCTGTTGATACGAACCGATCGACACATCATTCGTGTATTGATCGTTTAACAGAGTAGAGTCGCATTTATCTCTAATTCATTAGTTCCGACCCACGACATCAGAAATTAATCAACTTATTATTTATATTAGGTATATTATCTATTTTATTCGATTTTACCAGTGTTGATCACTTAAGTTCTTTTATTTCAAACGTTTCATCACTATAAACAATATACATATTATCAACTATTTAATGAACTTACATAGGCAATATCATATTGGGAGGTAGATGTTTTAAATTAATTATAATCCAATTGAACACGCACATTTTTATTAAAAATACAATTCGTCTGATATAATTAACAAATAAACATTTACCCCCCAAATTGGTGACCCCGGCGTGATTTTAATATATTGTTAATAATATTTGACATAGTACCTGTTAGTTGCCTGAGAAGTAATGTAAAATAAAATAAAATAAAAATCTCTATGTTGCGCTTTTGAGTAGTGTCTGTCCCACAATAAATGGCTACTAACGACGTCTGATATCTATGAAAAGCGTCTGAAATTGGTAAGCGTGGTGTTTAAAAGCCAAATACCTTCCAACAAAAAACTAACCATGCATTCGAATTTTCACCCCAGGTGAATAAGTAGCTCAAAGTCTCACGCCGGCTCATAACTGGAATGTCTCAAGGATTCTGAGTGAGGCAAAAAATCGAAGAAAAGTAACATTATATAATGATATCACGTCCCCCCAATCGATACAAATATTAAAGAAAAGGCGAAACTGTATTTATCAAATAATTCGAGAACAATGTTTTTGCGTCCTTCAATTCTCTACTTCCTTAAAATTTTGCAATGATCAGTCTGTGTTGATGTATTTTCTTTTCTTTTAGGTACCATTTACTTTCCTCCCAATTTCACTTTAGGTTTCGCGTAATTTGGGTTTGTCTAAAAAATACCTTATTTATTTATTTAATATTGCTTCTCGGGCAACTAACGGGTACACGCACCCAATAACAAGTTGCCACATTCTGGAGATATACGATATTAATCGTCTCTTAGATCCAGACTGAAAACACAATTAAAAACTGTGTCTCCACCGGGAATTGAACACGGGACCTTTGGATCAGCAGTCAGATACCCAACCAACAGAGCCACAAAGGCCGACAATATGGCCTTATGACAATATGGCCTTAGTGTACATTCTTCTCTGTTATTTTCCTCGACCTTCTCGCATATTTGTTTTGGCACTCCTTATTTTTGTCCTCCGTGCCTTTCTCAAATCCTTCTCCATACCACCCTCCCATATGTGTCTGGGTCGACCACTTGTTCTCCTAGCTTACTCTATTCTTATCGCACTACGTGATCTTCATGCATCATCCATTTCAAGCTTGATTCCGTTATCTTTATCGTAACATATATTGGTTTCTCACTCTCTCTGGTCTTGTTCCACCATCGAACCACCTATGCATCTTCGTTTTTATTCGTGTACTTTCATCCTTTTGTTTTAATCAAAGACCTTATAATTATTTAGTATATAAGGCCTTTGGTTTTAATTGATACACGATTGTCACATATACTTTTGTGAGGGATCTCCATTTCTGCCACTGTTGTAAATAAATAAATTAATGTACCTACCTGTAATGTTGAGATGTACCTACCTTATATAAAGGAAATCTCTTTTTACGAGTATTTATCTACCTGTTCGGTGTTAAATGTGTTTTTAAACTTTAATTATACAATTCCATGTTGTTTTGTGTTTTGGGTGTCGTATCAGAACCAGAAACATGAAACAGGGACAATACAAAATATAATTTCCTGTTTGGGGTTTTGTTTGCCAGCAGGATAAACTTTCTCCTGTTAAAAAGTTGCCATTTACATTATAATGTTGATGAACACATTATTCAAACCTAATAATTTAACACGATCAACCAATAGTCGAAAACTTCTAATTCAAATATTTATATTTAACAAAAATATATTCTCTGTCAATATGGAAGGCATTCTAAGAACGTCGGATTACATTTAACGTCAACTTATTTTTTAATGTATTTATTACTTTATAAAAACAGGAATATTTTGAAGCCAAAGTCAGAAGATGAGTCAAATAATATAATATCTGAGATAAGATTACTGTTGAAAAGTGGAGTGATGATTAGGTATTGCAATTTCTGGATCCCGCATCCAGCATTCCAGTTGGATCCGACTGGATCTAGTACATTTTGCTAGATCCAGCAAAATGTTCTGGATTCAGTGCTGCGAATCCGCAATTAATTCATTTTCCAAATAACGGCGCACAAGACTACCTTGTTATATTAAAAAATTTAGATTCTATACAAAATAGTAACAACTCATTGTTATTATCTTAAAAATCTTATTTCGCAATGGTACTGAATGGAAAATAAATGTAGTTTAAGTTTCTTTACTAAACCTAAAACATTAATGCAAATGTCACGACAAATTTTTCCAGTTTTTTTTTGTATTCTATAATTTAAAAAAATATATATATTGCACTACGCCTTCTATTTTATTAAAGACTAGCTTTTATGTCCCGCCGTTGGCCAAGAATGTAAAATTGTGAAGAAATAAGCAATCGTTTTTTATAATATTGTCACCCAATTATTTTGCAATATCGGACTATGAAAAGTGGTTTGAAATTTGATTGAGTTTAAGCATTGTAAAATGTTCAAGTGATGGCCACAACCCATTCTTTTTTATATATTGCTATAAAGTGTGAATGAAGTATAATATACAATTTCTGCACGCATGGACTATGCGAAATGGTTTTAAATATATGACTATTTATCAACGTTGTAAAGAGATTGGTTTGGCCACAACCCCCATTTTTAAATATTAGAATCGAAAACAAATTGTAATATGTACCTATTGAAAATTTAGTAATTTTGGATGTTGGAATGTGGTTAAAATTTGATTAAATCATGTACCGAAAAGATCTAGCGTTGGTCACATCCCATTCGTTTTTATATTTTTTCATCAAGTGTGCATTATATTTTTGCACAATTAGAGTGATAGACTTAAAATTGACACAAAAGTCTACATTAACGAAGAAGAAGAAGACTTAAACTATAGTAAATAGTTTTTAATTTGAATATAAACGTTGTGAAGAGTTCAGTAATGGCCACAACCCCCATTCTTTAAATATCGTCAACGAAATCAAATATGAAGGTGTTGAAAATTATTCAAAATAGGATGATATAAATGGTTTAAATTTGATTAAACAAAAGTATTGAAAAGATTCTAGTGCAGGATACATCCATTTTACATATGTATTTTCATCAAGTGTGCATATCGTTAATAATATTTCTGCACAATAGACTATTAGACTTAAAACTAACCCAAAAGTCTAAATAAAAAAGAGAAGAATAAGTATAAGACTATAAGAAATAGTTTGTATAAAAAACTATCCCAATGGTCTACATAAAATAAGAAAACATACACAAAATAGAAGAATTAGACTATTGGAAATAGATTGTATAAAAACTGACTAAAAGGTCTTCATAAAAAAAAGAAGATTAATCTATAGGAAATAGTTTTGTATAAAATTCAACAAAGAAAACGAAGAAAAAGACTAAAGTAAAGTGTAAAAACTGTAAAGTCTACATAAAATTAAGAAGAAAAAGAATTAGACTCCATGAACCGTCGCTTCAGACCCTTCAGTACCTCCCGTCCCTTCAATCCATCATTACGTCCCTTTCAATCAGGCCCTTCAGTACCTCCCGTCCCTTCAGGCCCTTTTATACTTCCCATCCCTTCAGGCCCTTTAGTGCATCCCATACCTTCATTGCATCCCGTCCCTTCAGTCGCTTAAGAAATGTTTAAATCCAGAAACCATCCTGGAAGAACCGCGAAGAGATGAAAGGACCTTCTTTTCCCAGGATACTCCACCTTCAAAGGTAAAATGACTAAATACACGAAGAAGAAGAAGAAAAAAGTTTAAATCCAGATACCTGCGAAGATATGGAAGGAAAATTGGACCTTCTTCTCCCAGGATAGTCCTCCTTCATAGGTAAAATGACCAAATGCACGATTAAGAAGAAGAAGAAGAAAAAAGTTTAAATCCAGAAATCTGCGAAGAGATGGAAGGACAGTCGGACCTTCTTTTCCCAGGATATTCCCCCTTCATAGGTAAAATGACAAAATACACGAAGAAGAAGAAGAATAAGAAAAAAGTTTAAATCCAGAAACCATCCCGGGCATACGCTCGACAATTCACCAAAGTTTCATTTTAATCGGACAAACGGTTTAGGAGTACATCGCATACATGCATAAATAAACAAATAAAATAATTTTCCGATAGAAAATCAGTATATTGTTGATTTGTAAGTAAATAGTAATAGGTAGGTACCTACCTACAATAATGTTCTAAATAAATTCGATTCATAACAAATTTTATTTGAATAACAGAATCTTTCCGTTACCATAGTAACCATTCCAATACGTTAAAAATATCAAATGGTTTGAGACTTTTTTTGAATATGTAGGTACCTACATTGGTTTGTTCGATGCCATAAAAATGAAAATTGTCAGAAAAATCAAATATTATTTACAAATTATGCAATTTTATTATGCCTATATCTTTACTAATAATAAACACATTTTTACAATATATGTCTTAAAACTTGCTGTAAAGTCTTGTGTTTCATTTTATTATTTCATAATTACATTTATTTCAAAGGTTTATTATTTTCAATAACATATTCATTCGGTAGGAAAATGAAATATTGTATGAAAAGATATTAAAATGGCGGCGTTTATGTACAAAACGCTTACTTTAAAAATAAGTTAAACATTATAATTATACAAAATATTCACCATGTTTTTCACTTAAACGCTAAGTTATACTTGAAAATATATTTTCTTCGTGTAAATACGTACTTCTAACTTTTAAACTAACAGATATTTGCGTGCAAAATGTACACTTTTTTGACAGATACGACTTGGAAAATTTTGTATGAAAAAAATAATTATTGAAATATTTTTAAAATTCAGCATTTTTATCGCATTATTTTTAGCGTGACACTGCATCAGGTATACAGGTACACGTTCGCACATAAATTAGATTTTTAGATGCTCTTGGTTTTTCAGAAGGCGTGAGACAAACACACACACACACACATACACACACACACACACACATACACTAACATTTTGATTGCTTTATTACTTTAGATATAATCGGGGTTTGCCATTATTTATCAACGGGAATTAATACAGAACATTATTAAAAAATTAAGGATTAATTACCTGCGAAGAATGTAATGCTCAATACGTAGGCTCAATACAATACAATGTAATGCTCAATAAACAGGGAGAGCCTTCAACACACGTTTTGAAGAACATAAAAGAGCATACAAATATAAAAAAGAAGAAACATCACAGTTTGCTTAACATCTTATCTACAATAACTATCATTATTACATACGACAATAAACCAACCCCGCTACAATTTTGCAAGAAAGGACTAAAATTAAACATACTATAACAACTAGAAATTAACAGGAACCTGAGCAATAATATCATCAATGAACAGATTAACACATATAGTTCTCCCTTACTTAATATTTTCAAACCTAATAATGTATAGTTAGATATTATCTCAATGTGTATATTTTTTCTTATATGTTTAGTCTTATATGTTTATTAGTAGGTATCTAGATTGCCAAAAAGTGGGTATATCCCACAGATGAATATCCCCCACAGCTGCAACACGACCTAATTGTTTTCAGGAGAAATTAGGACTAGATATAATATTTTAACTATAACAACCACCTATAATGTAAGATATTTTTTCAATGTGTATTTTTCTCATATTTAGTAAGTAGATAACTAGGCAATGAAAGTGGGTATATCCCAAAGATGAAAATTCCCATAGCTGCAATTATGTTCAGGTAAGAATGAGAGATTAGGACTGAATATAATATTTAACTGTAACAACCACCCACCCTCTCACCTCCCTTTTTTGCTTTGTCTAAAATTTATCTTATGTGATAGTTTACAAGAAAAAACCACACCATGTACTTCACCAGTTGAAAAGGCCTTTACCAGGCGAAACGGTCGTTCTGGAGAGAAAAAATAAATATAGAAAGAAAAAACAAGTGTTAAATTTATTTTTAAAAATTGAGGAATATTTATTAGTACCCTAACTAACTTAACTATTTTTTTCAAAACGATATGATTAGTAATAATGATTGTTTATTTTAAATTGAATATTAGGTACGCTTAGCAGGCACCCTCTTAATGTACAAAAACATTAATCAATACAATATTTTTTCACAATAAAATAAAGGCAATCCAACGCGGATCCAGCATCTTTATATAAAAATCCTGCTGGATTGAAATGATTATGTTATTATCATGAGTAATTTTTAGTCAATATCTTAATGTATATTGACTCAATTATTAGCGTTGACTGATCCTAATTTAATTATTAATATAACTGAGATAAGAAAAATTTGAAAAAGTGGAGTTATGATTATGTAAATATCAAGAGTATCAATTTCTTTATGTGTATCACATAAATATGGAGTTCATTTTACTTCGTTGTTCATTTATTTCATTTTTACTTTATTTATTTTGTCGTGATATGATTATTTGTTCCAATGACGTTTGGCGTAACTAGGTACTATAAAATTTAGTACCCTCTGTAGATATGTACATCCGAAACTAACAAGTATTCTTTATATTTCATACTGGACATTATTTATGTGAAAAGTGCACAATCTGAATAGATTTATCAGACAACGAATTTTGAATTTCTTCTCTCATCTGATAATTAATAATACTTAAGGAAAATTAAGATTTTGTTTTCGTTAAAAATGTACGCAAAATATAATTTTCATCAAAGTGCATTTAGGTATTTTAATCGATGCTACACACACTTGATTTCTTACAAGTAACATAAACTAGTAACACATTCCTTAACCTAAAAACGCCGAATTCCAGCTAGAAATTAATGTAGGTTAGTGTTTAAGTGGCTCCAAATTACTAATATGAATTAATTGTTCGATTTTTTTATTAATCTTACTCCAACATTGGCGTCTGAATATAATATCAAGAGTCAAGGTCGTTTCTACCTATATATGTTGTGTTATATAATAAACCTGATTAAAATAAGTTAACAAGAATTGTATTAATACAAAAGCATGTGCAAAAAATACAGACCGTATAAAAATAGTAGGCAGTGCTGTCGCTGAATGGACAAGTTGACTTGAACCCCGATATTCAAGTTTATTGGAGCGGTAAACGAGTATTTTTGCATTTTTAGCGACGAGAATCTCGCTTGTATCATCTAATAAAATAACTTTAGAAATACTTAAATATCTTCAGTATTCATCAAATTTAATAATAAAACGAGTAGGTTGTGGCACATTAAACTACAAAAGGTAGTGAAGACATTTTTATCTTGGAAGATGTATTTTTATTAAACTTATTAAATTGCATACATTCTGCGGGTGTCTTTATTTTTATTTATTTATTTTACATACAAAACGAGTGGGTTATGGCAACACTGAACTTTCCACATTATGTTAATGTACGCATTCTTCTTCAAAGGTTGAAAATCTCTAAATGTACATAATAATGTGTATGTAGAAAGCAGTATCTATATTGTGTTATCACCACCAAAATAGGAAAGCCTGTCCCATACATAAATATAAAAATTAAATACATTCAAACCATTAATTTAATTTTTACCTAATAACGTTGGTTATTTAAATCTGAGTATAGATCACGCGCCAGCTTACAAAAACTCATGTAAGTAAGAAAAGTGTATCTTGTTCATTAATCTTAAACCAATTTTTATCGTTAATAACTTTGAGAACCACCGGAAGTAGATTAAATGCAGTCGGTTCTTTAAAAGCAAATGATCCATAAAAAAATATTGCTGCAATGACATATTCAATAACTTAATCAGTAAATAGGAATGAATAAAATGTGCCTCAAAGCTTTCCCTAAAATTATTAATTTCTCCCTAACGAGTAATGATGGTTATATCACATTGAATTTTATTTCAATATTCACTGCGGAAATTGTGAATTTTAACAAACAGCCCGACCATGATTTACACTTCAGTCGACACACAATTATTGTTATAGAAAATTAGGTAAAGATACAGTCCCTTGACGGGTATACATATGGTAGATAATAATCACCTACATTTCATTTAATCTAGAAATATGAGTCGTCTAATGGTGAGGTATATCTAAGGGAAACGGGACATGGCACGATGGTCTACCTAATGTGCCAGACCATTATCCAAAGGAAATAATGTCATTTGTCTAAATTCCTACAAATTAGAGGATAATGCTCGGGTTTTGTCGTGAAACCAAGTCTCACGAGGGGGAAAAATTCCTTTATATCATTCATTTCGTGTTCATCCATTTTCAGACGATCACTCACATTCTGATGGATCTTCATTTGAGGTGTATGTAGGTAGGTACCTAACGTTGGATTGGTGAAAGATGTTTGTTAATTTGACAGCAAGTGGCTTATTATCACATCCGTTAAAACCATTATATTATTTATACATACAAATGGGTAATAATAGCTTAGTAAATCAGACTTCATAATTAACAATCTTTATATTTTTTAATTTATTTTTATGACTTGCTTTTATGACTTGCTATTATTGGATAACCGCAAACATTAGATTATTTTCCTACCGGGATTTCCCGCTTTGTCTCTACTGAGGTAATTGAAAAAATGTCAAAACATATTATTGACATATAAATATGACCACTTTTTATTTCTTTTTTTAATAAATATGTTAAACAAGTACATTTACATCTTCGTACATTCCCTATATTAAGCATATATAATGCTTGTGCTATAGGTGAAAAATCGGTCTAGGCAGGATTCGAACTCGCGACCACTGGATTACTAGCCCATCGCGCTAACCGCTCTGCCATCGATCCATCACTTTATAAACAATTAATAGGCCATATTCAATTGAATATGGCCTGATAAGTAGAATATGGTTTCTATAAATTGGCCGTCTAAGAATGGCACGATACAATGATCACATGAACATTATTATGAAAGAAGTAAATCTAGAAGTGTAAATAACATACGAGCATGTATGAATTTGAGTGCAGCGATGAATTTAGGTAAAGACAAAATTGTATGGCGATCGTTTCTCTTTGCCTACCTTAAAAGGAAACAGGGGCATGGCTTGATGGCATGTATGTGTGTACAAATCCGTCACTGTCAAAAACAGCAGCTGATATTTTATGGCGTTATTATATTAGGAAAGCAAGATGTGATGGACAACATCAGTCTTTGTCTGCTCTCACAATAAACAGGTCGCAAGCCCTCCATTTACTTACTTAGGTTCGGTCGTAACGAGTGGTAATGAAACTAGTGTTGAGATCAAGAAAAGACTTGCCACGGCTAACAAGTGTTACTTTGGACTACAGAGGCACTTGAGATCACATGTAATATCATGAAACACTAAAATCCTCGTCTACAAACTCTTTTACGACCTGTACTATAAAATACGGCTCTGAGTGATGCGGTACTAGTTTTCGAAAGAAAAATTTTGAGAAAAATTTTCGGTCCCCTAGTCGATCAAGGCACGTGGAGAATCAGGTACAACCACGAACTACAGAGCCTATTCAAGGAACCAAATATCGTCCAAACGATAAAAATAGGGAGGCTCCGTTGGTTAGGACACGTGCATCGTATGGAAGATGACCAGACACCAAAAATAATCCTCACATCACGTCAAACTACGATGGATGAATGGATTCGAGAAGGACCTTCAGATAGCCGGTGTGCGGAATTGGAGAGAAAAGGCCATGGATAGGGTGCAATGGAGACGATTCCTTGAAGAGGCCAAGGCCCACCCTGGACTGTGGAGCCACTGATGATGATGAAGCCCTGCATATTTAAATAATAATAAACACTTCTATGCGCCCTGTACTAGTGGCGATTATATCGATGTTTGACAATATCTTTAACTTTACTTTTATTATTTTAGAGAAATTATTTTAAGTTAAAATCTCCTCTGATGGGGATTGAATCCATTCTTCTTATCTTCCATTCACCTCTTGTACAGGTTGCAATAAAATGTTCATCATTATCGGTGTCATTTTTTCTGATTTTATTTTAATAATATTGGTTATAATAGAAACAATTAATTTCCACACAATAAAGAATAACGAAAAAAGTTCCAGTTACCAATTTAAGGAACATTTGAAGAATACGAATAATAAATTGGATATAGTATGTATCTTATGATTTAATCAAAACATTTACGAAACAATTTATGGAGAATTTAAAAAGAAACTCTTGACAATTTGAAAAACTCTAATATTCCATTCCATTCTCTGAAATTGATGGGTTTTAGGATCATTTTTTTTTATATGTGTTATTAATTTTATATATATTTTTTTGTATAATTATTTTGATAATCGAATATTTTCATTATTGCATATGCGCAAACATTGGATTTTTTCCCTGTCGGGAGTCAAAGATATTTTTTAACAGATTTTTAATTATCTCAATATAGAACTATATAGAACTTTCAAAATTGAATTGATAGGGATCTCATTAAAAGGTATAATTGGTGAACGTTGCGCAAGCGCATAAAGTGATCACGTAAACCAGCCGATGACAGGTCGTAAGCCCTGTAGGTGTCTTGATTTCCCGGTTCTCCTACAATAAATATTCCAACTTCGTCTCTATTGAGATAATTAAAAATCTGTTAAAAAATTATTTTGATATTGTTATCTTGGTTTTTTAGAATGTATATATCCTTCCACGCGTTGTGCAATATAAGAGAAATAGAACTTATAAATTGAAGATTTCTGGCGTTCGATAGAGGGGGATGGAGACGATTTCTGGAGGAGGCCAGGGTCCGTAGCGGACTGTAGCGCCAGTGATGATGATGATATGTCTTTCCAAAAAGTAAGAACATACACATTCCCTAAAATAAGGATAAATGCTTGTGCTATATGTGAACGAAATAGGTCGTATCAAGATTCGAACTCGCGACCACTGCATTGCTAACCCAGTGCGCAAACCGCTCTGACACTACACATCTAGTAAAAGATTTGAAATGTATTTTTTTTATTCCTTAGTATTACTTTAAATTTTGAAATAGTGAATTTTATTCATAATATTATTTTGTTTTTTATTTTATGTAATATTTTTTATAGATTATTTGTAAATTATTTTTATTATGTAAGCAGAGATCTGCTGCTTTCATGAACACAAGCTTCTAGATATAATTAAGAAATTAATCATTATTATTTTGATAACATTTAATATTTTATGAAATTCTTAAGTCCATATGTATGTATATTTAAATAAATAGAAATATTGAATGCGTTATTCTAAATATTAATAAAATTTCACCAACATTAATCACATACAAATATCACCCATAACCACACTACATAGATTGATTGATAATTGGATAATTGGGAATACGAAATACACTGAGCCCATTAGGTAGGTACCACATCTGAAAAGATCTTGAGTGATCCAAATCAAAAAAAAAAAAAAACATTTTAAAACTTACATGTTTTCCCCTAAATAGTATTCTTTTGAGTCTTTGCTGAAAGTTTGCGAAACATTTCGACGTCAGTGGCTGCCACATAATACCAACTTAAGTTAAACGAAAACAATATACACACGCGATAATATAAGTAATATTAGTATCAATTAGAATTAGATTATATTTAATATTATTTATCTCGAAGAATAACTATATTTATTGTTGTATCCATATACTGTTGTTTGCTTTAAACTAAATCAAATTGTATCAAATTATATCATATCGAGAATAGCAATAATTATTATACATATTGTGTAAAGCTCGCTGCGTTGATACGGAGAAAAAAGAATTATTATTTTTTATAGATTTTTATCACTACACTGTGTTGCGGTATCATTTTGTGGTAACGATTTCCAATTTGAATACCTCACTTTGGTGCAGACTGATACATACTATATTCTGTCTCTTGTAAGTTATTTAATATTTTGCCTACATTCGTTTTGAACCGGTATCAAACGCGCGATTTGCGCTTACAAATACTACGTATGTATGAATAGTATATAAATATAAGTATGAATATGAGTCGTATAGTATCAATAACAGCAATCTGTTCTCGGACTGATTTCAAAACAATTAAAAAAATATTTTTTTTAATTCACTTCTGTTAGAAACTACTGTATACCCTTACTTTCACATAATTAAGCCTTAACTATATGAAAATAAGGGTATACAGTAGTTTCTGACAGCAGCAAATAAAAAAACGTTTTTTTTTTATTTGCTTGAAATCAGTCCGAGAACAGATTGCTGTTTTTAATACTATACGACTCGTATATTATCTATGTATATAAATTGAACCCAACAGTTTTTTAAATGTCATTTGAATTTTGAAGCATTTTTAGAATTGAACCCAATATAATCAAAATACAGCGTTAATAAACTAGAATTGTGAAATAAAAACTATTTAATTATAAGTTCTTCTTAATTAAGTAGAACTTATAATTATTTTTTTTCGTGATTCTAGTTGACTATGGAGTTCTATCATGAAAAGACAGTTTCAAACATAGAAAAAAAAACAGTAATAGTTAATAGATGGGTCGATGGCATAGCGGTTAGCGCGCTGGGCTAGTAATCCAGTGGTCGCGAGTTCGAATCCTGCCTCGACCGATTTCGTTCACCTATAACACAAGCATTTATGCTTATTTTAGGGAACGTAGGAAGATGTATATGTACTTGTTTAACAAGGACATATTCATTTTTATATAAAAAAATTAAGGTATTTTTGTTCCATAGTAAGTTTGGATGCTCAAGAAATTTTAGCTTGATATCACATTGGATTAAAAAAACAAAAATAAGCGTATCGTTATTCCAAATTTACATTTTTTTTAAAAGAAATTAAGGGGGGGACTGCTGCCAACGTACCTATTTTTCAATTTGATATACCATCATTATTTCTTATCAAATCATTTTGAAAAAAATAATTTATATAGTTTGGGTATTAGTAAACAAAAATTAACCTTAACTTTTTGATAATGTTCTGTATAAATTCTTGTAGAAAAATAATGGCATACCCCGATTTTCAACGTTTATCTTATATTTTTAATGAACTATAAGGCGTAGAGTAATATTTTTTTTTTAAATTAAAGAAGACAAAAATATCTAGAAAAATATGATGTGACGTTGCATTAATGCTTCGGGTTTAGTAAATAAACCTAAAAAACATTTATTTTCCATTCAGCGCCATTGCGTAATTAAAGTTTTTTTGGTTTATTTACTTAACCTGATGCATTAATGCAACGTCATATCATATTTTTCCAGGTATTTTGTTCTTCTTTAATCTATAAAAAAATATATTGCTCTATAACTTATATTTTTTAGAAATTTAAGATAAATGTCTAAAATCGGGGTATGCTTATTATTTTTTACAAGAATATATACAGAACATAATCAAAAAGTTAAGGTATATTTCTCTTTATTAATTAAAATAAAATAAATTAAAACAAATAACTTTGTTTACTTCTACTACTGTAAACACCTTTAATTTATGAAAGGGGTTATAACGTTTTCGAGCGTGTGCTCATCCTCTTTGATAAGAAACTGACTTTGGATAAGAAACTGAAGAACCTAATCCAAGCATCAAAAACAAATAAAAACACAAAAAACAACAACAACAATGATTCAATAAAATTCCATCATCGTGTTGTCAACTGTACAAATGAAACCTTTGAAGAAAAACACATCAAACTACTGGAGAAGGGGGCCAAATTTAATATTGATCCGATGCATAATAAACACTGTTTACAAAACCTGATTATCGACCTAGACATAGCATTAGATGATTTAAATAAACACAAATGCGCCAAATTCATTGAAAAACTAAATAAAAACCAAAAATATCTAAGTAACAATAATTACCAGAAGACAATGAAAGAGTTCGTACAAATAATAAAAGAAAAAGATTTAGTATGTACCAAAGCAGACAAAGGAAATTCAATCGTTATCCTTTACAAATCCGACTATAACAATAAAATTTACGACATAATCACCGACAATACAACATTTGAGAAAATACCCGAAGACCCCACCGAAAAATACCAAAAACAAATAAAAGAAACACTCAAGAAATCAAAAACAATAGACAAACATAGATCATATAAATATATAACAATGAACCCAAAATCCCCACAATTATATGGACTTTCCAAGATTCATAAAGAAAATAATCCAATGAGACCTGTGGTATCCTACATAAATGCACCGTCATACCTGGTATCCAAATATGTTAACGATTTGTTTTTAAAAGTTACTCAGTTTAAACCAAAGTATGCAATTAAAAATTCAATAGAATTCTGTAACAATTTACAACATAACATACCTCCAGAAAACAGCACTCTTGTATCGTTCGACGTAAAAAGTTTATTTACAAACGTTCCAGTTCAAGAAGCATTACAATACTTAAAAGAAATTTTAGAAGAAAAATGTGAAGATAGTATCCTTAAAAACGATATATATACTATGATACATGTATCCATTCACCAAAATTATTTCTGCTTCAAAGAAGAATACTACACACAGACTAACGGACTCCCCATGGGCAATCCATTATCCCCGTTACTCGCAGACATATTTATGGATAACCTTGAAAACAAAATTCTATCATCAACGAATCAATTGGTACAAAACATTTATTTTTATCAGAGGTATGTCGACGATGTATTTTTTACATTTAAAGGGTCCAAAAGACAATTAACCAATTTGTTAAAATTGTTTAATGCCCAACATCACAAAATAGAATTTACTTGTGAAATAGGAGATAATAACACATTAAATTTCTTAGATACAACAATATCAATTGAAAATGGAAAATTCATATTTAAGATATACAGAAAAGAAACATATGCAGACAACATCATACATGCAGAATCTTGCCACCCATTATCCCAAAAAATGGCAGCGTTTAACTCGATGATCCACAGACTCACATCGCTACCCCTGACAACAAAAAATTACAACACAGAAGTAGAAACGATCAAAACAATCGCAAAAAACAATGGTTTTGATGAAAAACTGATCGTCAAAAAGATTCGTAAAAAAGAACAAGAGTCGGCCATCAATAAATTTGTGTATTATCGAGTATTTGACCATCAAGAAGATAAACCTTGGAGAAGAATTTTATACACAGGAAAACTTACTTCAAATTTACTAAACATATGTAAAGATATGAAAATTAAACCTGCACTATACACGGATAATAGTATCAAAAAATATATATTGAACAATAAAACAAAAATTAGTGTGCTGAACAATAGTGGGGTCTATAAATTAAATTGTCACAATTGTGAAAACCAGTACATCGGACAAAGTGGAAGGAAAATAAAAACCAGGATTTCTGAACATATAAAGGCAATAAAAAACTTTTCTATCAACTCAGATATCGCGGACCACGCCAGACTAACAGGACATACATTCGACTTCAGAGACGTAGAAATTTTACATAGGTGTAATAAGGGGAAAAAATTAGATATTCTAGAATCAATCGAAATAAATAGAGCCCCCAAAAACCAAATTTTAAATATACAACACCCACTAATAAATTCTCCCCTTATAAAAATATTAACCACACCCACTATCACCCCCCCCCATCCACCACCCCCTTCTTCCTCCGTCCGCCCGCCAACATAGTTAAGTAGTCTGTCATTAGTTTTAAGTTAGTAATAAGTGGTTACTGAGGATGAGCACACGCTCGAAAACGTTATAACCCCTTTCATAAATTAAAGGTGTTTACAGTAGTAGAAGTAAACAAAGTTATTTGTTTTAATTTATTTTATTTTATTTAAAATGAACTTCTACAAAGTTTCTCACGAAAAATTCGAAGAATCTTTATTAATATCCAAACTAACTAGGTTATTTTTTTCAAAATGATTCGTTTAGTAATAATGATGGTATATCAAATTGAAAAAATAGGTACGTTGGCAGCAGTCACCCTCTTAATATGCTAGGTACCTACTTATAAGTTGTGTCCAAAAGAAAGTTAGATTTTTCAGAAGTCGAATGACTTTACAAATAAGTTTTAAAATAATACTGTTTTAAAACCATAAATATATCGATGCAAATTAAAAGAAAATTTGAATTTGAAAATTTTTGTGTGAACTTGTTCGAGATAATTTATTGCTCTTAATGAATCGACAGTATTAACCTAAGTCCCGTGTAAGAGATTTATATAGAGTAGTGGACTTTTTGTACGACAAAAAACACCAACTTCGAAGAATCGCAGCATATATGTATTATGTATGTCATATCATAATGGACAAATTCAGAATTCAGATTAGAACCTTTAGTCTGTGTATGTGTATCCCTTTTTAACTTTTGATCCCCCATAATGTACAGAGCTCAAAAAAGTAGAGAAAAAGTAGGTCTACAAAACTTCTATACTCAGAATTTTTAAATTTTGTTCCAGTCAGGGCTTATCAATATTTGAATTTTTATTCTATATATCAACATATCTCAAAAATCATAAAAAGCTACAACACTGAATTAGTATAAATATAGGAAAACATTATATCTCAAACATTTTTTTATGAAAAATTTCTAATATTTTTTATGGCGAATTGGTGTATTTAACTGCCTGTATTTCTTTTCTTTAATATCATATCCTATCTTGTCATGAGTTTTGTTGTATATATAACAAAATATTTTAAAATATTCAATAATTTGGATTTAGTGTTTATAGTTTGGTACGTATTTTGTCAACTTACTATACACTATACATACTATCGCCACCGAAAGTCAGTGTGTTCCATGAATTTATTAATGAAAAAAGTAGGTACCTAGTTAGTATCATTTATATACCTTCATACTCAGTTTTTTTTTATTGAAATGAAATAAGATAATTGTTTTACATAACACTATGACAGGGATTAATTCTAAATGGATTACCTAAGCCAAATTTGCGCGCGTTCGTGCAGTTTAGTCAGTTTTCACTGTTTTAACAGCTGATAGAAAACTTCGGTGCTTTATGATGCTTTTTTTGTCCGAAGATTGCCAAAGCCGAAGGTCTACTATAAAGTCGTCTGCCGTACTCAGTGGCATTGATTACAATAACAACGTTTTGTTTCCCCAGCAGAGAAAAAAAATATTAAATATTTTTACTAACGCAATTAAGTAAATTAAAAATATATAATGCCTCTGTATGCAACCACGGTGAGTTGTAATAAAAGTGTGATATCTGTAGGTTAAGAGACTGGGGCAACTTTTAGTACGTAAGGCCGAAATCAGCTGGTGCTGTCTTTGATAAAACACTGAGCTATCTTTAAATTTACCCAACGAACTGATATAATACATATTTTTATATTATGATGTAATTATTAGGCCTCGGTGAATCAGTTTAACAAACATCTAATTCTTGGGACAAAAACGCAGTTCAGATCCAAGTGCAATCAAATTTGTTACATATTTTTGATAATTTCAATGTTCACAATTATAAAGTACCTAAATATTAAATTTCTTAAAGAGTTTGAAAAAAGAAATTCAACTGTTCAAACGAAATTTGACACATTCACACCCATGATATAAATATTATAATACAGTATATGATGCAACTCGCTCACGCGAGTCGCGATAGTGACTACATACTAACCAAACTCTTAGTAAGAATAGGTTAGTTATGTTTGTATATTGTTATCATTAATTATCAAAATAAAGTCATAAATTTTTCAAGATATGAAAATGTGAGTATTATTTAAATATTACCACCAAAAGTTTTTATTTTTCCCTTTATATACGCGTTTATCTACCTATTGATATAAAAAATATTGTATCGGCGAGGGACAGTACTTGTAACAATTATCGTATTTTTTAAGAACAAATTTACATTCGTCGATAAAGAATCTTATGACAGAATAATGATACCAAATTGTTAGTGAACCGAATTATATGATATCGTTTATGATAAATATTTGTCAATATGTAAATAACACAACTCTTTAAGTGAAGAGTTTGAAAGAAAATTTATCTCGTTTTCGAAAAATATTTTTTTTTTTTTTTTTTTGTTGGCTCTTCACCCGTTAAGAGTGTTCTCAGCCATCTAAGTTAAAATATTAAACTGTCAAAATAGAGAAACCTAAATTATTTTTGTATATTTATTTTACTTCGATCAATTTAAATTTTATGAACAGAGTTAAATTTTAATGTCATTAATTTTGATGAATTTTTTGAGCAAAATGTTTACCTGCCTGGAATTGTAGCTCAACAATGTCCTCACATTTGTTGGCATTGGAACCCCAATCTCTGTGAGGTCGGTAAAAAAGGACGGATACCTATCGTTTATGGGGCATTCAAGAAACAAATGATCCAGTGTCTCATCACCAATCATACATTCGCAGAGACTGCTATCAATGATCCCTATTTTTTTTAAATGCTCTCTGGTACAACAGTGTCCCATGCGGATACGACACATAACGCTGATGGAATGTTTGTCAAAAGCTTTATCATGGAACCATGGCTTATTGACAATTGTTTGTTGGGTCGTTTTGTAAAGTCTACCCTTTTTCAGTGAGCTTGTGTCCCAATATAACTGCCATTTATTCATCAGACGGTTTTTTGCGATTGGTAGGAGATCGTTTTGTGTAATATTGGGATGTGTCCGTGTGTTTCCATATGTTGCTCTCTTAGCCAATTCATCCGCTTTCTCATTTCCTGGTATACCACAGTGACTTGGTATCCATGCCAGACAAAGTTTTCTGTTTTGGTTGCATATTTCTTTAATTTTTTTCCATATATCTATACAGTAGTGGTCATCACTATACAAAATAGGGGATTTAGAGAGTTTTTCGAGTGTACTTAAGGAATCGGTCAATATTAATGTCTTTAAGAATCGTTTTTTATTTGCATAGTTCAAAGCCTCTAGTATAGCTATACATTCTGCTGAGAATATTGTAGAATCTTTATGGAGAGTCAAAAGTAATTCAACTTTATCTGAATCACTAAATACTGCTGCTCCAGTATTGCTTTTGCAGTCCATTTTTGATCCATCCGTATAAAGTATTTTCCAGTCATTCCATTTGGATTCAATTACGTGTTTAAGTCTTTTAGATGCAAAAGCATCTGGAGTTATTCCTAATGAGTGGATTATGTTTGGCGGCTCGATTAAATTTTGATAGGGTAATGAGTAAACTGGGAGTGTCTCAGATTTAATGAAATCCGATGAGTATTGGTCTAAAAAGGTGAGGCTATTTACAAGAGGAGGGAAGATTTTATGTTTCCAAAATGGTGATTGATTTGTGAATATTTCAAGCATAGCGATTTTTCTAATTAGAGGGTGGAATTTAATAATATTGCATTTTAAAACAAATTTATCTGACAGATACTGTTTTCTCAGCTCAAGTGGTGGGTCCACGGCTTCCACCTGGAGTGCACATACCGGTGTCGATTTCATAGCGCCTAATATAAGTCTCAGACCTTCAAATTGTATTCTATCTAAGCGTTGTAAATTTTTCTTGGAAATTGGACTAAGTAAAAACGCTCCATAGTCGATTTGACTGCGAACGTATGATATATACATTAAACGTAGAACAGAAGGGTGACCTCCCCACCAAGTACGGGTTACAGCTCGCATTGCATTTAGTCCAGACTGGCATTTGTTAATGATATGTGTAACTTGAGAGTTCCAAGATAGTCTGGAATCCAAAGTGATACCAAGAAATCTTAATTCCGAAGAGACAGGGAGGATAATGTCATTTAGTTGAATTTTTATATGTGGTATAGAGCGTTTTTTTGTAAACATAATGGCTTTACATTTGGGAGGACTGGGATTCAGGCCATTTTCAGATAACCACGAAGAAATATTTTTGAGAGTATTATTCATAATGTTCTCCATTTGTTGGATTTTTTTCCCTGATACATAAATAAAAAAATCGTCTGCATATATCAGTAACTGTGCCGAGGGTAACAGTACATGAAAAATCTCGTGAATATAAATATTGAAGAGGATAGGGCTAAGGACTGACCCCTGTGGCAAGCCTCTGTCGACTTTTCTTTCTTGAGTATCAATTCCTCGAATGTCGAGAATGATTTTTCTATCCAGGAGAATATTCATTATGAAGATGGCTAATTTTAGGGGGATTCCAATTCGGAGAAGTTTAGATTTAAGAAGGGAGAGAAGCACATTATCATATGCACTTGTGATATCTAAGCTTACTCCTATGACCTGTTCTTGTCTAGAGAAAGCTAAAAGAATATCCGTTGTTAAATTGGCTACACTTTCTACTGAGGATTTTTTTTTTCTGAAGCCAAACATATTGTACGGCAAAATATTTTTGTTTTCAACGAACCAATCAATTCGTCTTTTTATAATATGTTCTGTTAATTTAAGCAGAGTTGATGATAATGCTATTGGTCTGTAGTTGACACCTGAATTAGGGTCCTTTAGTGGTTTCAAAATTGGGATAATGAGTTGAGTTTTCCAAGATTCTGGGATAACCCCAGTATCGAACATTATGTTTATTAATTTTAAGAGATATTCAAGAATTTTGTCGCTACTATTATGTAAGATAATATATGGGATCCCGTCTATTCCAGGTGAAGTATTTTTTACCACTTGTAAGACTGATTTTAATTCGTCTATTTGGAATGGGGCATCTAGCCAGTTACTGCTAGTATGTGAATATTGTAACGAGATTTCATCGATGTTAACAGCATACGGTGGGGCCATTTTATTTAAGAAATCTTCTGACCATAGTTTAGGGCATGATTTAGAAGATGGGGTTTTGTATGAGCCACGAAATTTTCTGATATTATTCCAAACTTCTGAAATTGGAACTTGGATACTAAGTGATGTGCAGAAGTCTTTCCACCCTTTTCTTTTCTTGTTTTTGAGGAACCGTTTGACTTTAGCTTGAACATTTTTAAGAT
The DNA here is from genome assembly GCA_963576475.1 of Molanna angustata. Classification (NCBI taxonomy): domain Eukaryota; kingdom Metazoa; phylum Arthropoda; class Insecta; order Trichoptera; family Molannidae; genus Molanna; species Molanna angustata. The sequence continues at coordinate 6,895,697 of OY754971.1, read as the reverse complement.
ACAAGAAATTTCAAGTGTCATGTTATGCTTGTAGTCTTTATATGCTTGCTTCCTAATTGACGAATGTTCTTCGCACGCTGAGTCCCACCAAGGAGGAGGTAAGGGATACTTTTTGAATTTGGGATTCTTTTTAGGTATAAATTTTTCTGATATTTCAATCGTTTTAATAAATTCATCGTAGCATTCTTGTAGGTTTTCTATTGAGGGGGGAGTAAATGTTATATTGGGGTTGTTGGTGTAATGATTATATCCTGACCAATTAGCTTTTCCAAAATTACAAACATTTTTATCGAATTTGTTGTTTCTTTTGGATTTTGAGTTTTCAATATGAGAGGTATATATGTATCTGTATGACGGTTGTGAATAATGCAAAATTATTGGAAGATGATCACTATTGAATGGGTCAGAAAGTATTTTCCAATTCAAGTATGGAGCAATATCGGGACTACATATTGTTAAATCTACTGCGCTGATTCGTTGATTTGGCACAGGGATACGTGTCGGTGACCCGTCGTTAATAATGCAAAGATTCAACTCATTTAGCAGATCAACTATAATTCTACCTAATTTTGTGCATGATGATGAACCCCACATGTTATGGTGAGCATTAAAATCTCCTATAATTATAAAGGGATGTTTTATTCGAGAAATTATGGTTCTTAAAATATTTTTGGTGGGTTGGAAATTAGGAGAAATATAAATTGAGACAAAAGTTGTACCGTCTATTTCCGCAGCAACAACTTGTGATGGACAATTTATTGGTTTTAAATTTATCTGGTTAAAGAAAAATGTGTCTTTTATTAATAACGCAGCTCCACCTTTGCCATCATGTCTATTATCTTTTAGGCATTGGTAGCCGGGAATTTTGAATGTTTTTTCATCGCGGAGCCAGGTTTCAGATAGTGCCGCTATTTGAACCTGGTTCTCGGATAGCAATTTTAAAATAGAGTCTTTATTAGGTATTGCACTTCTGCAGTTCCACTGGGCAATATTTAAGGCCATTTTGTATGAAAGATTATACAGGGAATTATTGTGCGAGTTACAAGTTTAAGGTCTAATTTGTTTCTGTGATAGAGTTTGAATCGATATCTTCTTTATTTAGGTTGTTATTGAGTATATTGACAGTATTTTGTAAGGTGTTATTAATAAGTGCATCGTTGGACGGTACTGAGATATAGTGTTCTGTGGTAAGGAGTTCATGGATCATATTGTATATGCAATTTAGAATTATTTCTTTACGACTATAATTAATGTCTTCAGGTATTATTGTATCTGGGGTAGTTTCATTTGTTAACGGGAGAGCACATCCATTTTTAGGTACTGGATGGTTTCCATTTGGTGCAATTAATAATGAGTTGATTTGTTTTTTATCCAAGTAAGGGGGGGTATTACTATGTTTTTTAAGATTATTTTTGTTTGAAGGGGTGATTACCCTCCATTTTGGCGTGAAATTATTTTGTGTTTCAATTTTGTTTGAATTGTTGACAGCTTTCGTTTTTTCTGAGTATGATATTTTCACGGAGGGAAACATTCCAGCTGCTTCGATATACGATATACTTTGGTCAGCCATTACTTTCTTAATGTTCCTCTGTCTTGTCAATTCTGGGCAATTTATATCGATAGCCTGGTGATTTCCCGAGCAATGAACACAAATAGTATTTTCTTGAGTTACATTACATGTGTTTCCAAGATGATGTAAAGTGCATTTAAAACACCTAGGTGCTGCAGATTTGCAGTTAGTTTTAGTGTGTCCGTATCTTAAACATTGATGACATTGAATAGTAGGGAATATGTAAGTTTCTACTGGTAGACGATTGTAAAAGAGGTAAAGGTGTGATGGGAGTTTTTGCCCTTCGATTGTGACCACAACAGTTTGAGATGGTTTCCATGTCGGGATTTCAATTTTACGGTCTCTGTAGTTAAGCCTTCGAATTTTTATTATTTTTCCGAATCCCGGAGGGACTTCCAAATTACTTAATATTTCCTCGTCAGAAAGAGATGTAGGTATATCTTTTACAACTCCAAGACGAGTTACGTGAAAGGAAGGTATAAATGGTAAGTAGTTGTTTTGTTCTAAAATTTTGTTATTAAGAAAAGTATTTGCTGCTAAATAATTTTTGAATTCGATTGCAATTGTGCGTTTACCCAACGGCTTGATTTTTTTTATATTATCAATTTTATTTTTGTAGATAAACGAACCGAATGAGATAGCCTGTATTTGAAGACTTTCTCCCGCTACTTTCTTTTGTACATGTACAATAAATGGGGAAAGAGAGGATTCATTATACAGTAAAGAATTCTCTTGGTGTACTGAGGGGTTTATGTTTGGTTTGAATTTTTTGGATACTGAACTATCCAATAATGTATTATCATGATCTATCGGTGTGGACTGGGCCTTACGAGTTTGTTTTGATGGCGTACATTCTAATACATTGTTATCTGTTGACTTGGCAACAACGTTACTAGGTAACATTTCGCTAGCACAGCGCATGAAGCGCCGGCAAATTGTTTGCTTACCTACCTCCACTAAGCAATTGTTTTGACACACTTACAAAAAAAAATAAAATAAATAAAAATGGAACGAACTCACCGGTTACGTGGGGACAATATTTTAACTAAGATATGTTCACATAAGCATTTAAACAAAAATTAACACAAAATATAAGTTTTTGCACCACTTAAAACATCAAAAACACAAAAAATATGAGGAGCGAACTACAAGCGTCGTGATTCATTCAGCGGCAATTCACGTCATTATGACGAAAAATATTGATAATTGTTTTAAACACATGACATAAAATTTATTACTAGTAAACATAGTTTTATTTAAATAACTATCCTTTTATTTAATGTTCTTATTCTGCCTCTCCTAATGGAAATAACAGAGAGGATAAATTCCTGGGGGCAAGTCTGGTCAACCGGCGAAATCAAAACCGTCCATGTTTACCCATATTCATTCATTCATTCATTCATTCATTCATACCATCGGGTGAAAAACGCTTTGACAGTTATAGTATCGGTTGACTTCTATTTTATCTGTGGAATGACGACGTCTATTTGTTTCTGTTATATCTATTATGTCAGTTGACATTATTTATGATGACAATATGCATTAACAAAGAGGTTAATTTATTGAAATATTCAACAATATCCAATAAAAGGTCAGAGATCATTATTTACACCACTGTCCAATTGTTGTCTTTCGATAAAAATATAACCTAAAAAGAGACATGTATGATAAATGACATTTTACATTTAAAACGCCCGATGCAGCGTTCAGATTGAAACGCCGCTCGAAAGCGTTCAGTGAGATTGGTGTGATAAACACCATAATCTGCAACTTCAGGTACATTCGACGCCCGACATCGAGCGTTGAATCTGAACACAACCCAGGTAACACCATCGCCGAGAGTATCTTGATGTTCTTTGCAAAGATAATATGGGCTTCACGAGGGTTACTCATGACACATTCTTTTTACGTTCTCATCTTGTCTTTACCTTTAAAATGCATAAATCAGTTCTCGATCATAATGTAATATAAATCTTAATCTACATTGAATCATAAAAAAATATTAATATTAATGTATGATATTGTCATCAATATTTGCATGAATTAATATATTTAATCAAATTATTCAACCTCAAAGATTTCTGAAGTCTTAATTTGATCTTATCAACTTCGTGAGAAATATGTAAGTGAGCCCTGCAGCATCTGTAAGGTTCGAAAAAAGGTCGTGTAGTACAGGAAGGAGTGAAAATTGCAAGATCAAGTCTGATTTAGATGTAATACCAATACTACACTAGCATTTTTGTCTTCACCTCTTATTCTATTCACTTTATAAAGCTTCATTTTTTTATGTTTATTAAGTATATTGATTTTTTTTTCTCTAAGAAATATACATTTCTTAATAATGTTGTCATAGCAAGTTTTAAGTCGTTTTTGTTGAGATTCAAAACTAAATCCCCTCGAGAAGAATATTTAGTTCTTTCCTTAATATCTGATTTTTATTAGATTAAAATGATTTTGAACACTGTAAAAGTAACACTTTAACAAAAAATAATAATTGACGGAAGTATTTTCTTCGTAAATTGGGTAAAAACGTCAGTGTTTAATCATTATTATTTTTGCCAGAAAAAATATTTTCTTACTGAATTTTTCTTTCTCTATTGCAATTTTTTCTTTATCTTGGTCAATCAAAACTTCATTGCCTTCAAAATTCATAATAATTGTCCGATTATTTTTTAATATACGTATAAAGGGATACAAGCTTTGTTTAATTACAATATTTGATTCAAACTGTTAAAATTAAGAGCACCTAGCTGCTAAGTTCATAAATTGAGCTGATAAAATAAATTAGTTGAAGATTCAAGTGGCTAATGGATTCCTTTGTAGTATTACTTTGAATTCTTTCAAAAAAATGTTCAAAAAAATCATCCAGAAAACAAATTTCTTATTAGAAAAGTTATGTAATCTAAATCAATAAAGTTAGTTATTATTATAGATTTAATTGTTAATAAGACTCTAAAATAAAGTACCCCTTAATATTCTTTCGTGTACATTATTTGATTTATTTGATCCGTAAAAAAATTAAAATCTGATAAATTATTTAAAAAATTTCTGCTTTTTCTACAATTAGTTATAACTCTTTGTTATAAATACATTGCATACCTACTACAACATAAACTTGACATACCAGATTTCAAATAAATTAAAATAAGCCAATCAATAATGGATCGTCAGTTACTGAACATGTTACCCTTATCTTAATAAAGTTTTCTTAAAAATTTTGTGTGGGTGTGTAACTTTTTCTTATGTATACAAGTCAAATGTAATTCCACTACTTATACCAAAAGTTTATGAATTTTTTCGGCTTAAATGTGACAAGTTCTATCAGAACCTCCACTTATATCACCCGAGGAAATATTTTTCGAGATCAAAATTCATAACATCAGCAATCCAAACAACTTTTTTAAAATATTATGTTTATGGAGGTGTGCGTAAAAGGAAAATGTTCTACCGCTATCAAAGTGAAAAAAAAGTTTTCGCTATGAGATGGCTTTTAGTTTGTTTACAGAAAACATTAAAGTGTTCGGATAGATCCTGAAACTTTGGATATTTTTAGATTTCATATTAAATTTCCATAATCTTATCTGACATCCATCGCTCCACTTGCGTTCATTCATCTTATGAGATAAAAATATTCAGCAGTGATTTAAGAATTACGACCATAAAAGAAAAACATAGTTTTACAGACGTTAATTTGGATAAAATATAAACAAAATAACAATAATATTATACGTCCCCTAATATATTATCAGTGTAGAAAAAATTCAACCCATATTTTTGAAACACATGAAGTACAAATCGGTAATAACTACGAACATGAATTGGAGACTTTACAGACAAGATGAAGAACCTCAGACTTAATATACCTTTATGACATAATAAACTCCAATATTGACTGTGCAGACCTCCTAAAAAATATAAATTTCAACATACCAAACAGACGAACAAGGCACACATCAAAGTTCTTTTTTGACAAAAAAAAGCACGAACACCGCTCAAAATTCGCCATTGTACCGATGCCTTTCCACATATAATAATTTGGAAAGGATCAGGTTCGTAAATATATTTTGTTTGTCCATGACCCTTTTCAGGAGCCACATTAGACAGAAATAATTCATTGTTTTGTAATCAGCAGTGAGTACATGCAACATGAGCTCAAAGGTGGTCTGATTAAGCTAGAATTACTTATGATACAAAAGAAAAAGGCAATCGTGGTTTCACTGGATTCATGAATCCAGGCCCACGAGCACAGGCGACGAGTACCAGCCAGAATAGGCGAGCAACATGGACTTGCGACCATGTATGCGGAATTAAGGGGCCCCTTTATTACTCAAGTCACGCTCACCACTCACCCACCAATCTCCGACTGATACTCCACTCCCTTGCGCAACCAAATCCAATAGGATGCGGAAAATGCTGCTTTTACCACCCTATCCAAAAGTTCTTTCATTTTACCTCTAGGGAGACCCAGGTCTTTAAAGTAGGAATATAAAGATTTTGCAAAGTCCTCTCGCCCCCACCTCTACAGCATATATATTCATGCTAAAGCCATTTTAAACTGTGTTATCTACCAGTTCCTTGTACTTGTTTAGTTTGTATTGGTGGTCTTTTGGAATATTTGTGTCCCATGGAACAGTCAGCTCCACATAAATAACTATTTTCAATGAAAGAGAGTAAATTGTCAAGTCAGGCCTAAGAGACGAGATGCAGATCTCTTTTGGAAGGTTATATCTCTCTGTTCTCGTATCAATTAGGATATTCCAGTCATCGTACTTCCCAATTATTGATATTGATTTCTTTGTTGTAGGGCTAACTTTTTGTCCCGGTTTTACAAATGTTACAATCAACTTGAATCTTTAAATTTTTATTTTTCTACGTTGCCCATTTTTGAAATATATAAATTAAAAACCATTAATTATTGCAAAAGACAACCATCAATATATCATTTGATATAGATGCCAAAATCCCTTTTGGGATTACGCATATTTAAATGTAGGTAATTCGTGAATCCTGGTGGTGATGGACAAACTCATAATATCATAATATTATTATTAATATTATTAACTCATAATTTTATTTAATGATTTTTGATTTTTCTTTTCACATATTATATTTAGTTAAAATATGTATATAAGAAAGATTCAAAAATAAAATATCTGCGAACGGAATCTGTAAAATAATTTCGACTTATTCTTATATTTTTTTTATTAAATATTTTTTATGGGTGATATTTAAAATGATAATCGTTGAATATTTAAAGGTAAAAGCCAATCATAAAATATTCAACATTCGAGAGAATTTATCAATAATGAAAGAAGGTTCTCGTTTCTATAACGTTCAGGTCACAATGTTATGTTTCACCTCCGTCTATAAAAAAAATACCTCCTTTTCAATTGAACAAATCTTCTTTTTCCCCATTTTCAATTTTCAGTTAGCTGGCAATTAGATTTTACGTAGCCATTTCAAAAGATATTTTTCTGTGTCGCTATCAACATTGGCAAACCTCTTCATAGAGCATTAAGATAAGAGAGACTGTCAGGGATTTGCAAAGCCATCAGGAAAAGAAAAAAAATATATATTTTTTAATAAATAAGTTTTCAGTTGAACTTGGAATAAGACTATGAAACGGGTTCAATGGAACCGTGATTCAATCACGATTCAAGGAATTTTTATATATAACACTGATAAAACAAGATTTTAATGATTTTCTTATGGTTCACATAATCAGGTCTTGACCTAATTCAAATGGGACCATTCTTAATATTAAAAAAAAAGAATTGTCAATATAAGACAACGTGGTAAAGAGATATCGCTGAATATACTTTAGAAAAATCACGTCGTATTAATAAACTCCTCCTTTTTATGAAGTCGGTATAAAAATACATAATAATATAATGATGAGATTGAACACTTTAAAAACAATAATTGTATGAAAAAATTTCATCCCTGTTGCGCCACCAGGTCAGTCCCTTGTAGCGCCTGAGGGGTGGAATAATGTTTATTGTGGCAACACTTACACTGGTGGGGGGAGGGGGTTGGAGGGATTATCTGGGAGGAGAGAGACATTCTATTTAATGGGGTGCTTAAGTAAAGCGGACCATTCGCTGATTATAAAATCACTTGTTCAAGATAAAGACAGATTCTATCGAATATCATTTTAAAAATAATATCCAATTGATTTGAGATTAGGTATTGATACAAGAACAGATAATAAATTATTTATTTTCGATATTATTTTCTGGGATAGAGGGCAAAGGCGTCAATGGAGAGACCATGTCGAGAGAATGAGAGACACGCGACTACCCAAAATTGTCTCCAAGGAAGTCCCGGAGGGTCGTAGTGCAAGGGGGAGACCAGCAAAAAGATGGAGTGACAGCTGGACATCCAGATCACAAGAAGCAGTCTTCGACTGAAAAAACAGGCCTTCAGCCTGAAACCGGACGAAGAAAGAGATATTATTAGCTCAATTACAAAACAGATTTTAACTGTTCTATTTTTCTGTATTTTTCATAATATGTTTAATTAATATATAACAATTGGACACGAATAATAAATTCCTGAACGCGACATGATATTTCAAGTTTTTAGGGATGAAATTTTAAAAAAGTTATAAACAATTGTCTATTTCCTTTGACGTCCTGACGAAATAAATAAACCTTCATTTATTAGAAAAGAAATTTGATTTATGTAGTGAAAACCTTAAAACTTATCTATGATCTTCATTTATATTATCATTTGTAAGCAGTATAATACAAAGTTTTATGATATATTCAACAACACATACCCACCCGCAATATCTTAGGAGTATTTATATAATACCTAACTCATTTATCCCTCCCCACTCCCCCCAATTCGTACATATCTCATTATCATTTATATTTTTTTAAATTTTGAATTAATTATCTTATATTATATTCTATATTATTTTTTTTATTTTATATTTATTATTTCAATTTCTCATATCTTTAATTTAAAACTTACTCTTGTATTTACATATGTTTTTGTAATTTTATTTTTTTTAGTACGCATGATAAACATATTGCATGATGATGAAGGAACTATTATGGCAAATATTTTATATTCATTGTTGTCTTATTTAATTAGCAAATTAATGTATGTTTCCTCTTAAATTAAATAAATTATAATACTTATTCATATGACATTAAATTAAGTAGGTACTTACCTTATAATAGATACCTACTTGCCTATTTTTTTCCAGATTTGCTGTCAAAAATACAATAACTTTAAGACACAAGATACTGCAATTAAAAATTCAAATATTGTTAAGGTAGAATTATAGGTACTAAAGTTTTGTTTCTAATTTCACTTGCATTATATAATATTATTTTCGTCGTTACTGTACCACTTATTCATATCAGAAACATTTCGAATTTTATGTGCTAAAGAAACCAGTATAACATATAAAATATCTAGACAAAACTCAATGTGCATATAAAAATATGCTCAACAATTGATAATTTTAAAATTTTAACTGATGTTCGATCATTAACTTACCACAACACGTTCAGCGATGCCTTCTAAACTATTTTTGCACAATCTAAAAGACATTTTTAATCTAATTTTAATTAATCGATAAAACAAATAGTTAGAAAAACTATAGAAATAAACAAAATTAATAAGAAATATAGTTCACCGTGTCACAATGAATGCAAGCATAGTTAGAATAATTTTATCTTGCAGAAAATATCCGCAGTTAGTCGATTCTAAATGTTCATATCAAATATAATGCAATAAGTGTGTACTTAAACAATTCAGACAATCTTCACTTGACGATGTGATGAAGGTGCAAAAAAAATTATATATATTTTTACATTCATACTAAAATCATGATTGCACTATTTAACTTCATATTTTTTAGGTTTATTTATTTATTTGATTATTTATTTATTCATTTATTAATTGATTTAATTATTAATTTATTTAAGTATTTATTTATTAATTGATTTTATTTATTTTTATTTATTTATTTAAGATTTGGTACACGGTTAACATACAATATACATAAACATAATATCAATTATAATAATAAATCAACCGTACACACAAAAATCCCACAAGGCATAGCCTGTCTGTGGGTATACCAATTAAAAATATTCAAAATTATTTCGTTAGTAACATTAGTTATTTATAAAAATAAAATATAGCAAATTGCTTAGGCAGGAAACAAGTGAAAAAATATAAAGTATACAAATTATATATGAAAAATATACATACACATATTTATACACGAAACATCAATAAGTTTACATGAATCAGCAGACTGACAGCGGTGCTACCAAATATTATACCCGCAGTCGATAGTAACAATACTTGGCAAGTACAAGGATATGCATGTCGCAGTCAATCTACACTTTCTAGTTAAAATTGAGAATTTCCAATAATGATTAAAAAAAAAATAATAATAATAATAATATAAAAAAATCATTGAACTTTTACACAAGAGCAGAATATTGAGAAAAAGAAAGACATAAGTGCACCAAATTGAAAACCCAACAAGTAAGAAACAAATAAATACAAATTATAATAAGGAGGAGTAGATTAATATTAATAAATTCAGAATAAATTTTTAATAGAGTTTTAACACCAACAAGTAAAATCTGTAGTAGAAAAAAAAATACTTATATAAAAATAAAAGAAAAATATTAATAAAATAATCAAAATATTGGTAATATCGAGTCTTCATTGGTCCATCTACTGTTAACTCATTTTTGCATTTATATAATGGTTATGAGTGTTTGTGCTCTGTTAAAAAAAATTGGCGTTTTTTTTACATATACATCACACAACTTTAGCAGAATAGTATAAATTGTATAATATAAGACCCCTACTAATAACTCTCTCTCTCTTTTCCTTAGCGCTTTTGTCCAGTTTATATCGGGGTACGCTTTGACCATGATCCTGGAATTGGCGAGTCTGGTTATTACATTGAAGCGACTGCCATCTGACCTTCGTAACCCTTAGACCTACTTATAACTATATAGTTTTTTTTCTCATGATTTTTATTCGTAGATTATCTACTTAAATAAAAGTAATTGCTTTGATTCGTCTTTAAAAATAACAAATCGACGTTGTGAGTTAATTGTATTGAATATTGACAAATCTAAAATCAATGTCCAGCGGCCTTGATCCCAATTTCGAATTTTTCTGTAAGAACCTATCTTTATAAACAGTAAAGTAAAAAACAGTAGAAAATAACAGTAGGTAAGTACCTACGTTTTAATCGTAGTAGTCTATAATTTGAATGTGTGTATACAACAGATAGGTAAGTTATTAACGAAAATTCTAGGTCCAGAGAGGCTACCGATTGTTAGGTACCCGTTTTATAAAAAAATCTGTATGCATCTAAAACTCATGCCAGAATAACACTAGTTTGAATGCAATACAAACCATTTTATTGAACCCAAACAAGTCTATATTACGTATATATTTTGCACAAAATAGAGAGTAGATCAATTACTATATAGTTTGGTACTTACATACTTCAAGTTAGACCTGTTAGGAGACATAGCTATTACATGTCATATTCTTTCTCAACTGTCTTCGACCGATGTGAATTTGACCTCGTTCAACATTGAACATTTACGTAAAGACTCGCACAAACGAAGAAAAATTTTCGCCTATCGCACACAACTTTTATATTATTGACTTGTTTCGAGCAGAACATCATCAGATGAATAACAGTGAGTCCATTAAATGGAGCTGTGAAGATTTTAGTGGAAGGCCTATGTCTATTACTGGACGAAGGAGGACTGTCGAAGAGGAATATGATGGATTCGTATTAAGAATTATGTGGAGATTTTAGGGGAAGGCCTATGTCTATTACTGGACGAAGGAGGACTGTCGAAGAGAAATATGATGGATTCGTTTTAAGAATTATTGGTTGATAATTTACTATTTTACTAAGCACATCAAATTCTCATATCATGGTAAGCGTGTATAATAATTATGAATACCATCTTGACAAAGTAGGAAAAGTACCATTTTTTTTAATGGTTTATGTTTAATCGACTTTAAATTGATACTTACCATTTGATGTGGATTACATGAAAATTGTTCGAAACACAATTGTTCGAATGCGCAATTGTACGAATAACAATTTTTCGAAAATCAGTTATCAGAATGACAATTGTCCGAAAGCAAATTATTCGAACTAACATTTGTTGGAAAACCAATTAACCGAATTTAATATATTTTTGTGTCATTATGTTGCCTCCTTTGACATATTTGTTGCCAGTAAAATATATTCGATGGACTATTATTACTTGTTGTATTATTGTTGGGTACGTATGTTTGCACATTTTTAATAACTGATGTTTGACAGCGCGGGATAGCCTAGTTTGTACACCAGTTTATGTTTATCTAGTATTCACTCCAATTTAGTTATTTTATTATAATATTATAGTTACTTTTTTTAAATATATAATGCAACTGGCTCACGCCAGTCGCAATTATAACTACAAACAAACCTAACCAACCTATTTTTACCAAAGTTTTGTAGGTTTAGGTTTAAAAAATAGGTGTACATCCTAGGATATCTGACAGCGCGGTGCGTCGCCATGTTGTTTATTCCATAGATTTTTATTATACATAATATACTATGTAGATATAGTACTCCGTGCAAAAAGTGAGTCATTTTGTTATAGCCGAAAAACAGTGTTGTCGAAAAACAATAATTTTTAATTTTTTCCGCGGCAACATTTTGGCGGAAGACTACTAGCGCCCCTGACGGCGTGAGAGAACGACAAGGAAGCTAGCAGCTAGCACGCGCTATGGCACGCGTTCTCTTGGCATTCGACACTGGTGAAGGACGGACGGTTTGGTGTGACGCCGTCATCGGTCGACACGTGCTCCCGATGGCGGCCATATTTTCGACGGCGAGGAAGTCTGTGTGACAGGACCCGTCACGCGCATGGACGCTGATGGTGCCCCAGAACCAAGATGAGGGCATCAACAGGCCAGGAGGTTGGAGGCAGAGCGCAGTGTGGGGCCACCGCGTAGGGAACGCGGCGGCTCGCAGATTGGACCACGAAGGGCAATCCGTGTCGTCTGGAGCGTCGGTTTGCCTCCGGTGAGGCCCCGACTGGTATGCCACCTCTGTCGAGATGCGCCGTCATAGCGTTCCGTGGGGCACAGAGCCAGCCATGGGTGACGGTCTGGAGGAGGAGATCAGGAGGAGAAGAAGAAACCACGCCGGACACGAGGAAGACCTGCTAGCCTGATGCAGAGGCTGGGCCCCACCGATCTACCGTCACCACGTGGAAGACAGTGACATGCCTGGAGTAAGGATGTCGCTGTACCCTGGGGCGGTATATTCTGGTCGGCGTCTTTTCGTGTGTTCGCGTGTGTTTGACAGTTCGTTTCGATAAATGCCACGTGTTTCTGTTTTATTTGTTGTCTGTTGTTTTGTTTTTTTATTATTTTATCGCCATGGACCATTTGTGAACATTATAACTAAAAAAAAAACGCCGTACTAAAACAAATTTTAAGTGTCGTCATCATTTGTCTCCTTTTCTTCCCCACACCTTGGCTTGATGTTTCCTCGTGGCAGACGAGAGGTCTCATCAATTTGTTTTCGATTCATACAAAATTTGCTAACTACGACATCTAGTATATTATAATAAAAATCTATGGTTTATTCCTCTCACAATACTACCAACATGACGTCTAAAAATTCGAACAATTGTAAATTCTGATAATTGTGTGTTCGGAAAATTGTTTTTCGAAAAAATGTGATTCGAATAATTGCCATTCGTAAAATTGATTTTCGTAAAATTGAGCATTCGAATAATTGTTTTTCGAATAATTTTCCTGTCACCAATGGAATAGGCGTGATGACAGTATGAAAAAATCATTGAAATTATAATTTTATAAGATGAAATAGGTTATATAGATTGGAAAAAATATATTTATTTTCATTTTAAAAGAGCGAATAATATTAATATTATTAAAATAAAAATACAAAATATGTAAGTCCGCCATTTTATGAGAAACACCAATCAGAGTGAATCAATAATTATGACGTCACAGTTTCAATACAATATATGAAATTACTTTGCATCGAACAAAGACTTTTGCTCGTCAGAATTTAGAAACGTAAAAACTTACATATAAGCGTATTATTATTATTCTATGCATATAAGTACTTTATTTATCTATAATTTAAATACAACTTACATCTCGAAAATCGATAAAATATGTTCCTTCTTCTCGCTACATTATGTGTTCATAAACTAAAAGCATACCTACGCGGTACTGTGGTAGACATGACAGTTGTAAAGCTGCGTTGCACCGCTCAATTGCGTCGATTCTGTTCACTGCGACGGGTGTGTTAACTCACTCCTTCGAAATGTATTGGCTCACGGCGCAGTGAGTCGTGAGTGCTAGACAGGGAGAATGCGAACAGTGTTAGGGTATTGAGTTATTGAGTTGCCTGCTTTTTAACCGACAAACTATTACTTTTAAAAGTAGAATCGGGATTTTTAACCGACATACTATTACTTTTAAAAGTAGAATCGGGAAAGTTGTGATATTTTTAAACATGTAGGTACATGAAATATAATGAATTCAATAATAATCTTTGCTTATATAAAATACAATACCTGCATATTATACTTTTATTATTATTTTTTAACTAGCTTAATGACCCGGCGCAGTGAATAGGCGTGATGAGAGTAAGAAAAAATCATTGACATTATGATTTTAAAAAATAAAATAGGTTATTGAGGTTTAAAAAAATGTATTTATTTTCATTTTAAAAGAGTGAATAATATTAATATTATTAAAATAAAAATACAAAATATTATAGACTGCCATTTTATGAGAAACGCCAATCAGAACGAATCAGAGCGCATGACGTCACGATATTCTAGGTTCACGTCCAGTTTTGCCATTTGCGGCACTTGTGCCGATTTCGGGAAATTCAGACTTGCGTCGGCACTTAATCGGGAAACGCTTTAATTCGGCACTTTTTGGGATTAGAATGTATAAAAAAAATATATATATTTTTGTTTATACTAGATGTATTAATTTTGTATTTTTTACGTCTAAATAAAAGTTACTATTATTATTAGTAGTAGTAAACATACAAAGTAAATATAAGTTATTTCATTTAAATAAATATCATTCTATTATTTCACTGGTGCTTACATAGTTTTAGCTATTTCTTTTTGTTTGTATCTTTGTTACTAGCCCCGTCACTAGGCATGGCCTGTGCTGAGGTAAGCTAATAGTTTTATGTTATTGTCTATTACGTTGTTTATTTAGTAAGTATGTATGTAGGTATGTCGGTTAAAAAGCAAGCAACTCAATAACTCAATACCCTAACACTGTTCGCATTCTCCCGGTCTAGCACTCATGACTCACTGCGCCGTGAGCCAATACATTTCGAAGGAGTAAGTTAACACACCCGGCGCAGTGAACTGGGTCCATGCAATTGAGCGTCGTAACGCAGTGGTGTTACACAGGCCTAATGCCTAATTCGCGGGAAACTTAAGATGGCCTATTTTGACGTTTGGACATTCATGAAGTTCTTTATATGCTTATTGCCTAATTAATGGTAAATATTTAGTAAATTAATTATAGTATTGAGAGCTAAATGTGGGGGAACAAATACTGTACTTCATTGTAAACGCATACTTAATAAAATACACTTTCTGTGTCTCGCATTGCCAAATTTAACTACTTGTTTCTCGTTTATATTCGCGTGGGACGAAAACAAATACCTCAGTAGGTGTTTTTTTCGACGTGTTTGTACATTTAGGGACCGCACAACACTTATGCACTTTTGAATTTATTTTAAATACACAAATCGTCTTAGAATACATATAGTACATATAGTAGTGATATGCGGTCTACGAAACCGTGACGTCACCGTCAGCTCCGACGGACGCCATTACACTGCAAGCGTTTTTTGACGTAAATGTCAAATTGGATTTTGAAATGGCAATTTTTGCTACTAAACCTTTATTTTATGTTGAAATGTATATATATTTGAAAACAGTGGATGCGTAAAAACATCGTGAGATAGTTTCTCAAAATTAGTCATCATGCCTATTGTGGAGAGTCATGATTTCACAATTTTTAAGCGTATTCTTTTACATCATTTTATCAACGGGTATCATGTAGAGAGTGCACACTGTGAGTTTCGTCGTGATATTATGTTTGTATGTATGGCGTACGGCGTGCTGCGTTCGGCGAACTGAATTATCCTTTTTGTGTCCTCTCTACAGCCCAAACCATAAGTCCTATCGACTTCATATTAACATCATATGTGTAAAGTGCGTAGACCTAGAGCTGATTAGTTTTCCATAGATATCCGTTAATTTCTTCTCTATGATTTCATCTGTCCAAATTTTCAAAATGCTCTTACGGTCTGGAAAATCGAATTTTTTGTATACTGTTTGAAATTTCGATACTACAAATATACACTCATCAAAAATGCATTCAATGATTGTCAAAATTAAAGGAAAAAAGTCTATTGTTTGCCATATCAACGTGAAATAAATTTCATATTTGTATGAAAAATGTATATAACAGAAGTAAAATAGCTTCTGTAAGGGAAAATTGAGTGATCAACTTCATATTTATATTGCATGTGTCTCTATAGACAAGTGTTGTTTTTTCTCTCCACTTCTATCTTCTTCAAGGGGTAGGCAGTGAGAACCGAACACCGCATTCTTCTATCTTAACACATACATCGCCTCATCAACATTGATACACTGTCTCATACATGCTCATCTTGCTAGTAATGCAATTTTACTTAAAATTTCTCAACAGGTATCATGTAGAAAATACATACTATGAGTATCGTGACAATGTTTTTGTGTGTATGGTGTATTGTGAAAACTTTTGTCCTCTGGGAATCTTATATTTGTTTAATAATCTAATAGAAATGTACTTCATAAAAATGTATTTAGAGATTGTCAACATTTCAAGAAGAAAAAAATGAACGCTTACTATGGTGTGGTGTGGAGTTTAGTGATGGCCACAACCCACTCGTTTTTTTAATGAGGATCAGCCACCAATAGAGGAGGATTTGTGCAAATATCAAGTTTGTTTTCTGCGTCTGCGAACAAAATAAAATAATAATTTTATTTTTTATATGTTTAAAAAAACAATTCATCGTTTGTTAAATTATCCACTATCCCCATAGAAGACATTTAAGTAAGATGATTCAATTCGTTCGTTATGAAAATATATTATCTATTGGTATTTTTTTACCTACATGAAAAATGATAATACCTGTTTAAGAAGAAAATCGAAGGTTCTAGGCTAGCGAGAGGTAGCGAAGGAGAATTTAATGTTTCCCGGCAGATGGCGGTAGGTAAAATGGATAGCTTTCTGAATATTTACTAAAGCAGGGATCGGAAAAATACGGACTAATAAAATTAATCAACTTTTTTTTATGACTAGTTGCGTGTAATACATGGGATCCAACTGCCGATAGCGATATTACGTATAGTTGAAGAATAAGTACCAAACTATAAACCCATAAATACAAATTATTTAATATTTTAAGATATTTGGTTTTCTATACAACACATGTACCTAGGTATGTATGTCAAGATAGGATAGTATGGAGGTCAGTCCTTTTTTCCTACACAGAATATGAAAACAGCATGGTAGTATGGAGATTACGTATCAAAATATTAAGTCTTCTTAAATATTGTGTATAGCCGACTGCCATACAAATTGTATGAAGCGATGTGGTCACTAAATTCAATTTTTATAAAAATTGTTAAAAAAAATTGAGATGTACTGCTACAATGATAATATTTTTTATAGAAAATCAAATTATGTAGTTGGAGTGTTTCGGCTTTTTTCGATATTTTTAAAAACTTTGGAAATATAGGCAGTTAAACACATAAATTTGTCATAAGAAAATTATTTTAAGTAAATTAGTAGGTACTTAAATAAAAAATAAAATAATAAAGCTAAAAAAATATTTATGGAAAAAAGCTTATTATAATAAGTAGATATTTTCGCAATGTTTGTCATTCAAAAATGTGCTCTGAAATCATCGTTTCTTATAAATCTATTTCATAATATCGCTCATCGCCCATAACCGCGTGTCGCCTTAATCGATAACATGGCAAGTGTTAATTAATTGACAGACGTGCACGCATTTTATTACATAGCTCTTTTATTTCAATTTCGCCAGTCAAGGTCGCCGAATTATACGAGTCAAATAGAAAGTAAGTACCTACATGCGAAAGTAACAGTATATGTATGTATGAGGGATCAAAAACGATTTAAACTTAGATTAAATCGGTTAATAACTAATCAAAGTAATTCATACTGTTTTCAATCAAATCAAAACGCACGACAATGGGTACCAACATATTATAGATAAGCCTTGTTACAGATTTCTATAACAGAATATACCATTGGATAAAGACATTTTCCATGCTTAGGAATACACATTGGTATAGTTCCCGGCAAATAACTTAAATAATTTTCGACGTTGAATAAGGCGGTTTGAACATATACCAACCAACCAAGCTATAAAAACACAAATTTGCTCTCTGCGTATATCCACGATGTATTCTCAAGTTATTTGCCGCTATCTGTATTTAATTAGTTTAGTTTTGTGTGAAAGAGTTGCAAGTGGATGAGTTGTGAGAACATTATTATGTACAAGAGGTCGCCTTTCAGATGCATGCAGACAAATTATAAATAGGTAGGTACCTAACTATGTCGAGTATCTACCAAAATATAAATAGGTAGGTACCTAACTATGTCGAGTATCTACCAAAATATAAATAGGTAGGTACCTAACTATGTCGAGTATCTACCAAAATATAAATAGGTAGGTACCTAACTATGTCGAGTATCTACCAAAATTCGCTATAGAAAAATAATCCAACTGTCGATTCGTTCAAGAGAATGAAATTCTTTTGAAGGAAGAAGCAGGTTTAATCCAAGACGCGTGTATGAAGGAACATTTTGTATGGCCTAGTGAACTTAGAGGCTTCGCAGCATATATTTTTCTGTACATGAATTTACTCAGAATTCGGAGTAGAACATTTTATGTGAGTTTTGTGTGTCTGTGTGTGTGTCTGTCCATCCCCCCCTTATAACTTTTGATCCACTCAATTTACAGAGCCCAAAATTTCAAATTACATAAACAGGTATGGGCCTACAAAACTTTTATCCTCAGAATGGTGAATTTTTGTTTCAGTCAGGGGTTATTAACTTTTGAATTTTTACTTTATTTTTCCATATATCTCAGAAACCATAAAAGATAGAACGTTGAAAATTGGTATAGATAAATATAGACAAATACAAAATCTCAAATTGGTTTTTCTATATTTATTTCTTGCCGCACATGCTGTTATGTGTTCATGACAACTAACTTAACAAAACATTCTGTGCTGTCGTTTGACATAGAGCTCAAAATCGTGTTCATCTGAACTGTGGTACAAATATTATTATAAAGAAGGTTTCAGTTGAATTTGTGAATAAGACTTTGAACCGGGTTCAATTGAATTGTGATTCAATAATGATTCGAGATTTATTTTTATAAAAAAACACTGAAAGTAGTTACATTTTATTTATAAGACCGTAAAATACTTCCTTTTGTGCGAGATTTGTGAACATCACGACGATGAACTGATAAAATGAAATTCGATGAAAAATATTGACGACTCCTCTATAGAGAGATTCCACAGTTTGGATACAGTCATAAATACCTTTGTTCCTTATAAAATATTTAAGGAATCCATTATCCAAAGATATTTTACCATCCTATCTATTTTACAATCAAAAGGTAGGTACCTCACCCCGTCTTTGTAATATGGTCCATAGGATTCAATATATTATTATCGACAGTATGATACAAACGAAATTCTTTCGAAATTCTACGACTACTTAAGAATTAAAAAGAATATAATTTAATATTGGATACTCTCACCATATTATTTGCCTTTATTTTGTTCATCAACCTTTTTCAATATAGACCTACCTACCTACAGTAGGTATAACTAAAAAATTAAATTTGCTTTTAATACTCTCTTCGAATATTCTTACTTCCTGATACTTCTATTTTTTTTTGTTGATAATCAAATAAGTAGACGTTATAATTTTTATTATTTCAATAACCAAAGTATGGGGGTTCAAATCTCTAATCGGCCGATTTCGTTCACTTATAGCCCAATCATGTACGCAAGTTAATGGAATATGTGAAGATGCATATATTTATTATAAACTTATAATAAATCTGGATGCGGTCTGCTCAAGATAGGGATCTGTGGAGGTCTTAGGGGGAGGCCTATGTCCATTACTGGACGAAGGAGGGCTAAAGGAGAAGAATAATAAATCTACAAAATTATATTGATAAAAATCGGTTAAAACCATAGTTAAAATTGTGATATATAAATTGCATACTCTAAGGCGCATGATAAAATAATGTCAGGCCAGGAATTCAAAAATGCAATAAATTATTGTATGTCTCGCAAATAATGCTAAAGGTTTATTAGATTATAAATTTGGTACCTACCCAATCACGTTATATAAGAATATTTACTTAACAATCTACAGTATTAACAAACTTTCTCAATAAAATAATTTTATAGTTTCAAATATAAATTAATTTAATATGAGCATAGATCAAATTAATAATCAAAGCGTTAAAAAAATCAATAGCACAGACAAGTTAACCGCCTTCTATGGATAATTCAAAAACGTTCCAAACATTAAACGCGCGATAAAATTTTTCCCGCTTTTCTTGGAAATGTTTCAATATTTATCCGCCAGACAGCGCCGATTGAATCAAACACATACGTAAAAAAAATACTCGCGTGAAAAGATGCGCGCGTTATCTGACAGTAGATTGGTAGGTACTCACTGTAGTCAACATTGGAAATTGATTCGAGTTTTGATACATTGTTTGGTATTTAGTTGAATGTTCACTTTTACAGCTTACAATCGAATAAACAATTAAGTCATTGTGTAGTATACAAACCACAAACTTACATACTCCATTTGTAATATTTTAACGTAACACGAATTCAAAAATGTTACTTTCTTAAAATATAGTTAATCATTTACAAATAAAAGTAGGTATGTTACCCAAAAACAAAGCTTAGTTGTGAACGTGTGAATGTATTATATTATTATAGTGAAGGATTACATTTACAAGTGGTAAAAAATAGGTAAGTCAATTGATACTAGTTTTTAAAGAGGTAAGCATTTTTTTAATATACATAGGTACTTACATACATTCATCGATTAATGATTTTTAGAAACTTGGTTAATTGATATAAATATTCTTTCATTAAATTTTCTCAAAGCGTTTACGTTACGTACATATTTCAATTTGTAAAATGCGCACTATAAAAACTGAATTTTTCTCAGCTCAAATTAAATTATTTTCTAAATATTTGTTTTCATCTAGCCGTATTCCATTCAAAAATATACATACGTCTTTTTACCAAATTTACTTATTTATTACTTTTACATTAATTTTCCAACCATAGTATAATCTAAGTTTTCAACATATTTTTTCTACTATCCCATAACATGTTTTTAGAATAAATATGTTTTCTTATTTTTATTTTGAAATATTTATTAATCATTAAATTAATAAATATTGACAATAGTCATATTTACTGTTGATTTTTTTCTAATATCATTCTAAGACCACTGATTGCAACATATTAATTTGTAAATTTAACAAATAAAACTGGAAAAGTATTTTATCACAAAAATTCGATTTATTACGACCGAACGCTTTCGCCGGGATGACTCGGCATCATCAAGGTCCAAATGAAACAAGATCAATCCAACTCTGTCAACACAGAAACTTTTATTAATATTTTGCTCTTTGAAACAATCGAGTTTTGAACTTTTGATTTTAGCGATTGAAACAGCGTTTATAGAGACTTGGTCGAGATCGGATTAGAACCCTCGTCCCTTGATTTATAGTACATAAAATTACCGCCACCGATCTATCTGTTTTTACTATCATTATATTATATCCGGGAATATTTTTTATAAAATATTGATTGTACGTAAGACATTGAATATACATAATTAAATTTAATAAAAGTGGCGTGATGTAAGGTCAAATTGATAACCTAACATTAAATGTCAACATGTGTTTTTATTTCTTTGAGTCAAGATCGTTTATTTACTATCGAAAATTAGGTTAATTTTTTCAATATGAGAAATTTTAAGTAATGTGTGAAACACACACATATATTATCCATTAATTTTATAAAGATAAATATATCACTATGTAAATACTGGTTAAGAAACGTATTGATTCTTAACTAGGTAGGTAGGTACTTTAAGGTTTTTTTTTCGACAGACAATTCTTGGTGAATCTTCATGTTGACTTAATAAAACATTTGGTTTATTTCACTGTTTTTTTTTAAATTAAAAGCACTAACCGGTATTGCTCAATCTAAGAATAATATAGCAATCTGTCGATGGTCTTATCGATACTTACCATGATTTTATGACGATGGTCATCGATTGACTGTGAAGACTGTGAAATAAATAGACATTCAAAAATGTGTCTCCGCCGAGAGTCAAACTAGGGAACCTTTAAAACCTTTGAACCCTTAAGCCCGCCTGACACGAGGCAATATTCCAACTCATGTGGAATATGAGTTGAAAAGTAGCGTTTGCAGTGATTTTTGAAGTCGTGACCTGAAAGTGTGTATCTCTTTTGTCTATCCTTATCTTTCATACAAAGGAAGAAATATTTCTTTAATTCATAATGTTTTTTAAAGTTTTTTTTCGTATTCTTTTTGATTGATCAAGACGTACATTCCTAGCTATAAAAAAATCGGCACATCGGAGTTCTTCGATATAATTGCTATGATTTGAAATGTTCTTACTACTGTTTTTTAGGATATTGCTTCTCGCATCACTATATATTTGGCCTTTAATAATAATAATAATAATAAGAAAAAAAAGCCTTTGATAGTGTCCCCCACTCATGGTTAGTAAAAGTTCTAGAAATATGTTTACAAAATTGACATAAAACTTGTAGAATTTTTAAAACAAATAATGAACACCTGGAACACGACAATATACCTAAAACTAAACAACAAAATGATAAAATCAAAACAAATAAACATTAAAACCGGAATCTTTCGAGGTGACTCCCTAAGCGCACTATGGTTCTGTATCTCCCTCAACCCACTCTCCAAGATGCTGAACAAAACCAAACTTGGCTACAAAATCACAACACACAACTTAAATACCAATCCTATAGAAATCAACCACCGATATACATGGACGATTTAAAACTATATGGCAAAAATAATGACGAACTAAAACAACTAATTTATAAAACTGAACGCTTTAGTAATGACATAAAAATGAAATTCGGTATTGATAAATGCAACACATGCTCAATAGTAAGAGGTAAAGCCAAGGAACACACGGGAAGCACCTTGAAGGATACGAATGAAATAATACGCGCAATGGACGAAGATGAATTTTATAAATACTTGGGAATTCTCCAGAACCCAAGCATAAAAGATAAAAAGATAAAAGAAACCACCAAAAACGAATACCTTAAAAGACTAAATATCCTCCTCAAAACACAACTAAATGGAAAAAATATGACTAAAGCAATAAACACATACGCAATACCAGTACTAACATATACATTTGGAATAATTAAATGGACCAATACGGAACTTTACGATCTCAACATTAAACTCAGAACAACATCATCAAAACATAGAATTCACCACGAACATTCAGCAATAGAAAGATTCACACTGCCAAGAGAGGAAGGAGGAAGAGGACTCATAGACATAAAAAATCTACACCATACACAAATAAATAACTTAAGGCAATACTTCTACACAAAACGAAATAGCCCAATACACAACGAAATCATAAACATAGATCACACATACTCACCACTTACACTTAACGACAACGAACGCAATCTAGAAATAACAACACATGACGCAAAAATTGAAACATGGAAAAATAAAACATTACATGGAATACACCCAAGTCATCTACAACAACAACATATTGATAAAACCCTTAGTAATAATTGGCTCAAACACTCAGACCTATACGCAGAAACAGAAGGATTTATCATAGCTATTCAGGACAAAATAATAAAAACAAAAAACTACACGAAACATATTATAAAAGACAATACAATAACAAACGACACATGCAGAAAGTGCAAATTACAAAAAGAAACAATAGAACACATAACAGGTGGCTGCTCAACTCTTGCACCGACAGAATATACAATAAGACACGATAACATCTGCAAACACATATATTTGGAACTAGCCCACAAACATAAACTTATCGAAACACACCCCAAGTGGTATCAATACACACCCCCAGCTGTAACAGAAAATGATAACTACAAACTATACTGGAATAGAGACATAATCACAGACAGAACAAACCTACATTACCGACCAGACATTACATTAATCGACAAAATACATAAACACACATATCTAATAGAAATATCGATACCAAATACAGCAAATCTACAAAAGAAACATTTAGAAAAAATAGATAAATACATACCTTTAGCAGAACAGATAAAATCACAGTGGAAACAAGAAAAAGTAACAATAGTCCCAATAATATTATCGTCTACAGGCATCATACCAAAAACTCTCCAAAAAAATATAGACATACTAAAGTTACCCCCATACGTAATCACCAACATACAAAAAACTACAATTATCAACACATGCACAATAGTCAGAAAATTTCTACAGGTACCACTTTAAACAACTACACACAACCACACAGACACACAACCACACAGACACACAAACACATAGCCTCACAACCTGAGTACGCTCCGTTGTGAAGGAAACTACCGAACCATAACCGAGATCAATCTCCAATAATAATAATAATAATAAAGGTTTCTTTATTTCTCTTATAACAAAACATTATATTCATAAGAAGACAAAAAAAAATAATGTGAATTAATTTTTATGTGAATTAACTTTGAATGTATGGTTTTAAGTATTAGAAATACATTCCATTTATTTTCAAAAAATCTCATTTTTCTATGAAAATGGATCTTCTAATGAGAGTTGTTCGTTTAATATGCTAAAAAACTCCTTAGTTTTTTTTCCTATCCAATCAAGATCGCGTACATTTTTTTGTTAGAGCGTCTCATTTGATTTTCATAATATTTCGAAACAGGTAATAAAACTCAAAATGTAATAAAAACAAGCGAAAATCATTAATGCACCCAAAAATGCAAGTTATTTGACAGTCAAGAGAGATAATTGCTATTATATCGATATGTAATTTCATTATAATGTTTTTAGAGTGATAACATTTTCAATTCATTTAAATGATATCGTGTCAGGCACAATGTCATTTTTTCAGTTCATATTAAAATATGTTGAAATATGAGTTGTAATATTAACTGGTGTCAGTCCGGCTTTAGAGATTCAAACCTTTGGCTCAAGAATCAGATCAGGAAACTAGGTAACTGGAACACGAAGGTTGACAATTTGTTGTTCAAGCCCTGTTATACACAATAAAATACACCTGAATCCTTTAAGAGGGCATATAACGCTAAATCTAGTGAAGGGAAACATGATATTATTATATTAAAATCGCCTTAAACTCTATGAAGTTACGTGTTAGTAAGGGTAACTATGGCGTGCGTTTGAAAGTATCTGTGATTTAAAACATTGGAAACACAAAATTTCTTATTTTTTTGCGTTTTAAGAAAAAAAACGGTCATTCACATTGAATATGTGCAATCTTTAAGCAATAAAATATTTATTTCTCTACGTCATATACTTATGAAGCAATTTAAAAAATGCTCTCAAATCTCTGATTTTAAAATGCGATGTTAGCAGGAGCGTTCCTAGAACCTTCGTACCACGCAAACCCTGAAATAAAGTTCGATAATGAAAATAAAAAAAACCAGCAGATAATGAATACTAAAAATATTTGCAATTATAATCATATTCACAAAAACGAGAAAAAGTCTTACCACAAAATACAATTTTAATGCTTTTGTAAATAAACATAAGTAAACATCGTACAATTTACAAACTTCATCACGAAAAAAACTTACTTGAGTAACAGTACTTAACGATAATATGAGAAAGTCAAACTAATGAGAAAATAAATCTTAGAAAAACTAGTTTAATTTTAACCTTTACTAACTAAAAAAAATTATGAACACGTACATTTTAACGTACACGTATAGTTGTCGCCAAATAACTTTAACTTTAAGCAGAGAAGGGGGGCGATTCGCACGTAAACCAACGAAGCAAAAAGACACAAATTTGCGCTCTGCGCAACCGGAAGCTCGTTCAATATGTTTGGCGAAAATTATACATATACTTAGCATAGTACCAAATAGACACTTCAAATAGTAAATGTAACGGACATACATATACTATTTGAAGCCGAACATAATATGAAATATAGTGCAAGGGAAAATTCCCATAAAGGAATATTTGTGTGAAAGAGAAAGCGATACAATAGCAAATCGTTTATAAACCGGCGCTCATATAACTGCGAACAGGTAGCGACGTTATACTTCAAATGCTATAAAATATTAAATTTGAACAGGCGATACTTTTGTTATTTATATTGTAATTTTTACCTGATGTATTTATTTTTTTATGAATTTCGTTGCTATATTTGTAGAGAGAAATCTATTTTTTTTTATTCTCTAATTATGTAGATTCACTACTGATGAAATAACTCGATGGATAAAAAAAATTGATCAAGATCGTGTCATCAAATCTATTCCTTTAAAAAATGCACACACCCTTCAAAAAATAAAAATAATAATAGTTATCTACGTAAATAATATGTTGAGAAACTTAACTTATTTGAAATTTTATCAAATGCAACTTAATTTTATAATAAAAGAAACTCTCTCACGCGACTCGCTATTATTTTTAAAGACGAAAACTAAAAAAATAAGGGGAATAGAGATTTATGAACCTACACATCAAACTATTATTTCATTGTTGTATTTTATTGCATCCTTCATATTTTTCGGTTAGGTTTAGTTAGTCTTCAATGATAATAGCGACTGAGTCTGATATTAGCGTCATTTGAGGTTAGGAATAAGTTTATTTTGCTTTGGCATTTGGTCACATTTTTAAAATAAATTGTGTTTTTCAATATATTATTTTTTATTTTAAATATTTTCGCGCTTAGGTAATATCAATTTTGACAGCTCATCCGACATTGGTAAAAATGAGATGTGGTCTATTCTAAGATCTAATGTTTTTTGCGTGTATTGTATTCAATAGAAGTTCGTGTACAAAATAACTGTAGGGACTTGACGCTACTCCTAATATCGACGTACCTACATATAAATTTATATTCAACTTCCAAGTGTCACATATAGTCAAGACTGCGGATGATTTTAATTAACACGGCAATGAAAATATATAATTTCTTTTACAGTGACAAAGGTCGATGCATTGTATAATAATATTATGTAATTTCATTCCAGCTTACCGTGAATATTTTATTTACTGCAACTATGCTATATCATCGTTTACTGACTTATTTATTTTCACCTGCCTGTCCGTACTGGAACTTTGCATTTGATTTTAAACTAACTTCTCTGGCCAGTTTGAGCTCAGAAATTATCAGAAATTGTGTATTACCAATTACAATGTTATAATGTGTTTTTTCGTTAATCGCTAAAATTGCATAGCGGTATAACTGCGAAGTATTCGAATTGACTAATAAAAGTTAGCAAAAACATAAAAAAAATATTCCAAAACTTTTGGGGTCTGTGACCTGGGTTTTTTTATTTTTTTTTTATTAATTTATTGAATACAACAGCTATAACAGTTACACAATTATAAGTAGGTACATTTCAATATTTATGGCGCCAATAACTTTAAGATAAAATTATTTTATTATCGCTTCTATGTTTGATCGCTTCATTATGGCTATTTGATTTTACAAAAAAATTATGTATTTTAAACATATTTATTTCATGATTACCTACCTAGGGGACAAGTCTGGTTAAACAGTGAAATCAACACCATTTTTATTACCAATATTCTTGATATAATCATCATAATATGGAGTTCTATAATAACTTAAAGACTTGCCCTCCAGATTAATTTTATTCAAAAAAGATAAAATACTTGGATAATCCTAATTTCCTGGTAATTTACACAGTTTAAAAGCACTTATGGCCCATTTAATATTTGCCTAGTTAAACACAGTTTTAGCCAATACCAATCATCTCTATTGGTTCTATATTTAGGCCCTATATTGTTCTTCCTCAATAGGGTTTGCTATACTAGATCCAGGAATGTGCGCTTTAAACATTTATTTTAGCAATTAATTAAATGAAAACTTCTGTACTTGTGTTAATTGTAGTGGTGTACCCAACTTTGTGTACACCACTACAATTATAATTTTTATTCAATTGAATAAAAATTCCTCTACATGGTACGAGAACAAAGTCCCCTTACTCACGAAGATACAAAGTATACTAAAATAAATATACAA
This sequence comes from Molanna angustata, assembly GCA_963576475.1. NCBI lineage: Eukaryota > Metazoa > Arthropoda > Insecta > Trichoptera > Molannidae > Molanna > Molanna angustata. The sequence goes on along the minus strand of OY754971.1, from coordinate 6,867,634 downwards.
TATATAGACTTAAAGTAAACATAATGGGTGGAGTGTAGGCTGGGTAACAATATTTTGGAGGGTGGGGGATGCGATGCAATACATATTAATTTGAGTTATTGGTTAATTAATTTTTGTATTGGGAAACATATTTAATATAGGGTTATTAGGGAATTGTGATTGGTTATTAATTATATTATTTCTCATATTTACGTTTTTCCTGATTTCCAAGATTTCCAGGCTGTCTTACTGTCTATCACTTAAATTACTATGGATTATTTTTACGCCTAAATTATTAATTTATTGAAGTATGGTTATTTTCGATTAAATGTTAATTAATTGTAAAATGATACCACAAAGTAAATAACAATCATTTATCGATTATGTGATTTATTTTAACGTTTCTTCCCCGGTCTCCGTGAATTGGCCATTAGAAAGCCTTATTGTATTGAGTGCATTGGCTTTGTCTTTTGCCACTGTGACGCCCAGTTTTGCCTTATCTGGAGTGCTTTCAATACTTTGACAGTAATCCCTCCAAGATGCTCTTTTGGCTATCCTCTGCTCTTTGTTGTAACTGATAAGGACCTTTCTGTACGTGTTCTAATTTCCCGTTATACGAGCTGAATTCAATTTCTTCCTAGCATTCACTCTCAATTCTGAGAGGTCCTTAGTCCACCAAGGCACACATTTTATTGAATTCATGGGTTTGGTAGGACAATTGTTTTCAAGAGAAAAATATTAATGGTTGGACCTTTCCAACTATGTTCTCTATATCTACTGTTCTATAGATTTTTATTTCTATACTTTCTAATTGTTCCTTTAGGTCCCTATAGTAATCCTTCCCAATATGTCTTTTTTGGATATCTATAGGTACTCATGGATTCAATTGTTGAATTTAGATTAAAGCATATGTATCTGTGGTCTGAGAAAGATATCTCCCTGGATACATGCCAGTTACTGATTAGGTCCCATATATTATCAAATCCTAACGTTAAGTCAATAACCTCCTTTCTATTAGAAATAATTTAAGTGGGTTTATTACCCGTGTTTAGTATTCCCATGTTTGTGGAAAACAGGTATTCCATTAGACTGCCTCCTCTTAAGTTGCTATTACTGCTCCCCCAAATGGTATGGTGTGCAATAGCATCACATCCAACTAGCAGTTGGATGTGTACGAACATATAAATAAATAACAAGCAAAGTGCGACCCGTGATCAATATGCGTCAAAAATATAAACTTTTAAGTAAGTATTTATTTTTTTCAAAAACATTTTTACTTAATCATTACATTCGCACGCATTGCAATCGAAAAAAACTGAAAAAAAATCTCGCTATGTGGATTTTGTTTAATTTGATATATTGAAATGTCTATGTACTCTACACACGAGAGCTTGCACTTTGGTAAATGTTTTTCTTACTGTGCATCTTTTTCTATATTTTTTTATTGTTTTTTTTTTTATTTTTGGTAAATTATGTTTTATAAATTTAATTAAATAAAAAAACTAATAAAGTCTGAATAATTCTCGATGCGTTGAATTTTTTGAATTTGATTCATCGAAAAAATCAAATGAAAAATGAAATTTTATCGCTACGCGCAATTCTTAATTGGGAATAACTATCGAAAGATTGAAATTTTTTTCGCTGCGCGGCAATCATTTTTATTTTATAATTTCTTAGAATTACACACAAAATAATAAAAATATATTTATTTTTCCATTTCAATTATTTTACAATTGAGATTTTTAATGAAGACTTATAAGGTGTGTTTGCATTTTACTTCTGCTGCCCGCGTTGAATTTTTGGGATTTGATTCATCGAAAAAATCAAATGAAAAATACTGGCTGCGCGGCAATTTTTTATTTTGTGATTTCATAGAAATCGAATTACTCACAAAATAATAAAAATATATTTTTATTGACAAACATTTTTTTTTATATTTATTTCTCCATATTAATTATTTTACAATTGAGATTTTTAAGGTACATTTTATTTCTGCTGCGGCGGTTCACTTTGAATTTCCGAATTTGGCCCTTTGTCCCATAAGTTTTCCCAGCCATGCTGTTGTAGTGTATAACCTTTCACTGTTGCTATGTATCAACTATCACCTATCATCGACTAATACAAAAGTATTGATTAAAATTATTTTGGTACTTAGCCGATATTATTTAGTAGCCATACAAGATATGTACAATATATATTACTTGAGACAATAAATATCATAAGTCTCCAGAATGTGGCAACTTGTTATTGGGTGTGTGTTAAATTATTGACATAGTACGAAATATTTGTTTTAATAAAACATAATATGGTTCGTATACTTTCCAAATACACTTTCAATATTCTAATTTGTTACCCTGACTCGATACATTTTTTTAACGAAATCTAAAAAAAATACTTTTCAATCTGTATGCGTTGAACTATTTTTTTACTTGGTTGGTTGGTATTTGTTCAAACCGCCTTCTTCCACGTGTAAATGTGTATTCCTAGGCATGGAAAATGTCTTTATCCAAAGGTATATTCTGTTATAGAAATCTGTAACAAGGGTTTTCTATAATATGTTGGTACCCATTGTCGTGCGTTTTGATTTGATTGAAAACAGTATGAATTACTTTGATTATCTTACTAACCGATTTAATCTAAGTTTAAAATCGTTTTTGATCACTCATACTTATACATTAGTTACTTTCGCAGGCATGTAGGTACCTACTTCTCGAATTTTCTATTTGACTCGTATAATTCGGCGACCTTGACCCGACGAAATTGAAATAAAAGAGTAATAAAATGCGTACACGTCTGTCAATTCATTAACACTTGCCATGTTATCGATTAAGGCGACGAGCAATATTGTGAAATAGTTTTATAAGAAACGACGATTTTAGAGCACATTTTTGAATGAAAAAACATATCTACTTATTATAACTAAGCTTTTTTTCATAAATATTTTTTTACCGTTATAATTTAATTTTTTATTTACTATGTGTCTTAGATTATATATGTAATTCTATGCTATGTGTATATCCCTAAAGCTGGCTTGACACCAGGTGATATTGCAAGTATGATATGAAAACGGAAAGGTACACTTGGGTGCGCCAATTTGGGTGCGGATACTTGGGTCCGCCGGACACTTGGGTGCGAAGGACCAGGGCCGGATAAACGTGTTTTTGCGCCCGTAGCAATATATTTTAAACCGCCCCCCATCCTACATTTTTTTTGGAATTTTCAATGTAGAACAATTTAAAATTCCATCGGGTCTAAATTGAAAAATCATTGACATTTTTTACATACGCAACATCACGCCAAGCCTCTTTACAAGTACGCAAAGAGAACCGAACGCAATATCTGCGGATTTTTGATTTATATAATGACCTTTTTTGGATTTTAAGCGCCCTTTTTAAGACAACCGCTCTAACTTCTTGTTCCTTATTGTTCTATGATTTAACCGGCCCTGCGAAGGACACTTGGGTGCGACGGACACTTGGGTGCAGGCCCACATGGTCGCGAATTTTTAATCATATTACAATGAATTGAATAGAAATTTCCTACATAATAATAATAATAATTGTTTTATTTACTTTTAAAAAACAGATTAAGTATATTGGAACAATATTGAAATATCTTGAATTTATAGAAAGAAAAAAAATAAAGCATATTCTAATTATTTGGAATAATATTGTGTACCAATATAGAAAATTGTTTAATATCAGGCCAACCTAATGATATTCATCTAATATATCAACTCTTTTTGGGGGTTAATATAAATAATATTTTTATGTGTATGCTGTATAAGCATTTGTAAATTGATTTATTGTTATATTTTATTTCAAATAAAAAAAATAAAATAAATATTTTTTTTCTTTCACAGATATCCATGAGTTTTCAAGATGGAGAAAAAATATTTATCAAAAGAAAAACTTGCTGGATTTGAAAATTATAAGGTAAGGAAAATAATAAATAAATATATAGGTGGTGGCAGAGCTGTTAGAGCACTGGTTTAGTAATCCAGTGGTCGCAAATTCGAATCCTGCCACGACTTATTTCATTCACCTATAACACAAGAATTTATGCTTAGTTAAGGGAATATATGAGGATGTATATCTAATTTTTAAAAGGACATTATCATTCTTTATTTAAAAAAATACATATTTTTCAAGTATAGAAGCCACTAAATAATTGAGATATGAAATTACAAAACACAGTATATGTTGCGAAAATATCTTACTCACACTTACTCACCTAAATTATTTTTTCCCTATTGGAGATAGAGAGAAAGATCCGAAAGCAACATGCAAGTATATCAACTAAATTGTTTTCAAAAAACAATTCTTGCTACTTCTTGTACTTTGATTTAATCAGCTGTCTTAGTGTTTTTTTTATATGTACTGGTAATTTAATTATATATTATTTATAATTTTTTGTATCAATATTAATTATCCTATTGAATAATGCATGGAGTTTTCACTGGTCCACTAATAAAGCAGTGTACATTGTCTGTTTTATAAATAGTGTAGACTGTATAACTCTCTATAGACCAATAAAATAAATAAAATGAAATACTTCTCATATAGGTACCTATAGTTATCGAAAAACAATTTGAGCCAGTCAAATTTGTGTATTTTTGCTTGGTTGATATATGTGCAAACAGCCCCCCTCCATGGCGAAAAAGCCAAAGAAGTTGACATAAACTATACTCACTTACTCAGCCTCTTCTTGAGTCCAGTATCAGACAATGTCTTCTTGCTTGTAAACTTCTACTGGTCTCTGTCTCTCTTTCAGCCATCCTTATCCCGCCTCATATACCTATATTCTTCTAATATTTTGAGTTCTTACTTCCCATTTTACAGAATTTCTTCAATGTTATCATACATTCATCTTTCATTATTTTTATATTTACAGACCATCTTAGTAAACCCAAGATAAATTACAATATTTCTTTCTATTTTATATGAAGTACCTATTGTTTATGTTTACATACCATCTTAGTAAACCTAAGATAAATTACAATATTTCTTTCTATTTTATATGAAGTATTGTTTATGTTTACATACCATCTTAGTAAACCCAAGATCAATTACAATATCTCTTTCAATTTTATATTAAGTATTGTTTATGTTTACAGACCATCTCAGTAAACCCAAGATCAATTACAATATCTCTTTTAATTTTATATTAAGTATTGTTTATGTTTACAGACCATCTCAGTAAACCCAAGATCAATTACAATATCTCTTTCAATTTTATACTTCAAGTATTGTTTTAACACTCTTTATTTATTTAAATTATGTACAAAGAAGGGTATATTTCCATAAGTAAATCTCTTTCAACCAACACATGCATTGTAAAGCAATCAATGATGATTCGGTAAAATAATACTGTATATATAGTCAAAACAACATCAAAAGAAAGAAAAAAAAAATTTCGTTCAACATATTAAAGTTATGAGCGAAGGAAAGAGGGAGTCTCAATGGTATATAGTAAATATTTCAATAATAATATATGTTTTCTCTTACAGTATAGCTCACTGGATACAAGTATCCTGAGTATATATGTTATGCATCCATTTTGGAATTGGTGTGTTCAGGTAATTATTATATTTTATTAACATGACAGAATCATTAAAGTATATTATTTTCAAAAACATAAATGTATTTGTGTACTGTGTATGCGCAGTGGATATACAAATATTTTTTAATGATATTTATATCTCTGCGATTTCGTTTAGTGCGATCAAAACTATTTATCTACAATTCCTCAGAAATTTTACTTGAAATTATGGTTTAAATATGTAAAAATCTGTAATCTGTATATTTAATCTTATTTATAATATAATTTATTAATATATATTTAACATACTTATACAATCAAAAGGTATACGAAAAATTACACAGTAAAAAATATTTCCCTTTACCAGAGGTGCAAGCTTTTATGTGTGAAGGAATCATTTAAATACAAAAAAAATTAACTACACTATTTATTTTTTGATATTTTGCTATACAAAACAATGTGAATATTATTGCAATTAGTCAATATTTGAAATGCCTATTTTATTTTTCTTTTGAAATTATTTATTTCTGTTACCAGTCATAAATTTATTTCATGTTTATTGAACCACACCACTCCATTGTATGTGTAGTAGTGTTGTGCAAAACTTGTGTTAATTATTTTGTTTTTATAAATTCCTTCATAATATTTTATTCAAACAATGATTTGTATATTCTAATTATTTTCCCCTTATAATTTTGAAATAGAGTCAAGTAATGTATGGAGTTTTCATTGGTCCACTTGCTAAGTATTATTTTATTGTTTATCTACTATTTATACATAACTAGATTTAACTCTCAATTAATCAATAATTAATATTAATAGAAAACAATACAAGAAATTGAAAAATTTTATATTACAGAGTGTAAAACTTAAAAATTGATATTTTCATTTTCAAATTACTAAGAAGTTACATCACTTTCATAAAATGGTATTGAAGAATTATCATTTTACGTAATAAAATATTTAAATCAAACGTGACTTGAGCCAAGCCCATGTGGCTCGCCTATTCTGGCTGGTACTCTAGTCACCTTTGCTCGTGGGCCTGGATTCATGAATCCAGTGAAACCACGATTGCCTTTCTCTTTTGTATATATGTAATTTAACAAACTCATTTAATAAAAATGCTGAAAATATTTCATACAAAATTTGAATACTTTGTAGAGTGACTTGGTAGTGAGGACTATCGCATTGGCCACAACCCACTCGTTTAAACATGTGTCACTCACTGACTGCTTCTCATTTTGAGTGATGGCTGTGACCAAAATGATCATTTGTTTATTTTTTCAGTTTTGTCCCAAATGGGTAGCTCCAAATTTGCTGACATTTTCTGGTTTCATATTAACAATATTATCCTTTGTGATATTCTCGTGGTACGACTATGGCTTTTATGGAAAGATTGACAATAGTAACTACTTTGATTTCATCTTACCCAGGTGGGCTTGGTTGTTGACTGCGATCTTTTTGTTCATTGCTTACACATTAGGTGAGTTCAAAAATAATAATTAATATATGTCAGCAAAAACTTGTTGGTTTTATTGTGGAGTATGGTATATTATAGCATAGATACTATAGAATTTTTTCTACTGTGTACAACTCATACATATGTCTGAAAACGATTTACCCTTATAAATTCAGTGTTTAACAGTAAATCTTTTAAAAGTATTAATATTCAGGGGTTTATATGTAGCACTTTATTGGTTGGAGAAATGTTGGCATACTTAAGTTGAGATGGATAGATGGAGTTGGCATTGTGAACTAGCAGCAGAAGGCTGGGAACAGTGGAAGATGTATTGTCGATATAGACCAAAAAGTATTCTCATTATTGTGTTAAATTATCCAATGTGAAGAACTGAAATCGTGAAGATGCTACTGAAAGATCTGATACCTGACCCTACAGGAAAAAAAAGTAAATAAAAAGTAAAAAAAAGTAAAAAGTTTCGGATGGGTGGATGGCAGAGCGGTTAGCGCGCTGGGTTAGTAATCCAGTGGTCGCGAGTTCGAATCCTGCCTCGACCGATCCCGTTCACCTATAGGACAAGCATTTATGCTTAGTTTAGGGAACGTAGGAAGATGTATATGTACTTGTTTAACAAGGACATATTCATTTTTCATTTAAAAAAAAAAAAAAAAAAAATGGAAAAACCAAAGGAATGGTCTGCCACAGTGAAGTGTTCTGGCCCCAGTCCTGTTTAACGTCTACACTAATGACCAGCCCATCGGACCTAAAACAAAACACTTATACCTATATGCAGATGACCTAGCCGTAAGGCACAAGGCAATACTTTCGAAGAAGTTGAGCATGATCTGACTGAAGCTCTCACCAAACTTTCAACATGCTATGCTAACAATTTTCTGAAGCATAATCCATCGAAAACAAATACATGTTCCTTCCATCTGAAGAATTCAGAGGCTCAACGCAAACTCAGGGTTCAGTGACGGGGAGAAAACATCAAGCACTGCGCCAACCCAAAATATCTGGGAGTAACTTTGGACAGAGCCCTAACCTATAAAGAGCATTATAATAACACTTGTTCCAAGGTAAACACACGAAACTGCTTGCTCAGAAAGTTAGTGGGCACGAGATGGGGAGCTTGCCCTCATACAGTAAGGACCAGTGGACTGGCGCTCTGTTACTCAGCTGGGGAATACGCCTATCCTGTGTGGCATCAATCTGCTCATACCAAAAAGGTGGATGTGGCACTGAATCAGACGAGCAGAATCATAACAGGATGTTTAAAGCCTACGCTTCTGAACACTCTTTATCTCACAAGCGGTATAGCCCCACCAGACATCAGACGAGAAGTGGCTACCAACACGAAATGATCAAGACAAATGCACAACACCAAACACCCACTCTTCGGCCATTCACCACCAACACCAACACTTAAATCTAAGAAAAGCTTCCTCCACTCCACCAAAGTCAGCCACAACCCAACCACAGAAAGTTTGATGCTTTGGAAGGAAAAGCTAGGCAACCACACACCCCAAGAACCATCCGAGTCCCTGTCCCCAAGGGAGAACCTTCCATGGTGTCTCTGGAAAATTCTGAACAGACTAAGAACGGGGTGTGGAAAGAGCGAGGACAATTTGGCGAGATGGGGAATGCTGGAGAGTAATTAGGATGAACTTTGTGACTGTGGCGTTAAAAATCAGACAATGGCACACCTGTTGGAATGCGCTCTGGTGGGGGCGAAGTGCACCGAAGGGGTATTGTGGGAGGAACCAACTGGGACAATCGTCTCAATCCTGACTTACTGGTCTGGGAAGGGAGTTTAGGATGCTGCCGACTCGATGAAAGAGAAGACAAAAAAATATTGAATATAATTACAGTTCATAACAATTATGGGAAAACAAAAGGATAAGGAGAGGAAGAAGAAATCAGGTATTATCAGATAGATGTTTTTGCTTTAGCTCTTATACGATATGTTAATAAATAAATAAATGTTTAGTGAGATAGTCAACGTAATATCAGGACTTAAGACTATTCCATAGCCTTGCTGATTGTACTATCACCATTCTTATCTGTCAATGTACCGAATTTCTGATGTACTGTTTTGACTATGTGTTGATTTGACACTGTTCTGTTTTTTCGTGTTCTGATTAGACTTAAACAATTTGTCGGGTCACTGTTAATGATACCAAATGAACCTTACTTTTTTGTTAACATTTACTGTGAAATTTCTTTGTTTTCAGATGGTATTGATGGAAAACAAGCCCGAAGAACTGGAACAAGTGGTCCACTGGGAGAGATGTTTGACCATGGTGTAGATTCGTATACTGCTATCCTAATACCAACATGTTTGTATACAATCTTTGGAAGAAATGGCATTTCACCTCTCAGAATGTTCTGTCTCATTTGGAACATACTAATCAACTTCTATTTAAGTCATTGGGAAAAATACAACACAGGTGTTATGTACCTGCCATGGATATATGATTTATCTATGGTGGTGTGTACCTAACTTTAATAATAATAACACGTACTTTCTTGCACCCTGCACAAGTGGCGAGTTTATTGCCATATGGCACTTTCCCAGAGACGCGAGATTTGTGAGAGAAATGAATTTAAATCAATATCTCCTCGAATCGAATCGAACCCAGGATTTCCGCACAAAAGCCAAATGGCTTACCAACTGTGCCACGGCTGTTGGCATATTATAACTTTACATATTATAGTTATATAATATATATACAAATAAAAGTCATGTAAAGAAAACTTCTTGTTTAAGTTCCTGTATGCAAATTTAAAAATACTACAAATGGTATTTAATATATTGGAAACAGTAATTTACTGTGCAAATAAATGATTTCCCATCTAAATAAATATCACTCATTAAATCAGAGCAAATTGACTACAATTTTTTTTTATGGTGTTTAATGATTTGAACAAATGTAACTGCAATAGATTCAAAAACGCTTTGCACTCAGGTCACAGATTACCAACTCCTCAAAGGAGGTGCAAAGAATCAACAATTCAACTATGTAAAACCAATTCTTTAGTGTGAGTTCATGGTGTGAGTGGTCCTATAAATTGAAATTGACAAAAACACTCTCTGGCGCCTTTTGAATGGTACTAAATTACTTAAATCACGAAATGATGCTGTAGAAATTTTGAATATTTTTAATAATTATCAAACAATATCTTTTAACAGTCTCATGGACTGCTCAAAACAAAAATACAGGAAGCAAATAATTACCGATTGAGTTATATATCAAAGTTTTCATATATTCGTAATTCTGTTTTGTTTCCAGAATGTTGTATTGGTTCTTTTGATAACATCAGTAATGGGTCCCAGAGTTTGGGATCTTCAATTTCCTGGTGGATTTTCTACAAGCAACATTTATGAATTTTTAATGTACTTTCTTGGTATAACAACTAATCCACCAACTGCAGTATGGAATATATACAAGTAAGCATTCTTTATAAATATTATTAGATTATGACATTTTTTAAGGACAAAATATTGTCGGGACTTATGTATGATTTTATGATAAATACATATATTTAATCATGTTATTTGTTTCACAGATATTTAACAAGTTACAAAAAGACATATTATTTCTAAACAAGTTATTTTTCTAATGCATTAAATAAATATGTTTCAGATCATACAGAGACAAGACAGGAAAAATGAGAAGTTTCTATGAGTCTGTAAGACCACTATATCCATTTGTAGTTTTCCTTATATCATCTTTTGCGTGGGCCATCTTATCACCAAACAATATCATTGACAAGGATCCTAGGATGTTTTATATTATAACTGGAACTATATTTTCTAATATCTGTGTAAGTAAATAATGTCTTTTCCAAATTTATACTTGGTAAAATATTTAACATTCGTAGAAAATCCTATAATGAAATTAAATGATGATATGAAAAATCATTGTTAATAGTATATTTTATACTTTATATTCAATAGACTAGGATGAGGAAATGAAGCACCTACAGGGTTTATGACCTGTAATCGGCTGGTTTAGGTGATTACTTTTATTGCTTCTTTTTGATCACTAATAGTGCTTTTTTATTGAGTTCCCTTATTAATCTAAATTTGAAAATTATATATGTGTTGTGCAGTATTTTGAAATTGCTTTAATATAAGGTAAAAACACTATTGCCATCTATGTGAATGATGACGAAACTTTTTCTAACGTCATTATTAATAAATTGGTTCGTAAACAATGAAAGCCAAGATTCTTATAATTAAGGTGGCAATGATGTTGCATAGATGTCGCATTGTTAATACTTAGAATACTTCCACTTGCCCAACGGAGTCTTTCCATTCACAACTTCATTACATCTATAACAACAGTACCTATAGAGTGTTTTTGGCCCTGAAATACTAAAATCATGCAAAAATGTAGCATACATTAGACACTTTGAATTAACAATACATAACATTTTATTGTATTCTTGATTTCCAGTGTCGACTTATAGTCTGTCAGATGAGCGACACAAGAGGAGAGATATTCAACATGCTTCTATGTCCGTTCTGTTTGTCAATTCTTATCATTTTGACCATTCCTGTTAGTCTCTATACAGAACTGTTTATCCTCTATGCTCTGACCATAATCTCTACAATAACACATATTCACTATGGAATTGGAGTGGTGAGTTAGCACCTGTTTTAATATACACACTTTTGAAAATGCTACCTTAGACAGTCTCAAAAGTAACTGTCATTAAATTCATAATTATTGAAATAAGATGGATTATTGATCTTCTTACTGTTATTTTTATAACTGCGTATATTTCTATCTTTGTCTATTTTATATCCCATACCTTTACCAAAGCAGATTTATTCTTATTCCATATTTTTTTTTCCTGAAGACTGGAGCCATGTGATAGAAAATCCTGAGATGGGATATTAGTGGTAAGATACTGATGTGTGAGTTCGATTCTCTCTCCACTGGACTAGCCGGTGGATTTTGAAAAGACGGGGATTCTTTGCTGCCGTAGAATTCACGTCACAATTGAATCGAACTGAAAGATTTCTTTTAAATACTCATTCTAAGATGAAATTGATTTAAAATCAACTATTATTCACTTTGGTAAAAAATTTAATTACTATTTTGTGTATATTTTTGGGTAGTTTATTATTTTAAACAAGAATCACCCAATAGATATAATTATTTGTAAAAAAGCATACCTATCTCATTATAATTCTGCAATAACTGTGGTGATACTTCGTTTCCTACCAACTGCATTGTATTTATTTTATGAGCTAGCAAAGGACAGTCAATAGTTTCGATTTTTGGGTACATACTATGGATACCTCATATGCTACATGTGCACCTTGTTTTTAATAGTTGTATTTCATAGTTATGTAATTATTTTTTAATATTAATCGTGTATAATATGTACAGGTTTTACCATGTTTATTTTACCATTAAAATAAATAAATAGCCAACAAAATAACTGTTCAGTATTCCTCACTTTGATTATGATTAATTGAATTCAGTTAATTTTGTTTACATTTTTGTTTCAGGTGCGTGAGATGTGTGAACATTTTAAAATACAATGTTTCAAAATAAAATATGATATAAAATCATAACACATAGAAAATGATTTTATAATAGGAAAATCATAATTAGAAAAGAGTGTTATTATTAAATTAATAACAGATATTACTTATTATTACCTAAAATTAAGTTATTACTTAATATACCTATAACTTAAGTAAATTTATTAGTGAATATCAATTACTGAATAGTCAATATTTATATGTATGTGATATTTCGATACAATAACAAATTCATGTTTATTACAAGTTAAAATTGTATGTATTGTAGTCAATATGTTATTTATGGTCATTAGATTTATAAATAGGCACCAGAAAAAATAATTTAAACAATTCAGTTTTTTCTTATTTTTTGTGGCCTGACTACGATTCAACACTTGGGCCAGTTTTTGGCACTGCTAAAAGTGGCTAAGCATCGGGTCAAAGTCAAGGCACAAATAGAAACTAAGACCCATAGACTTTTACTCCAATTTTTATTCTATACATACCATCACGCCATATCCCTAACGGGGTAGGTACAGAGAACCAAACGCCACATTTTTCTATCTTGACACACATTCATCGTCTCGTCAATATTCATACATATCATCTTATACATGTTCCTTTGTTGTTCATGTTTCTTACATTTCCGTCTTTCAGAATATCATTCATATGGTTGTGCCATCCTTTTCTTGAGCGCCCATAACCTCTTATTCCGTTCCTGTCAGCTTTGTATATTTTTTCATCAGGCGTTCTTCATTCATTTTGTTTTCCAAGTGGCCAAAACATCTTAACTTTCATTCTGTTAATTGAATGAATGAATGAATGAATTCTTTCCTTGCGTCTTCATTTCATACCCCGTCATACATCGTTCTATTACAAATTCTTCTAAGCTATCTCATTTCAACTGCATTTATTTTGCTTTCGTGCGACTTTTGCCACGTCCAGGTTTCACTTGCATACGTCAGGGTTGGCACTACAATTGCGTTATGAATGGCAATTTTGGCATCCTTTGATATGTTGCGATCATTCATAACTATCCGAGTGCTTCATCCACTCTGTTTTCTGTCGTAACTCTTTTTTTGATATCCTTATTAGGCCGTCCATTCCGTTGGAACATATTCCCAGATAGGTATATATTATTAACCTTTAATTTGCTGGAATTCATCCTAAGTCTGTTCTCTATGCATCCTTCATATACCATACTTACACGACAATTTTTATTTTAAATGTATTATTATACATACAGTGTTGATTTCTGAGAAATCTGTTTTAAGAAAATTCTTTATGTATTTTTTATATTTTTTATATGTGTACAATTAGATTTTTTTCACCCGTAAGTTTTCACTCTAAAAGTTAATATTTTATCATTGTAAAAATTGCTACGTACCTTGTCATGTTATAGAAAATTATGTATAGGGAAAAATTAATAATTGGGAATTTATAGTTTTTTTTTGTGCGAACACACTAAATTGATTTTTGTCAGGTGGCAATATTTTTTATGATTAGCAAAGCTTATGTCAAATTCTTTCTTTTTGCATACACCTATCGAAGCGGTACGGCCAGTGTAGGAAAATGGCGGCCGACGTCGATTTGAATTTCTGAATTTGGGGTAAGTTTGTTTTATGTGTTCGTATGTCAAGATAGTTTGGCGAGAGATCATTTTTCAAACCAATAATCCTGTTTTCTTTTCTATAATCTAGATGCTGATATAAATGTCAGTCATCCCAAATTCAATCCTACCCTGATATTGCGCACCATTCTGACGAAAATAATTTTTATTTAATTCTACAAATGGATTATTCGAATGTTATTCCATTTAGTTTTCCATTGGAAATATATTTTATTTGGATATTATTTTGCAATTACCATGCTTGCATATACACGACGATGAAATGTACGACATTTAATTCTGCCTAACCTAAAATTTTATAACTGACGACAAAGGAGTCACATATAGGAAATTGTCGGAGACAATTTCTTCATTTGGATTTTTACTTGGACACAAACATATTTCTTCACTTGGATTTTATTGTAACATGGAGGGATCAAGATACAAATAGTCACGAGAATTTTAAAATCTAAATACATCTTCTACAACCGGATTCATTTGAAGATATTGGTCATCGAGGGGATCTCCTTATTCACGCTGCGAGTCGATATTGTTTTATAATGTTTACTCCATAGCTGTATGATGAGTTATACCTCTATGATTTTATTGTCTGAATATATGAATGTGAATCCATTATGTTTGAACCTAATATAGATTGAAATCATGATTTTGAGTATGATATGAAAGAGATTTTGTTTGATTTGATTTTGATGTAAATTCATGTTATATATAGGTTTCAATCTTTAACATTATTTTTATAACAAATATTTAAAAATTTCACTTTTATATTCAATTTTCATTTTCCTCTTATAGGAAATAGTTGGTACTATACAAACAAAGTTTGATATTTTAGAGTCATGTATTATAATTTATTTCTACAATAAAAATGTAAATATCTCAAAGTGCGTTATCTCTCTGTCTTCCTAATGCAGTACATCATTATCTCTCATATTCAGTTGATATTTTTATTTAATTTAATTCAATTGTTTGAATTCATTTTGTCTTCATATAGTTTCACGATTAAAAACATGACCCTGAGAGTAAAATTTTCATGAGTCTCATTGCCTCTATCGCTGACTGTTGGTGGAAGGAAGTGTTGAAGCATATCAAAATCTGTTCCATTATCACACACCTTCTCATTGGCGCCCAACGTGGGGCCCCTTCTCATTAAAGTCACATCGAGGAGCTTAATTTTTAAAAATTCTTTGGCGTGGACTATTAGGCGTTCATGAATCGTGAATTTATGTGAGGACTGGCGCCCAGATTTTAAATTTTATACCTTTATTTTGTTGTACTGTGTTTGGAGGGGAGAGATTAATAGGTAGAATCTATAGAAAGTTTACGTTAGGTAGGAACTCCTATATTCCATATAAATCCCACCTTTTAACCTTCCTTAAAACTGACAAGGACACTAAGATGATCAACATGGCTTGGAGGATGACCAGGAAAGATCTGATGCTCAGTTATGTACAACATCAATACAATTTGGCTTTGAGCATATCTCACATCGTCAAAAGTTAAGTGATTGTTTTGTGTTTTTTCTATCATTTTATAACTGATCGTTGAAAGAATCTGAATTTTATTATGTCTCTTTTTATTCCAGCATACAGAAGCATTTATTTGAAGATTTTTTTTTATATTTGACAAATTTTCAATGTCAAAAGAAATTTCATTACCTACATAATTTGAATTTTTTTATATATGCAGAATGTTGTACAGAATGTATTGTTTCAGTAAAAAATTATTAATTACCTAGTGACAAGAATTATTGTTGAGTGTATTTTTTTTTGAGGGAAATTATAATTATTGTATTATTGTAATTGCATTCTGTGGGGAGACAGATCTTTTCTAACTTTGGAAGTGAACAGTCATATTTACAAATTCAATTTTGATTATTTTTTTTTGAAAGGAGAGTTCTTGTTTGAAAAGTTGATTATTAATTGGAAGAATAACTTAGTGATTTTTTTTAGAGAATATTTCAACATATTCATTTTAATTTTTTTCTTTTCTTCTTAAATATAAACAAATTAGTTTTGGTGTTTTATCAAGATTTATTTTTTTTAACTTCATTATAGTGTGGAAAGGAATTGTTAAATAATTTTCAATTAGTATTCTAGGGGGATTTATTTGTTAAAGGGGGAAGTGTGAAAATTTTTCATCGTTGTTTAACAGGTGTGATTAATTCTTTTTACAATTTTCAGATTTTGGATTTTGTTTTATTCGAGATTCGCTTCTGGAAGCTTTTACATTAATACCATAATATTCAGATGATTTTAAAGGGAAAATCTCACATTTAATACAAATAAGTGGAGGTAAAAAGGTATTATTTATTATATTGAATTTTTCACTACTACAGTTTTTTTTTATATATTTTTTGAGTTTATTATGCATTTTTCCAGTTATTTTTAGGAAGATTAATATTCCATATTGAGGTGTGATTTTGTTTATCATTAAATATAGTGTTTTATTTTTAAAGAGAGGTCATTATTTGTTATTTTAAAGGGAATCAATAATTATCTGTTCAATGAATTTTATAGAAACGAATTAACGCCACCTGTGAATAAACGGTCATACTTTTATGTGATTCAGTTATCTATTCAATATTTTCTGTATTTCGAATATCACGAGCAATTGATTGTTTTATATTATAGAAATCTACTTACCGACATAAATACGATTTGTCATTCTGACATTGTATAATGCGTTAATATTAAACATCTCTTTTCTATGATATTAAACGTTAAATATAGTTGATTATAGGATGAATATTATCAAATTACTGTTATTCAGAATCGTTTTAAGGTCAGTCTTATGTTATTTATGGTTTTTGAACGTTTAATACAACATACTATAAAGTTAATCGTAATTTTCATATACTTGTTTGACGCAGAAATCATCTTGTCAAATTCAAAATAAAGTTTTGGTTTCATCTTTGAGATATCATAATATCTAAAGCATATTGAACAATAGTTGGGTAATCGTTGATTTTTTTTTTATTTTTTTATTCTTTTCGAGTATTCCATTTATGTAAATCATAAATTCTTATTCTGAAATCAGTTTTTTTTTATAAGAACCGAAGTGTCAAAAGTTCAGCATTTTTTTTATTATTTGTGAAGTATTTTATTGTTTGATTATCAGTTTTAATCTAGTTCGATTTTTTAAAACGAATAATTATGGATCTAATTCCAAAATATGCTTTTAAATCAATCGAGGAATTAAAAATACAATTAAAAATGCGTGGTTTACCATCAGCAAACACATGGAGGGATTTGAGATTACAGGCAGAAGCATGTAATGGGGCAATTAGACAAATAATAGAAGAATTGAAAAAATCAGAGGTTGACGATGATTCAATTAGAAGCTTGAAAAAATTCTATGGTATACCATATGTTGATATTGATGTTGATAATAAGGATAAAGAAATTTTAGTGGATGATTCCCCACCTCAGTTGTCTAATGGTAACGATGATATAGACTTATCAATGATTACGAATGATGAAAATTTGAAACTAACGGATAATACTTCCATAATTTTGTCAAATACGGAGTCCGAAACTACACAGTGTGTACGTGAGGTGGAAATGAATGAATTTAGTGATTCGAATTTGCTCAATGATAATAATAACTCAGATATCCATGATCCTTTAGTCGATCCTGTAAATATTGAGCAGACGTATTCGATCTCTGATAGCGAAGTTAATTACACAATGAATGAATCAGTGGACTTAATTAAGAAAAATGACACTCCTTATTTATATTGTTCGTATCTTTATTCACCTCAGGCCAACGTTGTTGAAGTTCAACATAGAAAATCCATTACGGCACTTACCACATTGGTTGATGATAATCAACGAGATGAGTATAACCATGTTGTCCCTATTCGCTCAGCGATGAATTCTTTAATTAAGATGTCAACTGGATACATCCCATATTTTACGTTGTCTAAAAAAGAATACATAATAAAAATGGAATACCATAATAAATATAATCCTGTTTGCTCCTCATTTAATGAAGTTTCGGTTGCGTCCACCAACATTTATATGAATCATGTTTCTTATTTTAAAGATGCTTTCATGAAAGTTCAAAATAATACATTCGAGTCATATTTAAATGATACTAATGATTGTGAAAAGGCTGGAATTGAGGAAGAATATAATATAGGGGATTATTTTTATGAAAATAATTTTCCTCTATCAAAGAATATGAATTGTTTTTCCAATAAAAGGTCTCTGAGTTATTTAAAAAATAAAATAATAAATAGAAGTTCATTTCTGGTTTATATTTTTTCTAATTTGGATAAGAATAGAGTATTAAATTCCATAGTAAAGACATTGTTATGCAGGGTTAACGATTGGATGTTAATTGTTAATCGTTTTGTTGTTTTTCGTTATGATATAATTAAGTATTTATTTTTTCAGAATTTCACTTTGAGGTGGATGGACTGTCTCAATTTCTAATGTTATTTTATTTGAGTAAAGTATTGATGAATCATTAATAATGGATTCATTTAATTTTATTTCTTGTTTACTTATTTATATTGATTAGGGAATTTTTTTTTATTTACATTCAGTATAGTAATGAGAGAAATGCATAATGAACACAAACAAAGTTAACGTTGATTATTTATTTTAGATTCAAACCATTTTAAGCATAATATTTTGCATTTCAATATCATCCAACTAGTATTTAGTGATAATTGTTTCACTTTATTCAAATTTAAAGATTTAATTAAAAGTAAATAGTTTTTTATTTAGAGATTTTTAGAATTTTTTTTTAGAGATTTTTAGAATCTTTTATTATGATGAATGGTGATTGTCAGAGTGGGGGTGAAATATTTATTGTAGATAGATTTGTTTTAAACATTTTATTTTTTTTTATTTTTGAATGTTTATTTTGATGTGATGTGTTAATATTGGTATCGACATAACATACAAGATTATTTTAGGTACAAATCTTATTTTTTTTTATAATGTAGACTGGGGATTTACAAATGAATATTTTACATTTTATTATGATTTTTTTTTTACTGTCATCAGTTAGTTACATTACTTCACAATTTATATATAATTAATTTTATTCGTAAATATTATTGGATATCTGTCGTCAGAATTACTTTGTTTCTTAGATAATGATGTAAATTCGCACATTACATCGTTATTGTTAGTTATATGGTGTTATGGTTGTGCGACCATAATATAATATAATCTTGTTACAGAACAATTTAAAGAATCTGGTAATGGAGATTGAATAGCAGAAACAAATTGTGAATTTGTTTTAAATTTCTGTGGTATTGTATATTTTTTTTGTATAAATCAGTTTTTAAGAATTTGATTCTGATATATTAAATTTTAATATTGAATTTGAAATTTTATTGTGGAGTATTACAACATTGTACAGCGCTTGAATACAAAACAATTTAAAAGTCTGGTAATGGAGATCAAATAGTAGAAACAAATCTTGAATTTGGTTTAAATTTCTGTGGTATTGTATATTTTTTTTTGTATAAATCAGTTTTAAGAATTTGATTCTGATAGATTAAATTTTAATATTGAATTTGAGATTTTATTGTGATGGGTTACATCGTTTTGTGGGTAAAAGAAATACAAATTTCTTTAATCATGGAGTGATAGACATCAAATCACAGGAAACATGAGAAGGGTTTAAAATTAATTTTTAAAAATGGATAATTTTAATATTAATTTGTAGTAATCTGTGTGAAAACATAAAATATGTAGGTTCCAGAATTTATTTGTTTAAATAGTTTTAATTGAGAAGGGATCTTGTATGTGATGTCACTGCTAATTAATAATTTATTTATTTATTTTCTTTTATATACAAGATATGAAGGTGTGGTTGTTTGGTCTTGAACTGAATTTCATTCTATGGAATCTCATAGATGTGATAATTGACATTTTGTCATAATTTATTAAATGTTTTAAAATTTATTTTGAAGATTTGGGGTTTTTAATTTTTTATAATTGATGTTAGGAATAGTATTAAATAATGTTTAACCAGTTTTTGTGTTAAATGTTATATTTTTTTTTTAGGAATTATATAATATTTATATTAAGACTTTCCATCCCATATGATAGCTCCTGCATTTTTCCGGCTTATAATTGGATTTTGCATTTTGTATCTCGCTTGAGGGTATCCGATGAGCCAAGAAATCTTTGTATTTCGCTTGAGGACATCTGATTTCCCAAGAGATCATTTTTTTTTTATATCTCGCTTGAAAGTACTTTGCGACTTGAGAGATTATTCTTTATGCTAAAGCCTTTTCGGTCGTTTTAGCTAAAAAATGAAAATGAGCGATATATGAGAGTATTTTTAGTCAAATTTTCTACTAATAATTAAAAATTTGTTAGGGGAAAAGTTTTAAATTTAAAAATTGTAGTCTTCTTGTGAGCCTTCAATTATTTTTGGGATTTAGGGTGTAAGTTTCACTTGTTATAAAGTGATACTTGTAAAAATTGATGTAATAAAAGATCATAAAGTAACTCTAAATGAGTCGTTTTAATTTTATTTTATCATTTAATTGGGTGTTATGTTATTTCATTAATTGGGATCATTTTTTTTGTTTTTGTTAGGAGTTTTCTTTTCTTACAAGCGGAACTCTGTTATGTCAAATTGTACTTAAATATTTTAAAGTTAAATTTTTTGAGATATTTGTATTTAGGAATTGGGGATACATATTAGAAGGTTATGTTCTGAAGGAATAATATTTTATATTTCAAACAGTATTCGTTTTATAGGTCAATATTTTTTTAATCCGTTAACATGATTTTGTATGTTTCAGGTTATATTTTTTTGAATGGTAGATAAGTATATCGTTGTTTTACCATGTCTATTGTGTAACTGTTTCAGGATGATGATTTATGATGCAAATGATTTCCTTTTTTCTTTTCATATCCTTCGGTTTGATTTATGATCTCTGGGTTGGTTTCATAATTTGCAATTTTCAGTTTTTTTTTTAAAAAAAATTTCTATTAAATTTTTTTTATGTGGGGTTGCGGGTATGTCATGTTATAGAAAATTATGTATAGGGAAAAATTAATAATTGGGAATTTATAGTTTTTTTTTGTGCGAACACACTAAATTGATTTTTGTCAGGTGGCAATATTTTTTATGATTAGCAAAGCTTATGTCAAATTCTTTCTTTTTGCATACACCTATCGAAGCGGTACGGCCAGTGTAGGAAAATGGCGGCCGACGTCGATTTGAATTTCTGAATTTGGGGTAAGTTTGTTTTATGTGTTCGTATGTCAAGATAGTTTGGCGAGAGATCATTTTTCAAACCAATAATCCTGTTTTCTTTTCTATAATCTAGATGCTGATATAAATGTCAGTCATCCCAAATTCAATCCTACCCTGATATTGCGCACCATTCTGACGAAAATAATTTTTATTTAATTCTACAAATGGATTATTCGAATGTTATTCCATTTAGTTTTCCATTGGAAATATATTTTATTTGGATATTATTTTGCAATTACCATGCTTGCATATACACGACGATGAAATGTACGACATTTAATTCTGCCTAACCTAAAATTTTATAACTGACGACAAAGGAGTCACATATAGGAAATTGTCGGAGACAATTTCTTCATTTGGATTTTTACTTGGACACAAACATATTTCTTCACTTGGATTTTATTGTAACATGGAGGGATCAAGATACAAATAGTCACGAGAATTTTAAAATCTAAATACATCTTCTACAACCGGATTCATTTGAAGATATTGGTCATCGAGGGGATCTCCTTATTCACGCTGCGAGTCGATATTGTTTTATAATGTTTACTCCATAGCTGTATGATGAGTTATACCTCTATGATTTTATTGTCTGAATATATGAATGTGAATCCATTATGTTTGAACCTAATATAGATTGAAATCATGATTTTGAGTATGATATGAAAGAGATTTTGTTTGATTTGATTTTGATGTAAATTCATGTTATATATAGGTTTCAATCTTTAACATTATTTTTATAACAAATATTTAAAAATTTCACTTTTATATTCAATTTTCATTTTCCTCTTATAGGAAATAGTTGGTACTATACAAACAAAGTTTGATATTTTAGAGTCATGTATTATAATTTATTTCTACAATAAAAATGTAAATATCTCAAAGTGCGTTATCTCTCTGTCTTCCTAATGCAGTACATCATTATCTCTCATATTCAGTTGATATTTTTATTTAATTTAATTCAATTGTTTGAATTCATTTTGTCTTCATATAGTTTCACGATTAAAAACATGACCCTGAGAGTAAAATTTTCATGAGTCTCATTGCCTCTATCGCTGACTGTTGGTGGAAGGAAGTGTTGAAGCATATCAAAATCTGTTCCATTATCACACACCTTCTCAACCTATATAAAAGTTACCAATTATAAGTAAATACAGGTGAAATCTCAGTATAACGAATCTCACGGGATAACGAAAATGTTTTGTTATACTGAAAATTTGTTATAATGAATGCTAGTTTTTTGTTTGTTTTTGTCCATTTTCACTCAGTGAAATACGTTTTAGAAACACCAAAGGTGGGTGAAGATGCGTACCTACTGATAAAAACAAAAACTAGCATTTGGAAATCATATGTTACCTATACAATATCTTATTGATACACATACTGCACAGCAAAGTGTCAAAATAGACTGAGTTATTGAAATAAAATTGAAACATCATTCTAGAAAAAAAAAAATATTCTGAGATCGGCTTCGCTACAGGGAATTTAGGTTCAGTACATTTTGTATGAAGCTTTATCGGGAACAAATTATATATACGTTATACTGAAAATTTTATTACTTCGCTATTCGTTATTTAGAGATTTCACCTGTATAATGTGAAATATAATGTTTTGTCATTTTTCATGTTTGCTAAACTATGCCATTATTATGGTAAGTAGATAAACTGAAACTCACTCTATTTTAATTTTTAACAATTAAATAGTAGGTACTTGTTTATTATAGGGGCTCACTTGTGTTACTATTTGATTATAGGGGTTTTTTATTCTCTTACAACAAAATTGTACAATTCACATCTAAAGTTGACATTCACCTATATTGACAGAATTTAAATTCCAATAATGTTAGTAAAAAGTGAATTTATAAGTGAAGAAAACATCCTACAGCAAAATAAATACGAAGTTTGAAAAATAATTTATCATTTTTTTATATTATTCCAAGAGTATTCATTTAAAACTGGAGCCTCTAAAATCAAGGAATTCTATTTTATTTTAATAAGAGGAGGATAATATCAAATCCAAAGATTAAGGGGGGATTTTTTCAATTTGATATATCATCATTATTTCTTATCAAATCGTTTTGAAAAAAATAACTTAGATAGTTTGGGTATTAATAAACAAAAATATACCTTAACTTTTTGATAATGTTCTGTATAAATTCTTGTAGAAAAATAATGGCATACCCCGATTTTCAACGTTTATCTTATATTTTTAATAAATTATAAGGCGTAGAGTAATATATATTTTTTTAAATTAAAGAAGACAATAATATCTAGAAAAATATGATGTGACGTTGCAGTAATACTTCAGGTTTAGTAAATAAACCTAAAAAACATTTATTTTCCATTCAGCGCCATTGCGTAATAAAAGTTTTTTTGGTTTATTTACTTAACCTGATGCATTAATGCAACGTCATATCATATTTTTCCAGGTATTTTGTTCTTCTTTAATTTATAAAAAAAAAAATTGCTCTAAACCTTATATTTTTTTAGAAATTTAAGATAAATGTCTGAAATCGGGGTATGCTTATTATTTTCTTACAAGAATATATACAGAACATAATCAAAAAGTTAAGGTATATTTCTCTTTATTAATATCCAAACTAACCACGTTATTTTTTTCAAAATGATTCGTTAAGTAATAATGATGGTATATCAAATTGAAAAAATAGGTACGTTGGCAGCAGTAGCCCTCTTAAAAAATAATAAGATTGTTTTTATACAACTCTACTAATATGTAAATGCTGTGATATTTTTGCTAATTTACTCACTTATATATTTAAAAAATGTTCATAATTTTATCAAAATAAATTCTATAACATAGAATTATAAGGTACAGAAGCCGCGTGTAGTACAAATTTCGAATTCAAATGTGAGGCAAGTTTTCTTTACATGTGTGTGTGAGGCAGTAGATCGGTTGGTCTACGTATTATGTAGGAGTGCGTATCGGTAGGTGTACGTATACGGCCGGGCGAGTGAAACTCCGGTTTTTACCTGAGTTTTTGTGGTCATACTTTCATTGCGCTGACTAGGTATCTGTATCATATATAATCCAAGTTCTATAAATTATAATAAAAACAATTTGAATAAACTAAAGTTTATTACTATAACAAGACAAATACATCATATAGAAGTTCAGTAACAAATGTAAATATAAGAGCATAGTACAAAAAAATATTTGTAAATACAAATAACTTGTGGTTGATTATTCGTAAGTATTTAGTTATTGTTATTGATAATGGAATGTTTACATTTAATAGTGATTTTTGATAAATAAATATGTATGAAAAATATTACTACTTCAATCCAATTAATGGACTCTTTGGTTTTCCTTATATTTAAAAAGTATACATTTCAAGATTCCTGATCTGATCTATGTTGAAAGGAAACAATTCAAAATACCCGACCTTTTATTGAAAATAAACAATTCAAAATGAAATAACAAAGAATCACACAGTGGTATATTGTATAAACATACATATAACTACTCTGTATATTTAAAAACTCAATGATATAAAATATTTTTAGACAAATTAATATCTCAATAGAGACGAAGTTGGATTATTATATTATAGAAGAACCGGGAAATCAAGGAAAAATATATCATTGACTATCAACAGGGAAAAAATCCATTGTATGGGTAGGTATATAATATATGCAATCATAAAATATTTATTATTTTTACAATGTACATACACAATTTCTTTGCCACTATAAAAATAATCATTTAACAAAAATAAACATTATTTTGAAGATATATTTCAGTGGCAATATTTTCTCAACAGTCTTTTTATAAATGGCTTTTTTTTTAATTAAAATAAATGTACAAAAATATTAATTTAACTACGTTAAATACTTGTAAAGATTAAAATAAGAAATAAAATATTCATGTAGGCTAGCTTTTGAGAGAAAAATATATTCAAATTATGAAATGAATCGTAATAAAGTATAACTATAAAAATATATATTATATACCTATATATAACTCATATTCACAAACCATGGAAGTGACTCACACATGAATAAATAAAAAATTAATCACTGTAATATTATAATGTAATACTTTTAAGGTTAGCGTACACAGATCGGCATAGCACGGATTGGACACATCACATCAAATGTGCCACGTCATACAGATTGCCAATCAATGGACGCTCCTGTCATTTTTGTATGTGCGTTTTATATAGTGATGTTTTCCCGCCTTTTTATATGAAAAATTGTTGACAAATCCGAATGACAATTGTGCTGGTAATCTGATTTTTGTTGATTCATACAATGCCAATCTGTGGACACTGGCCTTTAATCACATGTTTTTAATAAAATACTACTTAATAACGGTGTGTTTCAAAATTAAAAAACAACTTACTGAAAAAATATTCTAGCACTGCTGAAACTGAAATAAAGCAATTGGAATTCTTGTTCCAAAACGTTAAGTTTCTTTTGTGTAAGTGCCAAAGCTTGATGTATTTGTACAGATCCTTTAGACAGTTGTTCTTCCACGTTGCTTCTCTCTTGAGCTATATGCTTGTCCACGGATTGAAACCAATGCAATGAATCCATCCCTTGATCCTGGTAATAAAATGTAAACAAATTATTTGATTAAACTGTGTGTAAGCGAGAGCCTCAGCCCTAATAACCGTATGGGGTTCATCACTGGACATTGTAGACTTGGGGAATATGTGCAGAAAATAGAACTAGAAGAAGATGACACATGCAGGTTCTGCAGAGATGGAGCGTAAACACCATACCACCTCCTAGTAGGCCTTAGAGGTTGCAGTGCACAGATTCACCCCAAACAATAATAATATTTATTCCGCTTCAGTGTAAACAGTCCCTTAAAGATTAATAAATATTCCCTTTACATACAAGGTCAGAGCATTGACACATTCAGTAAATTGCTCAAGAATTCCATATTTGTACCACCTACAACTAAATTATATTGTATCAATAATAATAATGCTTTCTTTAATACACTTGACATCTCTGTGAGCTCTCTCAGTGCGTTTAGGACAGCTGTCTCCTTCTATCTATCCTAGAACTTTAATTTAATCCATAATATGAACAGACACATAGTACAAAAATTTAAATTATTACAGTTTTTTTTTCAATAGGCACTGTCCCAATAAAGTTAAAAACTTGTGCTTGGGACAGGAGTAAATTAACTATACATTATTTGTAATTTTTTGTAATCAATATTGATTATACTATTGAATAATCCATGGAGTATTCACTGGTCCATTAATAAAGCAATGCACATTGTCTGTTTCATATAAATAAAATAAATAAAGGAGCCCCATAAATTAACATTATTATTAAGCATTTTTATTCTTCAAATTTTATTGTATTTGTATAAGATATAAGACTAAAATATAATAAACATACCTGATCAAGCAATCGTAAAATATAAGCCAATCCCATAGCGAAACCATCGTCAGAAAAGGCTGCACCGGTCGTGTTCTTTTTATTCATTTTATCCTTGCATAACAAAATGTTTTCAACAAAATTCAAAGTCAACGGAGGGACAATCATGTAAAATGTTTTCATATGAAAATTATCTGGATTCCGAAACACAGGTGCAAAAACATCTACCAACAATTTGAAATATTCGGTTCCATGAGAAAAGTTTGAAGTCAAATTGTTTATTGTGTTTTCTAGGTTTTTGATTGCCGCTTTTGTATGCTCACTCGGAGCAGCATTGACAAATAGTTCATCATATGATATCTCTTCGTCTAGTGAAGCTAAAAACGCACTAGCATTGGCGCAACAGTGTAGTCCTCCTGACCTCACCATCCGAACATATCCCATCGCATTGCCAATGTGGGTTATCAATATTCTAAATAGATCTAAATAACTTTGACCGTCTTCATTGAGTCCCAAATTCCTTATGCCTTTGTTGAATTTTTCGGCTCTTTTATAACTATACATTTGTTCTGAATCACTTACAGATTCTCTAAAGTGCCTTACGTCTTTAATCAGTCTTGATTTTATTTGCTCGTCATACATAAACTGAGAAAATGTATAAAATTTCTTTCTTAAAAACTGATATGTAAAATTCACAGTTGTGTTCATGATTCCGGTTCCATGAGTTCGGATGGAGTTGGCTATGTGTGTTATATTTATAGTGTTCAAAGATTTATCATTACTGCTGTTCTCAATAAATATTTGATTGTTAAGATTGTACATGTATTTGGATACGAAAACATGAATGTTTCTCATGATTTCTAAAACATCCAAGCCTTGCTCTAATGTCTGCGCTGGTAAATTATCTTCCACAGTCTTAAGTTTGAATTTGAAATGTGCTAATTGTCGCATTTCTCCGTATGTTTTCCAGTCATGCAATACCACAGTTGTTAAGTTGTAAAACATATGAGATAAATAATGTTCAATGCCACTATTGATAGACAAACAATTGTGATATAATCTGAAAATAGGTATCTTCAACAGAGTAATAACATTATCTACAGGAACTATAAATGGATTCATGGAATCTAACTGTAGATGAGAATGTGTGTGCAAACGAAGATTTGTTTCAATTTGTTGACCTAACGGTTTCACAAGAACATCACCAAGAACATGATCAATTTCTTTGAAAAAATTGTCAGCCATTCCCTTATCAAAAACATGTTGTTCAAAGTTGGTCAATGCTTTTGAACAATCGTTGAGAGCATTGAAAAACACAGACAACCTCAAAATGTCCTTTTTGGAAGAAAATATATTATATAAATATATTGGCACAACTGATTTATTCCAAAACAAAAAGAAACAATTGCTCAGTTCTTCCATTTTATATTGAATATTTATTATTGATTCAACACTTTCCAATAAAGTAACTATTTTAAAATATCCCTCTTCACTAAATATGTGAATAGGTACTAAGGACAGAGCAACATTAACTACGATCCTTCTTTGATGTGTAATGGGACCTCGAAGCACTCTCTCCGCTATCACAATGGCAGTCAATTCATCGAGACGTTGTTTAGCATAATTTTTATCTGCCATCAAATTCTTTTTTGCCGTTATTAGTTTGGACACAACTTGAAATGTTAAATGCTGTACAATCAAATTGATGGAAGTTGCGATTGAACTATAATTTTGGTTGAATACTGTTTGCAGCACTTTCAATATTTCAACCAGTTTACAAACACACATCAATGTATTTTTTGTCATGGGTAAACCCTGAGATATATGGAGACTAGTGAAACATGTAACTAAAAAGTTAATTTGTGACGATAACTTAATACCATTGTTGAGAAGTTCCATTCTATGGTTCATTTGTATAGCGTTCAAATGGGAATCTCCCAAACTAAATGTTTGGTTCATTTCCAAAGACCATTTCAAACTTTGTATTTGAGCATTGTAAGCATCTCTTAACAAGTTTTGTTTCTTTGCTGAAATGTATGCTTGCCGAGACTTTCCCATATTTTGGGATAATTTATTGCTGTTGGAGCATAATGCATTTGCATATCTCAGTAAAAACTGTTCAGGGTACCAAATAATCAAACCAAATATAGGTACGCTGTGGGCCTGGAATACAAATGAAAGAAAACATTAATTACTGATAGATATAGAAAATTTGAAGATCTTAAAGAACATATTGAATAGGATTAGAATTAAAAATAAATACCTTAGTATTAACGTCTATAAGGCTCTTCAATATTTTTTTGTCCGTGTTACCAAACACGTGGTAGTGAAATACAAACATCGCATTAATTTTCACCCATTGCATAACAAAAGTAGATTCATAAATATCAACAGAAGACTTCTCCAGATCAGCCAAATATGCTCTCAAATAATTTGAAAACTCTTCAGATGCTTGAACACCATTCTTATGGACCATTTGACTTTTGATGCTAGCCAAAGAATCCATACAGTGTTGAAATATTTTATCGCTAAATATTTTATTTTCAATGTTAGCCAAGATAGTTTCGATGGATTTCAAATTTTCTTTGGATTGTTTGTATTTGGTAGGATCTTGGTTCAGACATTTAACTGATTTTCGGTACAGCATCCAATGTGTTTGTAGAGGTGAATTATTCACTAGAAGATCCAATGTTACTAAGGTTAGCAACAAATCACCCAAATATGAAAATATATAATTTAACTTCATTCCCTCTGAAACAAAAGTAAATAAAAATATTTTTAATGGTTACGTAAATATATAAAGAATACATATAACATTATTTTGTTGATAAGAAATATGATCACTTGTCTTTGAATATTTTTATTATTGCATATGCGCAAACATTGGATTTTTTTCCCTGTCGGGAGTCAAAGGTATTTTTTATTAGATTTTTAATTATCTCAATAGAGACGAAGTTGGAATATTTACTGTAGGAGAACCGGGAAATCAAGGCACCTACAGGGCTTACGACCTGTCATCGGCTGGTCACCAATTATGCCTTTTTAATGAGATCCCTATCAATTCAATTTTTGAAAGTTCTATATATTGCAATACTGAAATTCTTGATGACCTTATAAGTCTGGCGCAATTCAGGGGTGACTTCTATGCGAATAATGCATTGTCACCTCAGGTATAAGAATTGTTGCTTTCATTATTTGCAAAAATCCAATTCTCTCAATAGATGGTGTTACAACAAAAATAAATAAAAATAATAAGAATGTTGTTCATAATTTCACACATAGATGGCTGTAGTAAAAATCTTTATTTCCTCAAGCGAAAAGAATTTCAGTATTGCAATATATAGAACTTTCAAAAATTGAATTGATAGGGATCTCATTAAAAAGGCATTGGTGAACGTTGCGCAAGCGCATAAAGTGATCACGTAAACCAGCCGATGGCAGGTCGTAAGCCCTGTAGGTGCCTTGATTTCCCGGTTCTCCTACAGTAAATATTCCAACTTCGTCTCTATTAAGATAATTAAAAATCTGTTAAAAAAAATCACTTGTCTTATCGTTGAGATTGTTTTAACAATGTACACATCTGTAAGATTCATCTAAATCACACATAAATATAAATAAAAAAATCATAATTAGCCTTACTAACACTTATTAATATATTTTTTAATACAAAGAATTTAGACAGCCAGTGAGATTGCAAACCTTAATGAAAAATGGAATTATCTACATATTTTAATTATCGTCAAAGTTGTTTTGCTCTTATTTTGTTTAATGTGTAACATATATATTTATGTATGTAACATATATGTTTATGTGGTTTAATTGATAAGTTTACTCGGGTTTGAATCCCCAGAATGCAGATTCAAATCAGTTATTTAAAAAATATTGATTTAAATATTGAAATGATCAGTATATATTCAGGTTCCTATTTTGTAGAGTACAGAGAAATGAAAGAATACTCACTATATAAAAAAACTATATTATTCTTACGAGCTAGAAATAATGTATGGCGAACCAAACATTGTCCAATACATCAAAACACAACGTCTACGTTGGCTCGGACACGTTTGTAGAATGGAGGATAGCCGGGTCCCAAAGAAAGTATTGGACACCTGTCCTGAAGGAAGAAGAAGCAGAGGGAGACCTAGTATGAGATGGCTGGATGACATCTAGGGCGATATAAGAACGATCGGACAGACAAATTGGAGGAGACTTGCTGTCTGACAGGGCGGGATGGAGGCAGTTTCTTGAGGAGGCCAAGGCTCGCACCGGGCTGTAGCGCCATTGCTGATGATGATATTATTCTTACAACTTTTATAAAAATACAATATCACTAAATAATAAACATAAGTTATGAACAGAAGAGAAAATAGATTGGCACTGTTTTGCACGTTCTTAATCTTCCGCTTATGTGGTTTCTCTGTGCTGTTACTGGAAAGTTCGACGCTTCCCATTGATCCGCCACTACCACCGGAATTCGACGCTTCCTATTGGATGAAAGGTTGCCAGCCATATCTCCACAGATGAATTATTTTCATAAAAGTAACTTGATTCTTTTTAATGTGACTCTATTTACTGATGAGTGATTCATGTGCGAAAATAATAACCAAACACAAAACAAATACATACTTACTTATGTTAATAAGGCCACAAAGAAATAAAGCACAGATTTGATTACACATGTTGGCGATGACATCATGACACCTTTTGACATAATTTGTGAACTGTTGAAAGTTTTCTATGTGATTACTGACAAATTCTTCTGGTGGAATATTATTTTCCCTGAAGTTTTCACCGTAAAATGCTAAGAAATAATAGAACCTAAAACATACAAATAAAAAAAATAAAGCAGTTACTATATTTAAACGGTTGAGTACAAAACAAATAATCGGCGAGAGGTCAATGAGGAATAGAAATTTAATGCCTAAGCACTTAGGTACTACATGAATTTATTAAATACCAATTAATCGTGAAAAGGAGCTATAATAAATTGTAGCTATAATCATAAGTACCTTTCCCTAGCTTCTTTTTGTAAGAAAAGCACCTCCTCACATAACGCTGAAAATGCTGCTAATATTTTATTCAGTATTTTGTTATCAGATTCGATAATATCCAACAAATTTATATCTTCGAAGGGTTTTATATCAACGTTGATGGGAAAGAACGGTCTGCTGTTTGGTTTTCCCAACAAGAGCATATTAAATCGCCTCTGTAATTCAATAAATGTTTTGTCTTGGTGCTTCAAAAAATTGCCATAACTACGTAAGACCTTCGAACCGGCTTCCTTATAACTATCAGAATTCACTTTCTTGTCAAATGAAAAGCTTTCAAACGACATTTTACGATTAAAAAGAACATAAAATTACACAAATACAATCTTTATTTATCAGTTTCAGATGACTGTCAAGTGTCACACTGACAACTGACAGATTTCTTTCATTGCCATTTTACAAAAAAAATCTTATTCTTGAAGAAATTACGTGTATTGTGATTTTGAAATTCTAAAACCTCTTGCAATATAAAATACTAGAGAATAAATATTTTCTTACTTCATGCATCAATTTTTTTATAGTAAAAGAGGATGACATCTGAAGAGAAGGAGGAGAATATACTCGTCCCACGTTGGGACGCAAAATTGATATTAGGAGGCTGGGAAGAAATATATTAGTCCCATGTTGGGACACGAAATTGATAACTAAAGAGGCTGAAAAAAAAAAATAAACATTAAACTCTGCCCCTGAAAATAAAAATCAAATAAAACATAATCGGCTGCGATGTGCCTGAAAAGACAAATACATACAAATACAGGCATGGTAAAAATAATATATACATAACTGGAAAGATCTTACCAAACTGCTGGTCTCGTAACGGGACTGTAGAGGAAACACTTACACTACATATCACTTTATATTAATTAAAAATAACTTAAAACTATCTTAAATTCACCCCTCGTTGGTTATATGGACCTGAAACACACTTATTCACTATTATGCGATTATTTTTATTCTTAAAGTTATTTTTAATAGTAACTTAAGCTATCTTAAATTCACCCCCCGATGAGTAGATGGATCTGAAACACACTTAGTCTCTACCATGCAATCAATATATTAGTATACACCAGTATACACAGAAAAAAAAACTAGAGCCATCCGAGAGCCCTAGCACGTGGCACTATACTGTAAACTTTATAAGATAGACCGCTCGACGCGCGTTAGACTCGATATACTACTCACTGACCACTCACACTGACAACTACCGAATCGACTACCACTGACTCCTACCGAATGACAACTGACTGGCCACAGCAGGGCGACCCAGCGCCCGTGAAACATGGAGTAGGGGAGGGGGGGGGGTGGTTAAACTGAAGAATCAATCCGTACCGCCGGGTGCCAACCAAGATTCCAGGAATCTGCTTGATGCATTTTACATTTTAAATTTATTTTCAATAGAAAAGACAATACTTAAATATGAACAAGGCCTGGGGGGCCGCTATAATCCGTTCCTAGAATTAATAGAAGAAATACATTAGGCCGAAGTAAAATAATGGTTATTGGGTTTCTTTGATATCATAATGTATGGAAATATATCGATCACAATACCTATGGAAATATCAAGGAAATGCTTTTATTATTTCCAATCGCAATTTTCAATATCCTATTTTTGGGATGTATTTTTAATAGTGGCAGTAGTGACCTTTAAATCATAGATAAAAATAATAATAATAGTTGTTATGCCATACGCAATGTTCTATATAATAACATTTTCTTTTCCGATAAACGTATATGTATCGCTTAATATCGCTTCCAGAAAACCGCATCGCGAAGAAGCTTCACCTTAATTATAATGGGACCAATACCATTCTGCAATCGCTTCCAACCATCGAACAAACAAAACCGTATAACAACTATCCATAATACAATTCGATTTCCGATAACTCAACGTCATAACGCATTTACATAGTTTTACGCTCGTATCTATCTTCAATCGCAATACAACATCTTCCGCAAGTGCCTTTATCTAATACCTCTACTTCGTCGGCTGATTCATTCGTGTCCATCCGTTATCTCATTTTCCTCTGTAATTTACTTAACGTTGTCCTCTCAATTAAATAATAAAAATACCGCACTTTTTCCCAAAGGCATATAACACACTAAAAATCCATCACGCCGTATTCTGCTATTTACCTATCAATTATCACGTCTTTGTCTCATCTTTTTAAATCATTATCTCATCCGATTACGTCATTATCTCATCCTTTAACGTCATTATCTCATCATATTGCGTCATTATCTCGTCTTATTATATAGTTAGCTTATCTTACTTCGTCAAGATCTCATCTCATTGCATCATTATTTCATCTTATTACATTTCGTTAACCGGCTACTACTAAAACTTATTCCTTTCATCTAAACGTTCGATTTCGAGTAGTCTAATTCTGCTTTCGTTACAAATCGTTATCTCTTTGGGTCAAATGTCTCTCCAAATCTGCGCGAATTAAACTGCGAGTGGCTGTAGAGTCTATCAATGCTACATAAAGAGAATCATCAATCGTCTAGTTTATCTGCGGGGAGGCTAATCCTACCAATAACACATATATCGTCTATATTGTATTCTTATTCGTAATTCCGTCATTCTACTCCCCTTCGTACCTATTGATCTCATTACTACTCAGCGCAACTACTGGCGTACCTTAACTCATGATCCGGCGCGACAACCGGTCTCCTATCTTCGAATTTCTCAGGCGCAACAACCTGCTTCTCATCATCCGACGTATCATCATCATCATTTTGCTACCTCTCGACGTTTCTACTTGCTTCCTTTCATCCGACGTATCTTCATCATCATCTTGCTACCTATCGACGTATCTGCTTGCTTCCTTTCATCCGACGTATCTAATCAACTATCAGCTTCCTAATGCTCGACGTATCTGGCGCGACTACCAGTTCTACTTCCGACGCGAATTCTGAACTACTTCTTATGATGCGTATCTTCTCGCTATTAGCCTCCACGGTCATCATCGTCATCATCCTCTCTATGCACATACAGCCTCCACAACCACTACAGCAAAATCTACAGAATTGGGATCATCATTATCCTCCAAACAACTTCATTCACAGAATTTTTATTACTCATCAAAACCATCTACAGATTTATAAATCACCTTCATCGTCAGAGTTATAAACCACTATAACTTCATCATCTACAGATTTATTACCCACCTTCATCGTCAGAGTTATAAACCACCATGCTTCATTAACTACAGATTTATTATCATCATCCATCGTCAGAGCTATAAACCACCATAACATCATGATCTACAGATTTATAATTCACCTTCATC
Organism: Molanna angustata; assembly: GCA_963576475.1. Taxonomy (NCBI): domain Eukaryota; kingdom Metazoa; phylum Arthropoda; class Insecta; order Trichoptera; family Molannidae; genus Molanna; species Molanna angustata. Next base: position 6,832,555 of record OY754971.1, on the reverse strand, counting down.
GTCAGAGTTATAAACCACAACAACTTCATCAGCTACAGATTTATTCTCCACCTCCATCGTCAGAGTTATTTTAAATTCTTCACCTACAGAATTATGCTTTGCCTACAGAATTATAATCCACGATACTTCGTCAGAGTTATAATAAATTCGTCACCTACAGAGTTATTATTCATCAATATTCATATACAGAGTTATTTTTCTAAAACTTCACCTACAAATTCAATAATAATTACAGCCTCCTGTGAGGTCACGATATCTTCAAACAATCGTTATATTATTATTATTAGGGCGCCAGTTCCACGTGTATAGACCTGGTGGAACACAGGTTCAATTTATTCAGATACTCGTTAGACCATTTGCAATAAAAAATCTTATTCCATAAAAAAACGCTATCATATCCTCTGCTATCCGACGTCGTAAAAATAGTACTATATATTCTATTAATTTAACATATTTAAAAATAAAATAAATATCTAACTCCTGGGCTAACAAATAACAGCAATTCTATATTACCGCGGCTCATATTATCATTTATATTATTCGCTACAAACCTAGTCTCATATTTTTATAAGTATACCACAAATTTCGTCATCACGTTCTACTATCCAATAATTGCATACATATATAACGACCGAAAATATATAAAGAAAATCCACCTCAAAAAAACATAACTATCAAAACAGTAATAAATTTCTACAACTGAAAATCTCCACGTGGTCTGTGAAAACAACAGTTATTAAAACACGCTCAAGTATCCCGACAAATAAATATTTCAATATCAGTAAAATAAATATACCTAAAAATCATTCTTAAAAATTACACGCTTCAAAAAAAACACAGCTATCTACAAAAAAAACTTAAATCTCAGGGCGGTTCGTTAAAAACTACTGTTTTTAAAATGTCCCACGTTTTGGGGGCCAATTGACATCCGAAGAGAAGAAGGAGAATATACTCGTCCCACGTTGGGACGCAAAATTGATATTAGGAGGCTGGGAAGAAATATATTAGTCCCATGTTGGGACACGAAATTGATAACTAAAGAGGCTGAAAAAAAAAATAAACATTAAACTCTGCCCCTGAAAATAAAAATCAAATAAAACATAATCGGCTGCGATGTGCCTGAAAAGACAAATACATACAAATACAGGCATGGTAAAAATAATATATACATAACTGGAAAGATCTTACCAAACTGCTGGTCTCGTAACGGGACTGTAGAGGAAACACTTACACTACATATCACTTTATATTAATTAAAAATAACTTAAAACTATCTTAAATTCACCCCTCGTTGGTTATATGGACCTGAAACACACTTATTCACTATTATGCGATTATTTTTATTCTTAAAGTTATTTTTAATAGTAACTTAAGCTATCTTAAATTCACCCCCCTATGAGTAGATGGATCTGAAACACACTTAGTCTCTACCATGCAATCAATATATTAGTATACACAGAAAAAAAACTAGAGCCATCCGAGAGCCCTAGCACGTGGCACTATACTGTAAACTTTATAAGATAGACCGCTCGACGCGCGTTAGACTCGATATACTACTCACTGACCACTCACACTGACAACTACCGAATCGACTACCACTGACTCCTACCGAATGACAACTGACTGGCCACAGCAGGGCGACCCAGCGCCCGTGAAACATGGAGTAGGGGAGGGGGGGGGGTGGTTAAACTGAAGAAAGAATCCGTACCGCCGGGTGCCAACCAAGATTCCAGGAATCTGCTTGATGCATTTTACATTTTAAATTTATTTTCAATAGAAAAGACAATACTTAAATATGAACAAGGCCTGGGGGGCCGCTATAATCCGTTCCTAGAATTAATAGAAGAAATACATTAGGCCGAAGTAAAATAATGGTTATTGGGTTTCTTTGATATCATAATGTATGGAAATATATCGATCACAATACCTATGGAAATATCAAGGAAATGCTTTTATTATTTCCAATCGCAATTTTCAATATCCTATTTTTGGGATGTATTTTTAATAGTGGCAGTAGTGACCTTTAAATCATAGATAAAAATAATAATAATAGTTGTTATGCCCGAAAAAAATAATGCCGAAAAACAATGATTTTTATTTTGTTCCACGGCAACATTTCGGAAAACAGCTAGCGCTCGTTGCGGGCGAAAAACGGAACTTGCAGCTAGCAGCTAGCACGCGCTATGGCACGCGCTCTTTTTGGCATCCAACTCTGGTGGAAGACGGACGGTTTGGTACGACGCCGTCATCGGTCGACACGCGCGTCCCGATGGCGGCCATATTTTCGACGACGCAGGAGGTCTGTGTGACAGGACCCGTCACGCGCATGGACGCTGATGGTGCCCCAGAACCAAGATGAGGGCATCAACAGGACAGGAGGTTGGAGGCAGAGCGCAGTGTGGGGCCACCGCGTAGGGAACGCGGCGGCTCGCAGATTGGACCACGAGGGGCAATCCGTGTCGTCTGGGGCGTCGGTTCGCCTCCGGTGAGGCCCCAGCTGGTATGCCACCTCTGTCGAGATGCGCCGTCATAGCGTGCCGTGGGGCACAGAGCCAGACATGGGTGACGGTCTGGAGGAGGAGATCAGGAGGAGAAGAAGAAACCACGCCGGACACGAGGAAGACCTGCTAGCCTGACGCAGAGGCTGGGCCCCACCGAACTACAGTCACCACGTGGAAGACAGTGACATGCGTGGAGGAAGGATGTCGCTGTACCCTGGGGCGGTATATTCTGGTCGGCGTCTTTTCGTGTGTTCGCGTGTGTTTGACAGTTCGTTTCGGTAGATGCCACGTCGTTTTGTTTTGTTATTTGTACTCTGTTGTTGTTGTGTTTGTTTGTTTGTTTTTTTTTTATTATTTATTTGCCATGGACGAACAATGTTGATATTATAAATAAAAAAGCGCCGTACTAAAACAAATTTTAAGTGTCGTCATCATTTCTCTCCTTTTCTTCCCCACACCTTGGCTTGATGTTTCCTCGTGGTAGACGAGAGGTCTCATCATAGTATATTCTCCAACCAATCTCCAACTTCAACCGTTGAACAAATTGATATTTCCATAAGTATTGTAACAGCGCCATCTTGAAAAACTAAGTATGTTTGTCTTTACGACAAACACTACAAAAAGTTTCTAAAGATGGCGCTGGTTGTAATCGATGTATATATCGAAGTATATATTAGCATTTTACTTTGGCCTAATGCATTCCTTTTATTGATACTAGGAACGGCTTATGGCGCCCCCCAGGCCTTGTTTTTATATTTAAATATTATCTTTTGTGTTGAAAATAAATTTAAAATGTAAAATATATTAAACAGATTCTTGGAATGTTGGTTTTTACGCGGCGGCGTCGCTGATTGGAGCATTAACTTGCCCCTCTCTCTCTTCCGTGGTACGGGGTTCTCGCTCTGATGCTATCAGTCAGTTGTCAGTAGTTGTCAGCGAATCGCGTCCAAGAGTTCAGCCATGGATACGTAGTCCAACGCTAGTCGAATCGAATTCATTATCCGACAACGGGGTCGTATCATAAAAACTCTGGCTGGGCTGTTGGACGGCCTTAGCATTTTTAATTTTTTAAAGTAATAATTAAGTTCTTTTAAGATCCATTACCTATCTCCGGGGGTTAAATTAAGTATTGATAATTGATATTTCCATAAGTATTGTGATCGATGTATTTCCATGCATTATGATATCAAAGAAACCCAATAACCATTATTTTACTTTGGCCTAATGTATTTCTTCTATTAATTCTAGGAACGGATTATAGCGGCCCCCCAGGCCTTGTTCATATATTTAAACATTATCTTTTATATTGAAAATAAATTTAAAATGTAAAATGTAATTAACAGATTCTTGGAATCTTGGTTTTCACCCGGCGATGCAGTTAGACACCCCCCCCCCCCTCCTACTTCATGTTCAACGGGCGCTGGGTCGCCCTGCTGTGTCCAGTCAGTTATCATAATAAAATTTCTTTCAGATACCACATTAATTTATGATCCACGCTCCTCCTTGTTATATGCAATAACAAAATAATAAACTTGACGCAGCCAAGTACAAAAAAAATACATTGAGTTCATTATTTAGTACATTATTTTCTATGGTCCATTAGCTGCCATTTCTTTTCTATACAAAAACTTTTGCTTTTGTTATTTATATTCTCTTTGGTTATCTACGTAAAATGCGAAGTTTTAGCGGTTGTCTTGTGTGATTTTATTTTTGTTTCTGTAATATTTATTTATGTAATTAAATCAAATTTATGTTGAATAATTATACTCAACAATATGAATGTTATAGCTGCGCCAGATTCTGTCGACCTTCAAGTAAGAATAGTGATTTTGTCATATATATATAAATATTGAGGTTATTTGACAGTGCAATAATGTTTTATAATTTTATTTATTTCAACAGAATTTTCAATTTAAACTTCAACGTCGAGTTATAGCATATTCTTCAACTAACTATGCCCCTAATCTTCAAGTCAACTTAGTAGCTGCAGCTAGTCGTCTTGGACTGTTATTTGTTGGGACACCAGACAACAGCTTACACGGTATTATAAATATTTATACATTATACTTTCTTCAATCTAAAGACTCTATTTTCTTCAGAGTGCATAAGAGATCCCGTGATCCTGTTTTTAAATTGGTTTACAGGTAGAAATTCATAAATATGACTAAAAAATAATGTTCTAAAAATTCAATAACATACTTTTCTTATGCATTCTTCCCAATAACTTTACTCTAAAACCCTTTTGTTTTTAGAATCAAAATAATCACAAAATGGTTTGACTAAACGATTCTTGTATCTTTGACTATTAATGAAAAATAAATATTATATTTAAAATTGTTTTTTCAGTAAAATATTTGTTTGGTTTTCAGTTTTTCAGCTACGAACTTTGGTGTCAGAAGATGGAACAGAATGCCCACGGAGAATCCTTCCATTACCATCACAAGCAATTAATATTTCACTAAATTGCAATCAGGATTTACTTTGTGTGGTATATAACAAGAATAGCTGCTTAATTGCTGCTATATATGATGCTAGTAAATGTGCATCACAGGTATAAAATTTTTCAATATAATAATAATAAAAATTTATAAAGCGCTGTTTAGTGATACAAGATCACTCCAAGGGAGCTGTAGCTTATTTGTTGGCTCTACGAAACAAGGCAGTCTTAAGAAGTTTACCGAAGGTGTCAATGCCCTGAGCTCCACGTATGTCAAGAGGCAATTTATTCCATTTGAAAGGCCCGTTCACACTAAAACTGCGATCATAGTAAGCCGCCTTATTGACTCTGTCCAATTCTTTTAAAGAGTTGGTACTCTGTGATTCAGACGATCTCAGCGTGAGCTGCCTCCCCGATGGAACACTCCTCTGGCACAATTCCTGAAGGTAGTGTGGAGCCAAGTCGTTCAGAGCTTTAAACACCATCAGGCAATATGTAGGTACTTTAAATATTGGGCACTTGTTACATATATACTGTGAAGTACCGGTTTAGGATAGTGCTTCCACTCTTTTCTATTATAATCCTTTCGGTTGTCTCGTTATAACTGGGTAATCGAAAATACAACAGGTCTAATAACATCTTACATAGTTCAGAAATGAGGTTCACCACCCATTCTGAATATAGTGCCTTTTTAGGTGACAACTGTTTTGTGAGGATAAGTGCATGTGTTGTGCTTCCCTTTTTTTAAGTTAATGCGCACCTGTCCTTGGTTGCCAAATTTGCCAACTTGGTGTCATACATTTTTTTTTCAGTGTGAACAATCAAAGTTGGGTAATATTTTTTTTTAAATTCATAACACGTGCATATTTTTTTTTTTATCCGCAAAAAAAAATTTTTTACTATTATTTTGGATTGTGATCAATAGCTGAGTTATTCAAGATTGTGTAACATAAATTATAATTCTAAAATATTGAAATTTGTAAATGTGGCACTTGAAAAACCAATCTAAGGCGGAGATTTTCGAGCACTTTGTAAAAGTGGCAATATCTCGAAAACTAAGGCACTTTTACTGAGGTCATATTTGCATATTCTAGCGAGTCATGAGTTGATATAACAGCCCTTAAAAGGAATACGTTGGATTATGGGACACCCTGTATTAATATATATATACAGGGTGTATCATGAGGAGTGGATCAACCGAAGCATGGAGGTAGAGGACCTCAATACCTATCGATTTAACCCCCATGTATGTTCAGCGATATTGGGTGGAATAAAAATCGGATTTCATACTAAACTACATCACTGTACCTTAACTATTAGGTTTGCGATCATGATTTTTTTTCAGGGAATAGTTCAATAGTGATGCTTAATGAAAATAATACCGTTGTGAGTCAGTACCTAATAACTTTAAAAACAAACAAAAAAATCTTAAAAAATTTAGGAAGCCTCAATTTTCCACTAACTTTTCAAAGGCTCTTGGAACAATAATTTCACATAACTTTTTTTTCCACAAGTTATCTTAAAAACTATTACCATTCATAGAGAGCTAGCTCTGCAAATTTCATTTGCCTTGTATTAGAGGATCATGTTGAAAAGTTCACTTAAATTGTACGAGTACCAAAAATCGATATTTTTTCCTTCAACAAACTGAAGAGCGACTTTTTGGGAAGATGTAGGCTATGCACAGCTAATAATGGTGCACATTTCAAAAATTTATTATAAAAAATTAAATGATGCATATGTAACATATGTATTTGTAAAAGAAAACAATAAAAAAAACAAGAGAAAAATCAAAAACTTTGACTTACATTATGGCCCGTTTTATTTAGTAAACTTTTTATTCTACGTAATCGCTTAACAAAATTACTTTTTAAGTAGTCTTTCATGTATTTGTCTTAAGGAAAAAATATCGATTTTTGGTACTCGTACAATTTAAGTGAATTTTTCAACATGATCCTCTAATACAAGGCGAATGAAATTTGCAGAGTTGGCTCTCTATGAATGGTAGTAGTTTTTAAGATAACTTGTGGAAAAAAAAGTTATGTGAAATTATTGTTCCAAGAGCCTTTGAAAAGTTAGTGGAAAATTGAGGCTTGCAAAATTTTTTAAGATTTTTTTGTTTGTTTTTAAAGTTATTAGGTACTGACTCACAACTGTATTATTTTCCATAAGCATCACTATTGAACTATTCCCTGAAAAAAAATCATGATCGCAAACCTAATAGTTTAGGTACAGTGATGTAGTTTAGTATGAAATCCGATTTTATTCAAATTTTACAAAAGTGTACATAACTTTTGATCCACCCAATATCGCTGAACATATATGGGGGTTAAATCGATGGGTATTGAGGTCCTCTACCTCCATGCTTCGGTTGATCCACTCCTCATGATACACCCTGTATATATAGAACATATATGCTGTGATGCCTCTAAGTTGGTGTTTTTTGACTTCAAAGTTAGAAAAACCTTGAAAAATATAGACCCTGCAAACAAATCTCGCTTATCTTGGCATGATACTTTGTCGATATCTTAAGAGAATAAAATTATCTTAAACAAATCGATAGTTGTATAATTTTAATAAATAGAATTTATATTTTGCACGGGAATGTTGAGATTTTATAATATGCTTTCTCCCATATAACAACACCATATATTAGTTGCATAGTATATTATATTTTCACTTTACTTAAACTAATAAACATGTCATATCTTTTTGTTGTAGAATCTGATATTGATCAAAGAGATACGTCTGAGTCCATCTAGTGACGTTCAACTTTGTAGATTATTATGGAATCCGTGCATAGCAGACACATTAGCCGTCTGTATATCAGATGGTTCGTTGTCAGTTTATCAGTGCAAACAGAATTCAATTGATGTACAATCTAAACCCACAAATGCCAGGTATGTATCTTTTTAAATGAGATTTTTGTGTGCGGAATAGTCTTTAAATGAGATTTTTGTGTGCGGAATAGTCTTTAAACTCAAACATGACTCATTCCATCTCAAATCTGCACCTTAGATTATTAGATTATTCTGTTACTCTTATTTCTTCAAATAAGGTAGGAATAAAAATCTTAACTGGTATTTATTTCTATAGTTATTTAGTTTTATTAAATGTACTCAAATAATATCTAATACCAAATTTTGCACATTATTTAGATGGGTCGATGGCAGTACGGTTAGCGCGCTGGGCTAGTAATCCAGTGGTCGCGAGTTCGAATCCTGCCTCGACCGATTTCGTTCGCCTATAGCACAAGCATTTATTTGCTTATTTTAGGGAACGTAGGAAGATGTATATGTACTTGTTTAACAAGGACATATTCATTTTTTATCAAAAAAAAAAAAAATTATTTAGCATATATACCTTCATGATGTATATAGTATTTTACATGGAGACCAGGGGGGCAAGTCCACTCAAACAAATACTCTTGCTACTATAGGTTTTTAACGTGGGTACCACAGTATGGGGTGCCATGGAACGGAACTTGCGCTGCTGGTATTCATGTCTCATAAATCCAGATAGTTTCTCATCTAATATTTTTTTATTTTAACAAAGACTATGCAACATATATTTTCACTTGATGAATCAATTTTGGTATGCAAATAAGGGGCCTGAGTCAAGTTGAAAACGCTTAACGATATCGCCAAATGCTATTTTTTTTGTATGGGATTTGTCATTATTTGTTGTAGAATTTTTTTCTACAATAACAAACTTCAAATCCCATACAAAAAAAATAGCGTTCGGTGATATTGTTAAGCATTTTCGATTTGACTCAGGGGCCTTATCTTATGTAATTATTATATTTGATTTGACTCAGGGGTCTTATCTTATGTAATTATTATATTTGATTTGACTCAGGGGTCTTATCTTATGTAATTATTATATTTGATTTGACTCAGGGGTCTTATCTTATGTAATTATTATATTTGATTTGACTCAGGGGCATTATCTTATGTAATTATTATATTTGATTTGACTCAGGGGCCTTATCTTATGTAATTATTATATTTGATTTGACTCAGGGGCCTTATCTTATGTAATTATTATATTTGATTTGACTCAGGGGCCTTATCTTATGTAATTATTATATTTGTGTCTAAAATTAAATTGTTTTTTATGGGAGGAACTATTTTTTTTTTCAATTAAATTAAAATTATGGGAAATGTATGTCGCAAAAAAGCTATGTCTACTGTCAGCAAACACCAGATCACTGAGTGATAATGTTAATTGATTGATGTCAGAAGACCGCCATCTAATGCTTACATTAAAACATAATATAAAAATTAAGGGTCCATATAAACCTAAACACCTCAATTTCAAATCAAATCCCTCAAATATGTTAAACAGTATGTTTCTAGAAATAATAGTATAAGTCTTTTCAACATTTCTCTAGTGAATGTTCGTCACAAAATTTTAAAATTCAACCTAAATTCCTATAAATAAATTATTAAAAATATCCTTTTTTACAGCATTTTTGTTAAATTACTCCATAAACATGTGTCGTAGAGAAATAAATCTTTTATAAGCTTAAAGAGTGCATAAAATCAAAGTGAATGACCGATAAAGTTTTTTCATTTCAACTAAGGTTTGTTCTTAAAATGCAAAGTATCAACAAATTTGGGGTTTCCGATCATTTAATTCACGTATAAACCTTTTTTAACGCACGCGATATTTACCCTTACTAATGCGTAACTTCATAGTGCATTGGGCGGTTTTAATATATCATGTTTTCAGTCACTAAGTTTAGCGTTATATGTCCTCTTAATCTAACTGCACCGAGATCTTCATAGGCCTTATCATTGTACGCTTGACAAACTTATTTATTTTTATAGCTGTTTATCGTGGAGTCCCAAAGGAAAACAGATTGTTACTGGTAATAAGGACGGCACTCTAAGTCAATACAAACCTGACCTAACTTTGGTCAAGAACATTCCAGCTCCTATTCTGTTTGGAAATAATCCCATGGAAGCCATTACAATACATTGGATATCAAACTATCAGTTCAGTGTTGTATACAGAAATGTCGCAGACCCAGATAGCAGACCATGTAAGGAAATTGTTACATTACAAATGTCCTTTATATGTATCTATTATTGCAATTCTTTATTGCTTTAATGTCTTTTACAGAACTTTGAAACAACTGGCCACAATAAAATCTTATGGACACTTCACTAAAAATTGACAAAGAATGCGAATTATAAGGAAATAGTTGTTCTGAAAAAACTTTTGCATAGGTTAATTATGAGCCATTGCTAAAATAGATACATGTTAACAATTTTAATTAGTAGGTACCATCTTTGTGAAACTGTATTTTCAGTTTTGCCAAACAGTAATACCACAGTGGCTTGTTAACCCTGTCACGTGGGCACACAGAGCTCAAATTTGTGTTTTTTTTTTACTTGATTGATACATTATGCACACACTGCTCCATTCCACGACTAAAAGGCTCAAGATGTTTGCTGACATCTGTACCTTCATGAATACCGTCTTCGTTTAGTAGACCTGTCGGTCTTTAATTCAAATACTATGCCTTCTGAGATTATGAAGTCCAACCATCCTTCCATTTCTTGGATGGTCTTCCGGGTAGAAAACAACCAAAAAGGATTTCATTTGCTGCTATATACGCAAGTCTCTCACTGTTCTTTCTGGCTACGTAGTCCCTCCAATGTCTTCTTCTGGATCTACTTTACCGAACGATGTCCTCTATTCCACATGTTTTTCTTATTTCAACATTGCAAACACAATCTCTGAGAGTTTTTCCAGTAATTGACCTTAAAACCTTCATTTCCGTTGTCATTAGGAGCTCCTTGGTTCATACAGTGCACGTTTCCACAGCATACGTCATGATCGGTCACATGCATGTCTTATATATTCTGACCTTATTGTCAATACGCATGTGTTTATTTTTCCAGATCATATTTTTAGACATCTAGATACAGCAAATGCAATATTGACTTGTTCGCGAATACCATGTTTTATATTCAAAAATTTTGTATCAAAAAGTATTTTTTTTTAATAAAGTAATCGAAGAACTAACTATATTGGTATGTATCTCTAATGTATAAATTATCATGAGACTCTTATTCATCTTATTTTATTATTTTTTAGGTGTGACAATTATAAATGCACCAAAAGTTGGTTCTCCGTCTTGTATTAACTATGAAGATATATGTTACAGCATGGGAAATGCTCGACCAACACAATTCTTTCTTATGCATCTGGCCAACTGGTAAACCTTCTTTTTATTCATTACATTATCAGTTTCTTTGCAATTTAAACATGTATTAATAGTAAAACAGAGACTAACAAACTTTCAAAATCTCAAAACATAAAAACAGGTTCCAAGTAAAGTCAGGTTCCAGTCTTTCCTTGACTAAATTCATTTGTCTATAACCAAAATATTTGTTTATTACGGGGTATGTCTTGTTTCAAAGTATTCATTTTTCAAAAAATTATCTGCTATATCATTTTTCTAAAATACATCAATTTTATCAAATAAAATTAATGTTTGCGAAAATGTGATTTTTTATGATGACTGTGTTTAGTATGAAAAATTTCAGAAATTCCTTAAATAATTATGATGCTTATGAACCAATTTTATAATCCGCCATAAAAATTGTTCAATTAAAAATAAAAATTATTGAATGTTTTTTTTTTTTTTTTTTTTTTTTTTTTTTTTTTTTTTTTTTTTTTTTTTTTTTTTTTTTTTTTTTTTTTTTTTTTTTTTTTTTTTTATTAATAAAGAATATAATAACAATAAACATATTATTTTGCCTAATCCCTTAAGGGGATTTTTGGCTGTGATCTTAATTATAACAATTTTGTAATATACACATATATACATATAAACTTCAATTAAAAACTAATATTGTACCTACATACTACATTTTTCCTACAAAGTCCGGAACAACCCGCGCTCACCCCTTAGATCAACCATCGAGGATTTTTGTGTAATATATAACCTTTGGCTTTCTTATTTTTTAAAATGGTACAATGGAAAAGCCAGGCTTGGCAATCATTGCGTGAAAACTTTAACTGATTATTGTTTTTTTTTTGTTTTAATATTCTGATATTCATTAAAAAAAATATTCTGGAAATAGTTATATTATTTTACCATGTTATTTTTAATTTACAGGGGAGTGTTGTTAGCTTCTTCCGCAAATAGCATGGAAATTGGTGTTCTTGGAACAAAAGATCAAAATAACTGGCAACAATGGATACAGGTAATATATTTTTATATCGGAAGAGTAGCTCTAATTTTTATAAATAGTTTTTCAATTATTTGATAGATCAAAATTATATTTTTTAAATTCCTCATTTTTTGTTGTTCTTAGATGGATGAAGCTCGTGCAGAACTTCCATTGACGGATGATAAACAAGAAAACTATCCCATTGGTATTGCCTATGACGACGCTGCCATACATCAACTTCCCTGGGGTAATTGATCAATGTTTTTCATAACACAAGAATTACTAACAGTACCATTTAGACTTGTCAAGAATGCAAATAATGGAAGGTTCATGAATGTGAATACTTCTTTAAATTTGTGTCAGTATAGATCAGTGTATCTCTCACATTTATCTGCATTCAGACATGAAATAATGGCAGTTACAGTCAAACTATTTTTTGTTTGTTCCATCACATATAAAATTATATTATAGTTGTTAAAGAATCGAAGATCATCATTTAGAATAAGATTAGGTACCTACATAGAAAACTGTCCTTGGTACCTACCACATTTGCGAATGTGTCATAAAAGTATGAATATTTGTAATTCAAGCCCTATTTTCTTAAATACAATCAGTCTTACTAATAAACGTGTTGTAAAATTTACACGACCGTTTAACACCCGTGTAGGTAAAAACGTTACCAATAAACGCTGTGTAGCAGATCAGTTGGTCTACGAATGTGTATCTCTCATACAAATTTTACACATCGCTTGCCCGCCTGTTCTAGGTAGTTTAGCGGTGTTTTAAGACAAATTTCATCTATCAAAAGTCGAATTTGATTTTGATATGCGTGTTTATATTGTTATATCTTGGAATAAAATGACGAAACCTCTTTATAAATTATTATATTCTCAATAATTGTGCATTTTAGGAGCGAAAAGTTGACAAAAACTCAGTTTTTTTATAATATCTACAATGGTGCTCGCTTGGATATTCGTATGATGAAATTTTTCGTTATATTTTCCATATTCCTATTTTAAAATGTGAAAAATATATGAAAATATTAACTACGATAAACGTCAAAATTATAATGGAGGATGGCGGTTGGCGGCTCTGCGCATGCGTTAGTGCGAAATTACAACGTTGCCGGATTATTTTTTATTGTACGCTTGTTGTAACTACACGGTCGTTATACAGCGTTTATTAGTAAGGTTTTCAAATAATCGCTGCACGTGCTTTACACGGCGTGTAATAAAAACACTGTTCAACTGGCGTGCAGTCAATTTTTATTAGTAATACTGATTATAAATACAATATTTTAACAGCGTCTTTTGACCATAAGTAGGTTCCTACTTAATGGAGTTCCAATATAATTCATATTATCAAAAAAAAATAGTAAATAAAATTAAGCACTTACCTGCATTATTTATTTATAAAAGTTTGTATAGATCAAAGATTTCCATATAATATACTAAATGGAGTACTCCATGCAATAAGTGAGTCATGGTATATCGCGCTTTTGATTACTTGGTTGGTGACATATCATTGCAGTTATCCATACATTTCAACATTTCAACACCTAGATAAATGTTCTCTATATCTTGATGAACAAAGTGTTTTTTTCAACAAATAAATCTGAAAACAATTCACATTTGTCGTGATTCTCTATAAAAAGCGATGTTTTCTGCCCACCTTGCTGTCAAAAGTCCCGCGAAAAAAAAAACCTCACTTCGATTCATACAAAATTTGCTAACTGCGACATCTAGTATATTATATGAAAATCTATGGTATAGATTTATCTCAAAAAGGCTCCAGTTAACTATTTTTTACTTCAAAATATTTTTTTGTCATTTCAAGTAATTACCTACTGACTGAGTAGTATTTTATTGTCCTACTAATCATTAAGATCGACATTATTAATAGGATATTCATTTTAATTAATATCTACAGTTTTTGTGATAATTGGAAACATGTGTTTTTATTATTTCAGGGGATAACCAAAAATTACCACCTATGCCTATGATTCACATTCTCTCTCACACTGGAACATTAGTATCTTTCTACGTCATCAATATAGGCAATGATGTTCCAATGATATGCAGTCCCTCTGAAGAAATACAGATCCCACAACATCTCCTGTCTACGTAAGTTTTTTTTTATAATTAATTACCAACCAAGGCCTGATACACTATGCAGAATACAAATTTGACATTTTCTTAATATTCTAGTTTTTATCACCTTTCCTTCCATACATAATGTAACAATGTATATTCTAGTTTTTCGTTTGGTTTATTTGTATGTTTGTATTTAAGTTTCCTTGTTTACACAATTGAAACCAAAAACAAAGAAGTAATCTATATCACCATAAATGTTAAATAGCCTCTAATTTTAATATGAAAAGTCATATCATTTAATGATTTAGCGGATATTTTGTGGTAGTTAATAGTGACCGAATTTGAAGTATATAACTAGCTCAAAACCACTATATTTATGAGTCACTTCACGACATGTTTCGGAAGCGCTGTCCTCGACCGGCGTGTCAAGACTACATGCCGGTTGATGGAAGGACAATGCTTCCAAAACACATCACGAAGTGACGCATAAATATATTGGTTTATAGCTAGTAATATAATTCAGATATAGAAAAATCATATTTAATTTTTATTTTAGAAATATACAGGTGCCATCACTACCAGAATCTCAACCTACGCCAGTCATACAACAGACTGTCAACACTCAACAAGATATCTCTTTTGCTATATCTAATGCTATAACATCAACACCCACGGTAAGTCTGTATTCTTGCATCTGTTTTTCATATTAATTTTGAATTTGAGCTTTTGACAGTATAAATTGAAAAATATTTGTAAGATGTGACAGAAATTATTTATTCAAAGAAGACTTTAGATGAGTTAAAACAATAAATATTCGTTTTATGATCTATATATCCTATGATTACATGAAAATTCTTCGAAACACAATTGTTCGAATGCGCAATTGTACGAATAACTATTTTTCGAAAATCAGTTATCAGAATGACAATTGTCCGAAAGCAAATTATTCGAACTAACATTTGTTGGAAAACCAATTAACCGAATTTAATATATTTTTGTGTCATTATGTTGCCTCCTTTGACATATTTGTTGCCAGTAAAATATATTCGATGAAGACTATTATTACTTGTTGTATTATTGTTGGGTACGTATTGTGATGGGCTCCACCCTAACTAGAACTAAATATCGTCCTAAACTATTTTTCTGTGGATCCATAACCTCCTAAACTAGCTAGCTAAACTACCTATTAAAAATCTAACGTCTATTTCCTAGTACTATAGCTAATTTCACTAACTAGTTTATTCTCTACCTGCAAGGTAAATCTAGAATTTGTTACATCTATTTGAATATCCATTATTCAAATGATTCTATCATGAAAGAACATCGTATTCTTCTATCTTATTTCGCTAATTTTTATGTTTTTCAACGGAATTTGGCCAATGATCGTCTAGTGATTACTATCATTATTCACGTTAAAAAGGACCCTTTACGTTGTGTTTTATTTACGAGTTATAAACAGACGAATATTTATAATAAAATTTATATATATTATATTAATAATTAATAGATTAATAGACTCCACGACTGTTGAAAGATAATTAATCTTTATATACAAAGTTATAACTACAGAATTATTAAATTCGTATAATGTAATGATAAAACTTCGATTCTCAACCCAAATTATGTAACTTAATTGTTACTCAATTAGATCGATATAAGTATATTAATATACCTACAGAATAAATAGGATGACGAAAAATTATCATAAAACAAATTCATATGATTCTCATAAAAAAACATAAATAAAATTTAATAGAAAACACGATATATGCTTATTAACGCTTTTTCACACTCATGGAGGTTAGTAAATAACGAAATTAGTTTTCCTACCTTTTCGTATATCCTGCTGTAATGAAAACATATCAAAACAATACCAAAATACATTATATAACAAAAGGAAATATTTATATGCAATCGACGATCTTTCCATGAGTGTGACGTAAATAGTTTTATATCAAATTTTGTTAGATGTCCAATATATCTTTATAATGTTAGTTTTCAGGACACGAATTTTCCTTCTACAGTAACAGATTGAAACATGAATATTTTGATTACTTTAGATAAAATGGTTATTTCAAGACACATAGGGTGATACTTTGATTTCCATTAGCGATGTCTAAGTGACATTTTAAGGCTTCTACAAAATGGGCTAGTAAAGTTTTGTGTTTTTCACTCGATTTTCATACTTCATCTGACATTTTAAGGTTGGGGAAATTCAGATTTTCAAGAAGATCATGCTAATTTTTCATGCTTCATGCAGTTTGAAAGGCCCCAGTACACGCCTTTCTACGTCTCAAAACACCGACAATTACTACTTTTTGAGTCCGAGTGCACTAGACTACGAATTAATAGACTATCTGTAAAACATGCATTACTATATATATATATATATATATATATATATATATATATATATATATATATATATATATATATATATATATATATATATATATATATATATATATATATATATATATATATATATATATATATAAATATATATATCTCCAACATACTTCAGCTGCGATAGGGACATTTCGACCCTTGAAATATCGATAACCCCACAACTCTAGTGTTCATTTATTCATTTATTTATCTATATGACAAATAAACAAATAAATAAACGATATATGAAGTAATTCGAAGAAAGGAACCAATGGTCAGTTGGTTATGTCTTTTGAGACATCAAAGGTAGAAGGACTTGGTAAATTAGATTAGTATTATATTAGATTAGTGAAGTATTTTACCACGATAGTCGATAAATAAAATACTGGTATTAAGGACAGGAAATAATACTTATTAATTTTCTACGAGATAGGATAACTTATCAATTTAACATGCATTTATAGGAAAGGAGTTATTGAGTTTTGTTAGTATTATAATGCTATTAGTAATTTAAATAAAGAAATAATTTAGGAATCACTAAATTCTACATGCACACAATTTTTATGGAATTAGGATTATACAAGTTTACTTCATTTCACTCTGTCAGTTATAAAAACACAATACTTCAAATATAAAATTAATAAAATATAGAAAAATTTCAAATAGATTATAATGTTTAAAATAAGATTATGTTTATTCAAATTGTACTTGAAAGAAAATTCAAAATAGTTTAAAAATGATTATATTTTCCAATTTACATTAAATTTTTCATGTATTCTCATCTTATTACGTCAAAAGAAAATAATTAAATTGTTAGTAAATAATAAAAAAAAAGACTCATCGATCTCCTGCGAAGCTCTGGTAGTATAGCGCCTTCCAAAATATCACTATTTCGTTTAAATATTTATCGACGGAAATTTTGTAATTTTTAAGATATAGAAAAATAAATGAGAAAGAAATAAATATGATTTTAGAGTCCAATGATGATCATCCTCGTTCCACAAATAAACACTGATTATTAAATGAGAATTAATTTAATTTATTTTTAAACGAGCTAATTATTAATGAATACTGTATTACTGGATTCAAAACAAAGACCAAAAAATGAATTCCAGGAGCTTCGCACGTACCCCCGTCATTCACCAAGATCTGCCAGTAAGTGTCCCCGCCACCCACTAATCAACATACTTAAAGACAAATTTCTCTCCCCTCCGATTCCAGATAGGTACACTAATACAATTCCTACATGTACCTTGGACTTGCATCAACAAACTTAACGAATAGTTCAAAGCTACCAACAATGACACCAAAATATATTCCATATTAGTTTAGTAAGTAGATATTATAATATTCTTCACCGACTTCAACAAAGAACTCCCATAAAGTGTACAATTCCAATTTAATATTATCAAATACCTATATTTATCATACTTTAATAATAATAATATATATACACATATGTGCATATTAAAATTATAAAGTCATCACATTCCTCCCCTTGGAAGGCGATTTTCAAATCAAATAACTATACCATTGTATTTTATAATCGTCTTACATAACGAAATAGAAATTTTAATCAGAAAAATGATGAAGAAGACGACTCGAATACCTCAAACAATAATAGACTATATGCACCATATAAGAAAACAAATAATTAATCGAATCAAATAGAGTCATCACAGTATGTTTGCACATTTTTAATAACTGATGTTTGACAGCGCGGGATAGCCTGGTTTGTACACCAGTTTATGTTTATCTAGTATTCACACCAATTAGTTATTTTATTTTAATATTATAGTTACTTTTTTAAATATGTAATGCAACTGGCTCACGCCAGTCGCAATTATAACTACAAACAAACCTAACCAACCTATTTTTACCAAAGTTTTGTAGGTTTAGGTTTAAGAAATAGGTGTACATCCTAGGATATCTTACAGCGCGGTGCGTCGCCATGTTGTTTATTCCATAGATTTTTACTAAACATAATATACTATGTACATAGATGTAGTACTCCGTGCAAAAAGTGAGTCATTTGTTTTCGATTCATACAAAATTTGCTAACTACGACATCTAGTATATTATAATAAAAATCTATGGTTTATTCCTCTCACAATACTACCAACATGACGTCATAAAAATTCGAACAATTGTAAATTCTGATAATTGTGTGTTCGGAAAATTGTTTTTCGAAAAAATGTGATTCGAATAATTGCCATTCGTAAAATTGATTTTCGTAAAATTGAGCATTCGAATAATTGTTTTTCGAATAATTTTCCTGTCACCATATCCTATATATGTTGCAAATTATAAATTTTCTGAACTTCTCCCCGAATCACATGGTTTCCCCATTTTCGGGGAGAGTTTCAATTTGTGATATCTTATATATTTTTTATTGTCATTATAAATTTTGTATCATTTTTTTTTATATTTAAATTTTTATACTTTGCTAGCTTGCAAGTTTTTAAATATTTATCTGACATTACCCGATTACATCTTCCTCTCGTCTTCCTTTGTTTTCCTATCATTGCTATGAATTGTTCTTATATCTTTGTTTTTTTTTATTTTTCTTCTGCTATCTTTGTTTATTTTTGTAATGTGATCAACTTATTGCCATAGTACACACTGTTTTGTACATTTTACATTAACTCTGGTTGGTTGGAAGAAATTGCCATTAGGCAATAAGCTCACCAGTGCACTAATTATATGTACAGAAAGATTCGAATAAATAAATAAGTTAAGTAATTTTTATAAAAATTTTCACTTCTCTCTGTTTAAAACGTGGATTAAATAGGTCAGTGTTTTTCATTTCAGTTGCCGAAATTAAGCAGTTCATTTAGTCTCCAGCAAACTGCAACAACTAACCCAATTGTCACAAATCTATTTGGAGTTAAGAAGGAACCGGAAATTATAAAACCTGCAGAAGAAGTTATACAGAAACCGACTCCGATCATACATAAACCTCAACCGACAATTACTTCTGTTACAAGCGCTTTTACTACAGTCAAACAAGGTATAAATGTTATTTACTTTTGATATATTTCATAATCAAATCATATATTTTTTCATTTTTATACACGGTTATATATCAGCTTGGCTTAGATTGAAAGTTATGTATATAGGAATCAAAGTGAAAATAGCCTCATTCAAAATCATTTGAACACAAATGGTGATTGATTAATGTGAAAATGCATTACCAAGGCCCATACGAGTCTCTTTGTCGCTTCTTTCAGTTGCAAATTATTGCAAGATATTTTAAATAACTAATTGAAACTCTGTAAATAAAACGAGTGGGTTGTGACCAACACTATACTCCTAACTACCGAGTCAACCCACGTTCAAATTTTGTATGGAAAATTTTTACAATAAAAAAATTTCATGAAAATGAGTTGCATAAATTATTTTTCATTTAAATATTTTATTATGAAATTTTGATAATTCTTTGTCCCTTTTTTAGCAATTTGAAAATATAAACAGCAAATTCAAGTTTTCCGGGCTTGGTGTCACTTTGGAATATTTGACAGTTTAGTAAATTGAGAAGCACTATTCAGATATCCTTCAAAATCTAATGGGGTCTAAGCGAGTATTAGATATACAAATTTGCATAATTTGAAAAGTATCGAATGAGTACCTTAGTCTATAATCAATAAAGTAAAATAAACACGCCGTACATAGCACACACACACAGATACATTGTGATGAAACTTTCAGAATAAAATCTCAGCATGTTACTAGTTGATAATCTGTAATAAAAATATAACCTTAAAAATTTCAATTTCATAACTCCCCACTGTATCCCCTAGGGGTAGTGAGGAGTAAAATCTAATTAATGAGTAGTTATAAATATAACTTTTATTATATTTTTTTTCAGAGAAACCTGTTGAGTTTCAAAAGCCCTCAGAAGTTTATAACAAACAACATTTGCAGCCGGAGAAAAAAGAAGTTATACAGGTACTTCTATAAATAGCCAATAGTATTAGTTAAATCAAGGAACAGAGATTTAACATTTCAAATGAGTTCAGAATTAATTCCCTCAGGCAAAATTTAATTACATAATTTTGAAATAATACCAGTGGCTAAAATTAAAAATGGTTAGATTGTTATTTACTTCATGAAACAGCATTCAAAAGTTTATAATTTCACAAAATCCAAGCTCTGTAAAACTGTGTCCTTATGGAGAATTAAACCCAATACCTAGCTCAGGAGTCAGAGGTTTATCAAACTAAATCACATAGGTCCATCAATAAATTGATGGATAATTTTGTCAATAATATTTATATTAGTATTATTTATTTATTTTATTTATTTATATAATTTATGTACATGTGTACAAAGGCAGGTTTATTGCCATAAGGCAATTTCTTCCAACCAACCCGAGCAACGTGAAGTCTTATATATTTAACAATCTGAAAAAAAAAATGTGCAAGAGTATTACAATGCACTGCATTTATAACTTAATTGTTTTATAAATTTCTAGGCATTAGATTTAGTGTTAATAGTAGTTATTTTTATATATTCATATAGAAAGTATCAAATGATAACAGAAAACTATATTCCTGCTTCGTTATTTAATTATCAATGAAGTTTTTTTTTAATATTCGATTCTCCTTGATTTAAGCCTAAAACACAAATTATTAAGCCGAAACCTATCCAGCATCAGGAACCTGTACCAGAACCACCAAATACCTACGAAGCTATGATCAACATGGCATCCAGTGATACCATCAAAGCCATGCTAATCAAAGAGATAAATATGTTTCAAATGCAACTGTACGAATTGCTGAAGAAATGTCAATCGGTCAACACACAGGTATAATGATTTTTATGAAATATTTTTTACTAAAGGAATAACGAAAACTATTATTATTTTTTTTTATTTTGTCAGGTTGGAACTCCCTCCGAGATGAAACAGATTATAACAGTAATGGATGATTATGGAAAGGAACCCAATGGTCATGATTCCAATAGCGATGTCAAAAATCAAATCGCCATTTTAAAACAGTATCTTGTAAAGATGTGTTCGATTTTAATCGAAGCAAAACTACAACCAGCGTAAGTAAATGAAAAGTCATATCTATTTATAAAATTAAATATCAATTCTTTCTCAGACCGTGATATTGAAAGATTCTTCTTAATTTGTATTTATTTCACTTTCGTCTAATATTATCAATATGTGCTTCATAATGAAATTTTTATTTCAGTATGTAAAAAAAATCTTAATTTCCTTACGCTTTATAGATCCTTAGAATTAGAAAAGTTGGCACAACTCGATCCCATTTCCGCTGATAAGATGTTGGGTATAAAGAGGAATTTGTACTATGTTGAATCACAGTTGAAGCAAGTTAGTCATGTTTTGGATGATCAGTGGAACTGTTTCCAGGAGCAATGCAAGAAAAAAATTGAGTGAGTACATACAAATATTCAAACATTACATTCACTTATTTACACACACACTCAAGTGAGTACATACAAATATTCAAACATTACAGTCACTTATTTACACACACACTCAAGTGAGTACATACAAATATTCAAACATTACAGTCACTTATTTACACACACACTCAAGTGAGTACATACAAATATTCAAACATTACAGTCACTTATTTACACACACACTCAAGTCTTGATATACTAAAAAATTATATATTACTTATTTGAAAGTATTTGTTTGCGATTCAAACCCAAAAGACTACTCTACAATATGATTTTACAATGAATAATTTAATTTTCAGTCTTTTAATATATTTGCACTATTGGACTATAGAATGATGCAATGCGAGACAGACAACTGACTATTGTTGATCAAATGTGTTTTTGAACTAACTACAATCTAATATATTTTTTAATTGCATATACGCAAACATTCGATTTTTTTCCCTGTCGGGAGTCAAATGATATTTTTACCGACAGTAACATCTCAATAGAGACGAAGTTGGGATATTATAGAAGACACCGTCACCTCATTTACAAGGACTGTTGCTTTCTTGTTAACAAATAAATCAACTTCTCAATAGATGGCGTTACAAAATGGTTTCTTCGTTACCTCATAGATGGCAATAGTATAATTTCGTACTATTCAGGTGAAATGTTTACACATTATTCAAATATATAGAACTTTCAAAAATTACATTGATAAGGAAACTCAATAAAAGGCATAATTGGTGAACGTTGTGCAAGCGCATAAAGTGGTCATGTAAACCATAGGTGCCTGAGTTCCTGGTTCTTCTATAATATCCCAACATCGTCTCTATTGAGATGTTATTGTCAATAAAAATAACTACAATCTCTTCATACCTAAATGAATATCATATAGTTTAATTATTTGATTCCAGAGCAATACAGGGTATAAACAGTGGTGATCTTATGAAAATGCCGACCCTGGAGAAGATATACCAACCAATGGTGAAACACCAAGACATCATAACTAAACAGTTGGCCACTGTAAACACGTTGCAGAAAGTTCTAGACAATATCAAACCGCAAATATACAGTAGCAAATTAGGAAGATCCCTCACCAAAACTGACGTTCATAGGTATTATAAAATTTTCATTTGTTTTCATGAAAACTTAACATAGTTATGCAACAAAATCTTGCCATTTTTTTTAAGTAAATCGAAAACTTTGACACAACATATTAGGATTTTTTGAAGTTTTTTATCCATTTTGTTCTGTTCTGCACACTGATATCAGTACCTTCTTGGGTTCATACTATAACTTTTATCAACTCTGCTTAGTAAATAAATATTGTGACATTTCCCATTTACTCTGTTTATTGATTGATATAATAATAAAAGTAGGAGCATGCTATGCTTCTGTTTTTGTGATATATTGATGTTGCACCTTGTATCAGACAAAATAGGTATAGCGTGTTAACGATTACATACTAATCAAGTATTCGGTAATCTTCAGATTTTGATATAAGGCAAGGTGGGTGGTTTGTGGGGGTCATTCTTGCTCTACTGTAGGCTCTCACGTAGTGGTTAAAAATCGAAACTAATTATTGTGCTTCACTCTTATATAGGTATATTTGCTGTAATTACAATAAACTGTGTTGAGTGTTAAACGCGTGTTATTTATTATATCTGAGTACAAAAACTACCAGATATCACAGTTTTACATAAACTTTTAACCATGCTATTAACTTTCAGAGTTTCCAATCCCATAAATAAATATCTTTAACTCAAAGATAACATGAAATACATTTTAATATTCACGTCCTTTTCACATGCATGTACCAATATAAAATTATGACATGTATTCTATTGAGTAATTTACTCAAACCTTTAACCACTTCATGCTCGAGTTTTTTTCACAAAAATAGAACTAACAACACCAGGAAGTTGTAAAATTTACAATTTATCACTAATTTTTAAAATATTGTGTACTTACAAAATATTTTGTTATGTTTTTCAATAAGTTAAAACAGATGAAACGATTTTCGTAAACCTCTATGAACGGCAACTGGCAAGCACGAATCAAAAAACGCGAGCAGTGCTCGAGTTGGAACGAAAGGACACATGCGCCGCCCGCGAACAATGCTCGTACAAAAACATGTAGTGGTGAATGGAATAATTCATGAAGTCATATATATATGGCAAAAACGAATGAGTATTGTCAAAGTTAACACATCATGGAATATTCTACTTTTTCTTAATATGCATACAGGAGAAATGTAGAATGGTTAAAGAAACTAATCTCATAATGATCTATGCATAGAGATTTATATTTATCAAATAAGAATGTTGTAAAACTTTTATTCACATTCTCTGTAATTTATTTTCTTTTTAGTGCACCACTATCAACATTGACAAAGAACCTATTAAATTTAAGTCTCCAACCCAATGATATAATTGATGCAAAATATAAAAAGATTTGTAGCAGAGATGCCAAGTTCACCCTCAAGAAACAAAATTCTCTCCGAGAAATGTTGGCTGACCGTCATGTAAGGAAGATCAAACCAGTAAAAATGGATCCACCCAACAGGCTACAATCACTGTTGAATAATCATTCTTTAAGTCTTGTATCAAGTGAATCTTCGAAAAAAGCACCTGGTGTTGAAAAACCTCATACAATTGAACCAATACAAATAGTGGAAAAGACTCCTCAGAATACTGTACAAACAACTTCAATAAGTTCTGTACAAAAAACAACACCAACTATGTCGAAAACACCAGAGCAAATGGTACCAGAAAACAATGCTTTGAATAGTTTAAATAAATTTGTATCCAATCTTAATGTTACTGGTGACCATGCCCCAAATGTAAGAACTAATGTATCAGCAGCATCATTATTCAATAGCAAAATTAACCCAGTAAATGAATCTGTTAAAGTTCACCATGTAACAGCAATCAATACAACAAAAGGTTTGTTGAAACTATACACATACATTTATTTAATTTTTGCACATTATAAAATTAATTTGTTATTAAATTTTATTAAATTGCAGCCATTCAACCAAGTGCAAATACTACAGGCAAACCTCCACCAAATGTGACCATCACCACACCCTCTATATTTTCTAGTAAATTTGATATTGCATCGAGCATCACTAGTAATTCTTTTATGGGTCAAAAAATATGCTCCCCAACTCCTAAGCCTATTGGTAATATAAACTATTTTTATTTTGCTGTATCATTTAGTAATTTTCAATAATGATGATTAACTAAATGTACTTTAATTTTTATTTTTCAGAATCTAATATTCAACCTACACAAATTTCTTTTACCAAACCTGCTACCAATTATGACACAAAGCAAAGTGTGACAATAACAAAAGTCACCATTCCACAAATGGATCCCAAACCCATATTACAACCATCGACTGTTTCAGTCAGTTGTATAATCAAGGTACCTACATTGACTTCAACTCCTGCGCCATCTACAACTGATAATACAGTGAAAATAATTACTTCACAGCCTCAAAACAAAGAATCTTCTCAAGAAAATGTACCACTATCTACTCCAAGTACTGTCTTTTCTGTAGTCAAATTAATCTCTCCGACTTCTGCTCCAGCAACTATTTCCACTAAATCAGAACCTTCCAAACCTACTTTGCCTCAAACACCCGGTGGTTCACCATTCAATTTCTCATCGACTCCTGTACCTACTTCAACAACAGCCGCAAAACCCAAACCATTAGTACCATCTGTAAATACAAGTACACCTAGTACAGAACCACAGGCCATAACTACAAGTACTTCAAGCACCTCTGTTCCCAATACAGCAGACACTCAAAGTAAGCCGTTATCATCTTCTATATTTGGAACAGTCAAAAGTACCTCTTCTGTTTCTACAACTCCATCGGCCACATCAAGCGGAACAGCTGTTTCCACGACTTCCACTTCAGTATTTGGTGTTCCTGCTGCTATCACTACAACAGCTTCACTTTTCAGTGGTGTTACTACTACACCAAATGCTGCTTCTGTTTTTTCTGTCCCTACTACTCCTACAGCTATCGCTGTTTCCACCACACAGAGTAGTGTTACATCTTCAGGTTCAATCTTTGGTTCTTCGACAACAACGCCTCTCTTTAGTACACCCAATACAGCTGCAACAGAATTCAGTGGACCTCCATCACCATCCATATTCGGCGGTGCAACTATTACCACTGCAACCAGCCCTGCTTTTGGTTCTCCTGCTGGTACTCCTGTATCTACTCCCGCATTTGGGGGCAGTCCACCAGCTGCTAATTCCCTTTTTGCCAGTGCCAATGCAAATATTGCTTCAACCGGTAATCTGTTTGAATCACTCACTGTCACAACTACGTCCGGCTCTACAAATGTGTTTGGATCACCAACTGCAACAACATGTGCTTCGTCTATATTCGGAGCGGCAAATGCAGTAGTTCCGTCCACCATAACCTCATTGTTTGGCAGCACAACAATCTCAACTGCAGCTTCCCCATTCGGAAGTCCGTCCAATTCAAACTCTGGTGGATCACTATTTGGAGGAAATTCAACATTCGGAAGTGCCCCAACATTCGGGCAGCCCGGTGCATCAGTGTTTGGAGGGGGAAATTCTGCCTTCGGCCAGCCTCAAACACAAACAAATATATTTGGCGGTGGAAATAGCTCTTTTGGAAGCTTCGGTAAATATTATTTTTTATTAATAAATGCTCAAATATAAGCTTTATTAAAACTCTATATAAACATAGATGTATATGTCTCTCAGTATTATTTATTCATGTATTTTTAAGACAGGAAGAATTTATAAACAATATTTAATGTGCTTGTATTACTTTTCAGGAAGTACTTCACCTTCATCGAACATATTTTCCCAACCAGCAGGTGCACAACCCAGTAATATATTTGGAGGAGTAGCCAGTCCTACGACCCAGAGTTCCGTTTTTGGGGGTGCTACTCAGGGACAGTCAATCTTCGGATCACCCCCTTCAGCGCTGCCAGGATCCGGATCGCTATTTGGATCTCCACCAGGACAATGTAGGGAAACAAAAAATCAAGAAAAATTATAAACATACCCTGATTTTTGACATAATTTATATTATATTTCTTTAAAACTCTAAGGCAATATATATTCATTTAAATTAAAGAATGCTAAAATATCTGAAATGTCATGAAATTTGCATTAATTCTTCAGGTTTAGTAAAGAAACCTCAAAAACTTATTTTGCATGCAAAATAAATGTTTTTCAGGTTTCTTTACCAAACCTGTCAAATATATTTTTCCAGATATCTTGGTCTTCATTAATTTAAAAAATATATATTACTCTACACCTTATTATTATAGTATATTAATAATATCTAAAGTAATAAAGCAATCAAAATGTTAGTGTCTGTGTGTGTGTGTGTATGTGTGTGTGTGTGTGTGTGTGTTTGTCTCACGCCTTCTGAAAAACCAAGAGCATCTAAAAATCTAATTTATGTGCGAACGTGTACCTGTATACCTGATGCAGTGTCACGCTAAAAATAATGCGATAAAAATGCTGAATTTTAAAAATATTACAATAATTATTTTTTTCATACAAAATTTTCCAAGTCGTATCTGTCAAAAAAGTGTACATTTTGCACGCAAATATCTGTTAGTTTAAAAGTTAGAAGTACGTATTTACACGAAAAAAATTTACTTTCAAGTATAACTTAGCGTTTAAGTGAAAAACATGGTGAATATTTTGTATAATTATAATGTTTAACTTATTTTTAAAGTAAGCGTTTTGTACATAAATGCCGCCATTTTAATATCTTTTCATACAATATTTCATTTTCCAACCGAATGAATATGTTCTTGAAAATAATAAACCTTTGAAATAAATGTAATTATGAAATAATAAAATGAAACACAAGACATTACGGCGAGTTTTAAGACATATATTGTAAAAATGTGTTTATTATTAGTAAAGATATAGGCATAATAAAATTGCATAATTTGTATATAATATTTGATTTATCTGACAATTTTCATTTTTATGGCATCGAACAAACCAATGTAGGTACCTACATATTCAAAAAAGTCTCAAACCATTTGATATTTTTAACGTATTGGAATGGTTACTATGGTAACGGAAAGATTCTGATATTCAAATAAAATTAGTTATGAATCGAATTTATTTAGAACATTGTTGTAGGTAGGTACCTACCTATTACTATTTACTTACAAATCAACAATATACTGATTTTCTATCGGAAAATTATTTTATTTGTTTATTTATGCATGTATGCGATGTACTCCTAAACCGTTTGTCCGATTAAAATGAAACTTTGGTGAATTGTCGAGCGTATGCCCGGGATGGTTTCTGGATTTAAACTTTTTTCTTATTCTTCTTCTTCTTCGTGTATTTTGTCATTTTACCTATGAAGGGGGAATATCCTGGGAAAAGAAGGTCCGACTGTCCTTCCATCTCTTCGCAGATTTCTGGATTTAAACTTTTTTCTTCTTCTTCTTCTTAATCGTGCATTTGATCATTTTACCTATGAAGGACTATCCTGGGAGAAGAAGGTCCAATTTTCCTTCCATATCTTCGCAGGTATCTGGATTTAAACTTTTTTCTTCTTCTTCTTCGTGTATTTAGTCATTTTACCTTTGAAGGTGGAGTATCCTGGGAAAAGAAGGTCCTTTCATCTCTTCGCGGTTCTTCCAGGATGGTTTCTGGATTTAAACATTTCTTAAGCGACTGAAGGGACGGGATGCAATGAAGGTATGGGATGCACTAAAGGGCCTGAAGGGATGGGAAGTATAAAAGGGCCTGAAGGGACGGGAGGTACTGAAGGGCCTGATTGAAAGGGACGTAATGATGGATTGAAGGGACGGGAGGTACTGAAGGGTCTGAAGCGACGGTTCATGGAGTCTAATTCTTTTTCTTCTTAATTTTATGTAGACTTTACAGTTTTTACACAAACTATTTCCTTTAGTCTTTTTCTTCGTTTTCTTTGTTGAATTTTATACAAAACTATTTCCTATAGATTAATCTTCTTTTTTTTTATGAAGACCTTTTAGTCAGTTTTTATACAATCTATTTCCAATAGTCTAATTCTTCTATTTTGTGTATGTTTTCTTATTTTATGTAGACCATTGGGATAGTTTTTTATACAAACTATTTCTTATAGTCTTATACTTATTCTTCTCTTTTTTATTTAGACTTTTGGGTTAGTTTTAAGTCTAATAGTCTATTGTGCAGAAATATTATTAACGATATGCACACTTGATGAAAATACATATGTAAAAACGAATGGGATGTGACGATGTAACCTGCACTAGAATCTTTTCAATACTTTTGTTTAATCAAATTTAAACCATTTATATCATCCTATTTTGAATAATTTTCAACACCTTCATATTTGATTTCGTTGACGATATTTAAAGAATGGGGGTTGTGGCCATTACTGAACTCTTCACAACGTTTATATTCAATTTAAAAACTATTTACTATAGTTTAAGTCTTCTTCTTCTTTGTTAATGTAGACTTTTGTGTCAATTTTAAGTCTATCACTCTAATTGTGCAAAAATATAATGCACACTTGATGAAAAAATATTAAAAACGAATGGGATGTGACCAACGCTAGATCTTTTCGGTACATGATTTAATCAAATTTTAACCACATTCCAACATCCAAAATTACTAAATTTTCAATAGGTACATATTACAATTTGTTTTCGATGATAATATTTAAAAATGGGGGTTGTGGCCAAACCAATCTCTTTACAACGTTGATAAATAGTCATATATTTAAAACCATTTCGCATAGTCCATGCGTGCAGAAATTGTATATTATACTTCATTCACACTTTATAGCAATATATAAAAAAGAATGGGTTGTGGCCATCACTTGAACATTTTACAATGCTTAAACTCAATCAAATTTCAAACCACTTTTCATAGTCCGATATTGCAAAATAATTGGGTGACAATATTATAAAAAACGATTGCTTATTTCTTCACAATTTTACATTCTTGGCCAACGGCGGGACATAAAAGCTAGTAAGATAATATAATCATTGAAAATAGGGGTATGCCATTAATTTATACAGAAAATGATAAAAAGTTAAGGAATATTTTCTTTAGTACCCAAACTATCTGAGTTATTTTTTTTTTCAAAACGGTTTGATCAATAATAATGATGGAATATCAAATTGAAAAATAGGTAAAATAATAGGAAAAATTGGCTGGCAGCAAGCGCCCCCTTAATGTCATTCGTGAGTCAAAAAATATGTCTAGATCTATAATTTTTTTGTAACTGTTGAATAAGTTTTTGGAAGGATTTGTTTTACATATTTTGTAGAAGAAAAGTGACTTGTGTCTTGTCCGACAAGTAGATGTATTGAATTTTATTATTAGTAAGAATTTCATGGCATTCTATTGTAACATATTTTTTAATCTTTTGTTTTCTTTTCCAGCTTCTGTATTTGGTGGAGCAGCTGCATTTGGCTCTAAACCTGTCTTTGGACAAACAACAGGGTATTTTACTTCTTGTTATATTTGATAATATATTAATTGGATGTTTGTTTTTATTATTTTTCTTGTAATATTTGTCATGGACTTTCACTCTGTGAACGATTTTGATTATTACTTTTCTTTGTTTCACAGTATCTTATTTTTTTTCAGTTTTGGCTCTCCAACAAATTCTGGAGGTTTTGGTGCTTTCTCTGGTGCTGGAGATCAACAAAATGTTGCCCAAGCTGGCTTTGGATCACCGAGCGCATTCAGCAAACCAGGAGGTATAGTTTTCTCCCTTATTTACATTAAAAAATTACAATAAGCACTGAGTTAACTCTTCAATGCCCCCAAGTCAAATTGAAAACGCTGTTCGTTTTCGCCAAGCGCTAATTTTTTTTGTATGGGATTTGACGTTTGTTGTAGAAATTTTTTCTACAATAACAAACAACAAACGTCAAATCCCATACAAAAAAAATTAGCGCTTGGCGAAAACGAACAGCGTTTTCAATTTGACTTGGGGGCAATGCCCATTCCTTGTTGAATCTAAAAAATAATAAAATACTGGTTTGAATTACCTTCAAATGTCTTCACTCGAATCGGTTTTATAAAATATTCATTTCCTTTAAGCAAAAACTCTTCGTATTGTTTTATGCTTTGTCTATTAAAAACATCAGTTGCATTCCTATCCGTGTTAAGTTGTAGCAACGCAACATTTGTAGTACTGATTTTATTAATTTTCATCAGTTTACAGGGATTAGACTAGAGGCATTAATAGTTTTTATCATTCATTCCATCACGGCGTATCCCACATTGTGGGGTGCCAGTGACAGGCCTTATAATAGGAAAGAACGGGTGGTGCTCCTCATTGCTGAACTATGTGATATGTTGTTTTGCCTGTTGTATTTTCAATTACCTGACTTCTGAGACACCCGGAAACGATAATAATAGAAAAGATTGTAAGCCAGTTTATCAAAGCATCAGTTTAGAATGTTATGAATAATTTTAATTGTATGTTTTTTACATGCGATAATTTTGTGACAACTTGATTTAGGTTTTTTTTATCATAAGTGGAGACGTATGAAACAATGTTACTCTTTGTAGGCATAATTTATATCAATTTTGTTTGGAAATAAAGGATTATTATAAAAAAAACCGTTAAACAGTACAGGTTCATTACAAAAAGTTAATAGAATTGTTGTTGAAAATATACTTAAATAATAAGCTTTGTTAATTATTAAAATGATATTGAAAATAAATTATTTATTACTTATGTTTGCTGTAAACAAATTTATATTATATTGCATGGTACTAGTAAGAAGAATAATAATGAACAAACAAATTAGTTGGTTTGTATTTCCCGTTAAATGTATGGTTAAATAAATGTTTCAGCAGTGTTTGGTGGTAGTCCCACCTTTGGCAGTCCTGGAGGGTTTGGTTCCCCTCCAACGTTTGGTGGGGCTGCATCTTTTGGTTCTCCAGTTAAAATGTTTGGTTCACCGGGAACTGACACAGGTATAACA
Source organism: Molanna angustata (assembly GCA_963576475.1). NCBI lineage: Eukaryota > Metazoa > Arthropoda > Insecta > Trichoptera > Molannidae > Molanna > Molanna angustata. Next base: position 6,800,540 of record OY754971.1, on the reverse strand, counting down.
ACTGTTGCTTCTGCGCCTTCCTTCACATACTAATTATCCTTGTAGATCATTACATGTGTGTTTATCTTTACTTTATCATCAATTGGTGGACTTACAAGATTACGTACAATAACGTGAATTTGTGAATGAAACTTTAAAACAAAAAAGTTAAACACATCTTTAGTGCCCTTGGAATGGTCTTGAATCATGAAACAGTGCTATAAAAATCATTATTTTTACTAAACAAAGCGTGAACAACTATTATGGCTCTTGTTAACGCCTATGACCTTTGGCATAAGGAATGTACACAAATATGCACTCTTATTACCTTCTAATGTATGAAACACGATCAAATATTATACATCACAAAATCTGTGATATACAATAATTTTTTGTGAAAAAAAGGTCAAATTTAAGGTTATTTTTTAAATAGCAAGAATAGTAATTAGAAAAGTAAAAAACTTGGTCTGTTGATTTCCACATTCTCTTTCGATTGAATTAAATATCTACCTCATAGGCCTTGTTGTTTTTTTTAGTTATTTGCAATAAAACTTAAAAAAGGATTTGTTTATTAAAACCCAAGATTAAAACTAATTTTACAATAAAAGGTTTAAACAAATTCAAATTTCAATAAGATTGTGCAATAGAATAAAGATTTAAAAATAAAATGTTCTTTATTTTAAAGACGTATCTTATGAGGGTTCTGGCGAAAAGATTTTCAAAATTTTCTATTTAGCCTACTATAAACTCTTAAAATAATCCGAATGTCCTCATATAAAACAAAATATCAAGGATAAGAAAAAAATTGATGACCCTGGTATATTTTCACTGAACAGTGTTCACCAAATTCCCTTGTCTATTAATATTTACCTACGTCTTATTTACTGATGTCTGTCTTGCATTTAATTTATTTTACTAACGCTATACAGTAATAAGACCAAATCACCATTTTATTGATTGTTCAGAAGAGGCGTATTATATTATGTTACTAGTTGCATGTAAAACATGATATCCCACTGTCAATGGTGATTGTATGAATAGTAGAAGAAGACGTATCAGAATATAAACAAATATTTTTTTTTGTTTTCTATACAGAACATGTATGTCAGAATAGGATAGTTTGGAGTTCAGTACTTTTTTCCTATCCGTTAACAGCTTGATGGTCTGTATGTATGAAGCTCTAGTATCAAATTAATCAAGTCCCATAGATATTGTGTATTCTGCCATACAAAATGTATGAAAAGATGTTCGTCACGAAATTCAATTTTCACAAAATTTTTAAAAAAAATTTAAAGAAATTTTAAAATTAAATAATTTAGTTGGAGTGTTTCAACGTTTTTCAATATTATTAATTTTTTTGGAAATATAGGCAGATAAACAAATTTGTCATAAAAAAACAGTTTGAGATAATTTTTTTTTTTTTTTTGAGTGGCAGCTCTCCAAGGAGAACACACTTAGGCCGGTTGGCCCTTTGTGATACCACAGTGGGGTTGTCCTTCCCCTTCACTAAACCACATTGAACCAGCCTGAGTGGTTAATAAATGTCAGAACGTCGCTAATGTCAGCAGACGCTATGTCCATCAGGTCATCGTAGAAGAAACTTCCCAAGAATTTCCTCCTATTTCTGGAGAGAGCAGGGCATTGACAGAGGAAGTGGACTACCGTCTCTTCTTCCTCTTCATCTTGGCATGCTCTGCAATAATCAAATGCCTCTAAACCAAGCCTTCTGGCATGTTTTCCTATGAGCCAGTGCCCTGTTAATACCGATGTGACTCTGGCTAGTGAGTCCCTTCTGAACGAGAGCATCTCCCTTGTTCTCTTGAGATCATATTTTGGCCATGTTTGTTTGGCAATGGCACACGTGCTTTCTTCAGACCATCTTTGATTGGCACGAGTTATCGTTTTCTCATCGACCCGGAGTTTACATGTTGCCATGGGAACCCCGGGTCGATGATTTATTGTTTCTAAAGGTAACAGGGTACCTGCCCTGGCCAGTTCATCTGCCTTACAGTTACCTGTTATATCATTGTGACCTGGTACCCACATAACAAGTATGTTAAACCGCTCGGCTGCTTTGTTTAATGCTATGCGGCAGTTCAGGGTAACTTTAGAGGTCGTTAATGCGCCTCGCAGAGCCTTGATCGCTGCTTGGCTGTCTGTGAGGATACGGACTTCGCTGCCTTGCATTGCGGCCCTTTGTATCCATCCTATTGCTTCTTGAATCGCCAGGATCTCTGCCTGAAAAACACTGCAGTGGTCTGGCAACCTGAATGAAATATTGATATTTGGTTGCTCCGAAAATACCCCTCCACCCACCCTTCCGTCCAGTTTCGACCCATCTGTGTATATCACCATCTGGGCCTCACCATGGTGAATTGCGTTCTCCTTCCACATCTCCCTCGAGGGGATTTGGGTGGAGAACCCATTCTCGAAGAAGGGTTTGGGAATGGTGTGGTCAATACCTTCGGATGGTTGTTTGTACTCCTGAAGAATCATGGAGTGCCCAATATGAGTCCCCTTCCAAGGGTTAACATTATTCATTCTTAGGGCAGCGTTTGCCGCCATTTGTTTCCCAAGGAGGTCAAGCGGAATCAGGTGCAGGATGGTGTCAAGAGCTTTAGTTGGTGTAGTTCTTAGACAGCCAGTGATTGTCACTTCAGCTAGTCTTTGAACTTTTGCCAGCTCCTTAAGGTGTGCCCCTTTTTTCAAGGAATGCCACCATACCACCACCCCATACATCATGATTGGCCTTATGACCGCCTTGTACATCCAGTGGGTTATCTTCGGGTGCACTCCCCAGCTTTTTCCCACGATCTTTTTGCAGGTGTACAGCGCATTTGTAGCTTTCCGTACTCTCTCCTGCATATTGGGCTTCCAGTTCAGCTTCCTATCCAGAATTAGTCCCAGATATTTAGCTTGGGCTGAGATCTCTAGTGTCACTCCCTCCAGGGTTGGCAACATGAAGGTCGGGATTACCCGTTTATTTGTGAATAGGACTAACTCCGTTTTCCTTGGGTTGACTCCCAACCCACTGCTGTTACACCATCGAGTTATCCTACCTAATGCTCTCTGTAAAAGAGATGTGAGTATGTTGGGAATCTTCCCCGACACTGCTATGGCGAGGTCGTCCGCATACGCGATTACCGTAACGCCAATGTTGTCCAATTCCATCAACAGTTCGTTTAAGGCTAAATTCCATAGAAGAGGTGATAGAACACCCCCTTGGGGTGTACCCTTCACTGGGTATCTTCTTATCTTTGAGCCTCCAAGTTCCGAGTTTATGACCCTATTTCTCAACATATGATCGATAAACTCTGTAAGCGAAGTCTCTATCCCTAGTTTCTCCAAGGACTGAGCTATCTTTTCGTATTTAATATTATTAAAGGCTCCTTCTATATCTAGAAAGGCTACCAATGTATATTCTTTGTACTTCATCGATTTCTCAATTTTCTGTACTAGAGTATGTAGGGCTGTTTCAACAGATTTCCCTTTACTGTATGCATGCTGGGACTCTGACCACATTGAAGGTTCAATTTTACTCCTGATGTGTGTCTCTATGAGTCTCTCTAGCGTTTTCATGACAAACGAGGATAGACTTATTGGTCTGAAATCCTTGGTTGTAGCGTTAGATGTTTTACCTCCTTTGGGTATGAACACCACTTTTACTTCCCTCCATATTTTGGGGGTATAACAGAGTTCTATACATGCCTCAAAGACTGTCTCCAACCAAGGTATGACAATCTCTGAGGCCGCCTGTAGTTCCGCCGGTATGATTCCATCCGGACCTGGCGATTTGTAAGGTTCGAACCCAAATAAAGCCCAAGAAATTGCTTCTTTTCTGAAAAGTCTTTGGGCGCTTCTTTGTTTCCTGGTTTGGTTAATATTGTTCTTTTCGATAAAACTAAAAATATTCAAAGTTTTATAGTTTTAAGATATGTAGAATATAAATAACAAATTCAAATATTGATAACCCCTGACTGAAAAATTCGAAATTCTAAGTATAAAAGCTTTGTAGGCCTAAAATTTTCTATACTTTCTGAAATTTTGTGCTCTGTACATAAAGCGGATCAAAAAGTTATAAAGGGGGGAGGACACACACAAAAAAAAATCTACTTTGCTGTGAAACCTCTAAGTTGACGTTTTTTGACTTCAAATTTGGAAAAACTATGCCAAAAGTCTACTACTCCACAAAAAATTCCCTCACACGAGACTAAGGTTTACTACTGCTGATTTATTAAGAAAAATAAATTCTCTTGAACAACTTGACAGTTGAAAAATATATTATTCAGTATGGGTCACGACTTTGAATCCTGCCACGACCTATTTCGTTCACCTATAGCACAAGCATTTATGCTTAGTTTAGGGGATGTATGAGGATGTATATGTTACAAAAAATAAAACTGATAACGCTGTTGTTCAGTTTCCTAGAAAAAACAATTTCATGGTTTTATTGTAGTTTTGTCAATGTGATTATACATAGTTGCATTAGAGAAGACAATGTCCTTAATGCATAAACAATTTTAAGATTGGTTTAAATCTATACGGATTTTTTTTGACTCGTTTAAGTTGTTCCACCTCTGCAGCATAGAATAGATAGCAAGCATCATCTGTATTTGTCTTTATTTCATTAATTTCAGGTTTCGGAGCTTCTCAATCGTCAACATTTGAAAATCTTGCGACACAGAGCACTCTCACATTTGGAAACCTCGCTCAGCAAACACAACAACCACAACCAGCTGCTGCAGCTTTTCAAGGGTACTCTTAATTTTACACTATCACACAACCTACCACCTAACAGATTAACAGTTTTTGTTTTATCTGTTGAATTTTTTTTAGATACTTTTTTATCGAGATTTCGTATTTGTTTTTAATAAATTTTACGCATATAAGCTGAATTAGTTTTAATGGTGTTTTTTTTTTCTTTTTCAGTAATCCATCATTTTCCAGTTGGCGTTAATAAATTATTATTTTTTTATCTGTATAATAATGCCTTTATAAATAATGAAAAATGTGTAAGATTTTTTTTAAATATATTATTATAAAAACTAATAAAAAAATAGAATGGTATTTATATTCCCACCCATTCCAAAGACTATTTTTAGAAATGAGATCACTACGAAAATATTATGTACCATGTCAAGGCGATAGAATAAGAGAAAAGTATATGGTAGGATATTATTATTATTACGAGTGGGACCTACATGTCCCTGCACCACGACCAAGTTTTGATCTATTGTGGACCTCTCCTTAGGGTTGTCATTTCAATAGCAGTTTGGTTTCTTGAATAAAGTCCCATATGAATATTGCTCATCGGTGTGGAATCCACACTTTAAGCTTCACATAGACAGGATTGAAAAAATACAGAATAAAAAAGTATTACGAAAGCTTGACTTTTTGAGTTTCCGCCAATTTCACGATTACTCGGAAGCATACGTGATGGTATGAATGAACTCGGAAGCAGAGAAGTACTACAGGCTACAACGCTCTCCAGTCGAAATTGAGTAGCAGATAAATTATTCTTATATATATATATATATATATATATATATATATATATATATATATATATATATATATATATATATATATACATATATATATGTATAATTCTTATGTATGTCACTGATATATGTCACAAATATTGATTTTATGTTTTCATTAAATAGCTTTGTTTGTATTTCCTACAATTTATTACTTGCCTTTTCTAAATATTTTTGAAGGACTCTCATTTTATAACTGTATTATATATATATATATATATATATATATATATATATATATATATATATATATATATATATATATATATATATATATATATATATATATATATATATATATATATATATATATATATATATATATATATATATATATATATATATATATATATATATGTTATATTTGATGTTTTCACGGGTGAAATATGTTATAATATCTCGGTTTTCCTACTGACACGGGAAAACCGAGATAAAAATATTATAACATATATATATATATATATATATATATATATATATATATATATATATATATATATATATATATATATATATATATATATATATATATATATATATATATATATATATATATATATATATATATATATATATATATATATATATATATATATATATATATAATTCTTATGTATGTCACTGAACTCCTAACCGATGTTGATGAAACTTTTTATGTGAGTCCCTGAATCGTTTAGATTCACAAAAAGGAATTTTATATGTTAATATAATAGAAGAATAGTAAAAATACAGTCCCTGATCTAATTATTAGCCCACCCTAGGAAATTTGGTAAATTATGACTTGGATTTAAAAACACATTTTTATAAAAATATATTTGTGTATTTAAAACTTTGAGTGAATATACATATTTTTAAACATAAAACAATAACAATTAAAAAAATAATAGTTCTTTAGAACTTTATTTTAATATTTTGTGGATCCTCCCTTATTTTTTATCACAGCTTGCAAACGGCTTGGCATGCTTTCGATACATTTAAGAGCCATTTCTTTCAAATGATCATTATGGTTCCAATGCCATATCACTTTCTCGATTAATTGGGTCTTATTTGTAACATTTTCTTTAGATATCTCCGTCTTCAACAGTTCCCACACATTTTTGATGGGATTGAGGTCAGGGGAGTTCCCCGGCCAGTTTAGAAGTGAGATTTTTTTGGTTTCAAGTAGTTTTTTTACAGATTTCGCTGTATGGCATGGAGCTCCATCTTGCATAAATATAAATTTATCGCCCGAATATGGAAACCATTCCTTTATTTGAGGCATCAATGGTTTCAATGACTTTTTGGTACTGGTCCTGTTTCATTATGCCCTCAACAATGTACAGCCGGCCAAGACCTTTACCACTAATAACTGACCAGAACATTAATTTGGAGGATGTTTGATAGTTTTAATTACACAGTCCTAGTTGTACTTTTCAGATGAAGTTCTTTTAACATACTGTGCCTTTTGTGTCAGTATTTCGATCGTTGACTCGTCACTAAAGCATACCTAAATAAACCAGATTACCAGAAACAGATTCTTTAATTCGTCTTACTGTGTACGCCTTGATATGTTACATTTTTTTGCTATTTCACTTAAAGTAACATTTTCTTTGGTCAAAAGGTGTTCCACTACTGCTTTTTTTCAACACTAATGTATTTGGCCTTGCCCATAATGATATTTAAGGTTAAAACCACGTGTAAATAATTAGGACGGAATTCAAACTAAATTTCTATAGAACAAAATAAAAAATAAATAAATTAACAGTCCAAAACTTATTGTAAAATGCGTAGAAAAAAGAAAACACAGTTTTTTGTAGAAAAAAACACCAAATTAGCCACTAAACTTAAACGAAGACACAACCGAACTGCCCAGACAACAAAACACAAATCAAACAAACACACAGCCGAAATATTGTCACATAAAATAAAATTGTCACATATTATATAGTTTTCTGGGGCACACATTATTTCCTCTTCTCGGCCATGGGCGTGCTGATGCACCGCCAATGCCGGAATGGACCGTCGTCGATGGGCGAAGGGGCAAGGCTATAGGCGAAAGCAACTTCGGGTCCCAGACACCGGCAGATGCCGGTTGGATGAATGGCGGGAGCGAACAGCGGCAGCACTTTCCAAACTCAGCACCCGCTTCGGTCCAGGAAAGCGGCTCTCTCGCCGAGTGGTTGTGCGCCTATCCATCTCGGCACTCCAGGTGTCACGTCCATGGCTACTGATGTTGAGCGTGCCTAACCGACACCCTTTGGCGCGGCTTGCAGCTGCTCTGCCCACGAGGGAGCGCGGTCCGTGTCGACACGACGCGTGTTCAATTTCGACTGTCATCTGTCACATTTTGGAGGTTATCGTATTGTCAAAATATAATCTTTTTCATTCACACACTTTGTTTTTTTCACAAATGTTTGTTTGTGGTCAGCCGATTTTGCGCCGAATTTAAATAAAAATAACGCGAACAGGAGAGGTAGCGTCATCATCGATGACATTCTTAGGGTCCCGTGAAAAAAAAACTTCGCCGGATGGTAAGGACCTGCTGGGACCTGCCAGAGGCTGGGCCCCGCCGAACTCACAGCCACCACGCGGTAGACAGTAATATACATAGGTTTATTTTTATTTATAATGACTTATTTGCCATCGACTTTTGAATAATGATGATATTTTGAATAAAGCATCGTACCTACTAAAACTATGTTGATGTCGCTCTTTTTTGTCTCCTTTTCTTTCCCCTCATTGGCTTTGATGTTCCCTCGTGGTAGTTAGCATAGAAAAGAGAACTTGTAGTTAGTGTGTTCTGTGGGTAGGTGAGAGGTTTCATCACGTCATCACATGGTCATCACCATAATTTGTCTACTTTTCTTCCCCGCATTGGCATTGATTTTTTTACAAAATATTGAGTTGGTCGAAGAACAAGATTTTTAAAAGATTGCACAATTTTTGTCTATGCATGCAATTTTATGCCGGGTTTACATGTTTGTATAGGTTTGGCAAACCATCTCAAATCCAAACGTGTAAACGGATCAAAAGCAATGCTGAGTCAGCATTGATCAAAAGTCACTAGTTTGGTCGCTGTTTACACGTTTGCGAATGATTATTATGCGTTATATAGTATGTTTTAGAGCGGCAAGCATGCTCGACGTCGAGGTTATGTCGACCATAACTTTTAGCCTTACGTATTTTTATTATTAAAAAAAAAAAAAAAAAGATGAAAAACGAAATATTTAAATTTTTCGTTTAACTTTATTTAAAACTGTACTTAAACGAATCCATGCATCATTTTTTTATTTATAGTTTTTACTGTAGGATCCCAGACGCAAGCTTCTGCTTGGTAGCATTCAAGGAATTTCAAAATTTCTTCGTTAGATTAGTTGTTCATTTTTAGTGCTGTAAGGCTGGGTTGTTCCAAGTACCTATAATATTGGAATACTATAGTATATTTGTACTAAATATATGGTGTGTTAATCTTACATACCTATATATTAATACTACATATATAGTATATTTATACTATAGTATGCCAATACCTATACTAATTTGGCAAACCAATATATAGTTAATTATAAAATTAGTTGTTTAGAATGAAAATTAAAAAAGAAAAATTAGTGCATTAAAAATAAATAATAATTGTGCATTATTGAATACTATTAAACATGTGTACATATGCATATATTGTCTATTTTATTTATTTTTTTCTTTAAATGTTGATATTAGTTTTATGTATATGGTGTAGCATATGTATTAATAAATAAATAAAACAACATGATTGAATATGTTAAGTATATTGGCTTTATAGAAAGTACTGGCTGCATGTAATAATAAATAATTATCATTAAATTGTATCCATGGTTACGGATATATTATTAGCTCTCTTTAGTTGGTGTATTCTATGGCTCTCTTCCTGTAATCACCTATGTGTGAGTAGTTGTCATTTTTAATTGCTATTTTTAATCTCAAAAATATAAGTTAATCCTTGAGTAAAACAAACTGTTATTATTCTAAATATAGTCTCCAACTTCCGGCGAATCACTCCAAAAGAACAAATGTATTTTATTATAATACATATAAGTAGGTACACAATTATTTAAAGGAATGTTTTCGCATCAAAACATTTTTAATTCTAATCAGATAAACTGTACTCAAACGTTACTTGTAATATTCAAATTAGATGTAAAAACATGAAGTAATTGTTGATATTATCATCTTAGAAATGTCCTCTGTCAAAATTCCGAGATATCTATCCACTGCCAGTGCTCAAATGATACTAATTACTAATGTCAGCACAAACTTGTAAACGCCTCGCAAACGTTTGCCGTAAATCCCCTTTGATTTGTGCCAAAAAAACAGACACTCGATCGGATCGCCCTATACACGTTTGAATTTGGGGTGATTTGCCAAACCTACGCAAACATGTAATCGACCTATTAGTATTTTGAATTTCAGCCATAGATAATACTTTACTTCTGAGTTCCGTTTCTGTATTATCTGTGATTCTTTTGTGATACATCTTCTTTTCCTGTTTGTGATTTTACCGGTAGGAAATAGGAAAAGCTAAACCCTATCGAAAATATCTTGCTAAATATTTCATTTTATTTAAATAAATCTAAATCATGCCAAAAAATAAGAAACCCGCAAGTGATTCTAGCGATAGCGATGAAGGCCCAGTTGATGTAAGTTCAAATATTCATAATATTTCAAACTGAATAATTTACTTGCGGCAGATGTTTTGTAACTAAAATTGTTTGTTTTCTTGCGCATTAAATGAATAATTCAAGGAAAATCATCTCGAATATTTCTTGGGTAATATTTTTTTTCAAAATGCGCACTTTCACTTTTAAACACGCCGTTATTTTTACATTTAGTAACTTATTTTATTGCTTCGAATGCTACCGGTAAATTCAAATAATCTCTAATACTTTAATTTTTGATTCACAGAAGAATCCACCACCGTCAAAAAAGTCCAAGGGTGCAAGCGGTGCTCGTACAGAAGATGAAGAACCCACATGGGTTTTGCAAAAGAACAAATTAGTGAAAGTGAGGGAATTCAAAGGGAAACTGTACGTGGATATACGAGAATTTTATGAAAAGGATGGGAAAATGTTACCAGGAAAGAAAGGAATTAGTCTCCCAGTTGAACTTTGGAAGAAACTATTAACTTTAACTGATGAAATCAACGAATCAATTGGTTCTTTTTAATATCAGTAAATCTAAATATTTGGGTATTTTTCATTATCTAAGAAATATAACTTGCCTTTCATGATATATTAAGTTTAGATCTGTACAATATGAATTCAAGTCAAATTTACCTAACCTCACTTATAAATATAACCAATTAAGGACCTAACTTTGAATTTTGGGTATTGATATATATCTCGACAATCTTCAGTGAAGGCACTTAGCGCATTTACCAACCGAAAGTTGTGTTTTGTGCAGCCCATGTGACGTTTCAAGATGTTTGCCAATAACTCTTCCACCATTTAAAGTTGAATTGAGTAACTTACAAAGTAATCTCACAATCGAAAAACTCATTTTTGTGTAAAATTGATTATAATGATATTTTAAAGACAATGTTATATTTTTTATTAGTAACGTTTCATATTTCCAAAGTTATATTTAGATGTTAATACATTCTATTGTAATACTTAGGTAAACTTCTATTCAATAAACCTTAAAAAAGTGCGTATAACATGTAATTTTTTGTTTTATATCCTTCCAATTTACTTACTAAATGAAAATAAAGTGATCACGTAAACCAGCCGATGACAGGTCGTAAGCCCTGTAGGTGCCTTGATTTCCCGGTTCTCCTATAGTAAATATTCCAACTTCGTCTATTGAGATAATTAAAAATCTGTTAAAAAATGAAAATATGTTATGCAAAATTAGAATTTTGATGAATCCACAAATTGGATTTATGAAAAATTGTTTTGAAAATGGCAGATTTACACCAAAATTAATACATTAGTAAGATGTCGGTGGCAGAGCAGTTGAGTTCTGGATCAGCAATTCAGGGCATGTGAATTTGAATCCTGCTATGACCAATTCCATTCACCTTATTGCACGAGCATCTGCTTAGTGAAGTGAATGTATACCAAGGGCATACTTACTCCTTCATGACAAAACTGTTGTCTGAAAGTATAAGTTATTGTAGTCCGAGAGATAGCAACTTAAATGATGAATCATTTTTTAATGACTTGTTTTTTTTATTCTTATTGAATATATGCAGGTATGAAAAAGGTAACTAGAACCTGGGAGTGGTTGCGTTTACCAGTTCGCTTCCATTATTTCATATAATTTGTACCTATAAAATCCGTCTGTGAAACATGAACTTATTATTGTTACTGAAATATGTAAAAAAAATACAGAAATTAGCGGGTGTGTGCTGAACAAATCACCAAGTTTCATTTTAATCAGATTCCTGGTATAAGAGCACAAAAAGGACTTACTAAGATACTAAAATCTGCAATTTTCACCTATAGAAAGGTGAAAATATACTGGTAAACGCAACAACTCCCAGGTGCCAGACTTACCTTTTTCATACCTATATTCAATATGGAAAGAAATATCAAAAAACCAGCCATTCAAAAACGAATTGTTTTTGACGTTGCTATCTCTTTAGACTATTGTAATCCAGTGGATCCATGTTCAAAGTCCACCTCAACCAATTGTACATTTTGAAGCATTGCACTTTTTTTCTCAGGAAATTCATACATAATTACTTGCTATTTTCTCTTAAAGTAAATAGTTGAATTGAAAATCATAAATTTTAAAACAATATACATTCTGGGTAAATAAATCATCAATATTCCGAGTAAAGTCATATTTTTTTAAAACTAAAGATAGTCTTGAATGTGCCTGTTGCTTGCGTATACAACTATGTACAGTACAATCATACCTGGTGATTTAAAATCAATCAATGTTGTGCATATTTGTAACTATTGTATAAAATACTTTGTCTATTATACTAGTATTTTTAAATATTGAATAAATTCAAAGTGAATTCTTTGGTGAACTGTTATAAAATACATACAGCAAAGAAAATAATTATGAGTAAAACTATTGTTACAGGAATATAAGTCATAAGAACTAAGTACAGTCATAAAGCCTTTTCTTATGTGGAAGCTTATCTTGGTATAACACGTGAAGAAGAGGAATAAAAAACATTCTGTGTGATTTAATATTTTCTTTTAGTTTGTGAGAAAATTTTTACAATTGCCTTCTCTTGTTTCATCGATGAATTCAAAGCATATACCTTGAAGGACTTGTTCGTGAGATTTCATGTGTTTCTTGAGGGAATACTTTTGTCCAAAGCTTTTGTGACAAAATTCACAAACGTGCGGTTTCATATCTGTGTGCGTTGTTAGATGCCTCTTCAAAACTTGCGAGTCCATAAATTCTTTTGGACATATTTGGCATTTGTACGGACGTTCTCCCGAATGAATCCGATTGTGTATCAACAATAGACTGTTGCTCTTAAATGATTTTTTGCAGACAGAACATTGAAAAGGTTTATCGCTGCTGTGGGATCTCATGTGTGTTGTCAGTTCCCCATTGGTAGGAAATCTTTTACCGCATATTGAACAAACAAAATTCTTCACTCCCTTATGTCGTTCCATATGACTTTTTAGAATGTTGCTAGATTTGAATTGTTTATTGCATTGAGTACATGAAAATGGCTTTTCTGAAGTGTGTGTAGTCATGTGATTCTGAAATGCATTTTCAAATAATTAATATTTATATTCTAGATTATGTTGTTAATAGATGATGTTGGACAATATTTCTATTTGACAACATTTGATAAAGGCGTTATTATTTAATTGTTAGCTCTACGGAACAAAAAAGACTCAATTAATTTACCGAGAGTGTCAATGCTCTGATGAGCTCCATATTTTGTTATTTGAAATGTTCATAGGTTGTATAATTTTATACATTTAAATTACTGTTAAAGTGATACAATGACGTATGGCTCGGAATGCTGGGCACTAAAGCTTAAACACCAAAAAGAGATGCACACGGCGGAAATGAAGATGCTAAGGTGGGCTGGGGGTTTGACAAAGTGAGGAATGTCCACGCTGCGGTATTTTCAAAGTGGCCCCAATAGACGAAAAAATAGTCGAAAACAGGCTTAGATGGTATGGCCACATTTTGAGACAACCGACGGACAATATGATAAATAAAGCCTTGGACATCGAGATTCCAGTGAGAAGTCCGGACAGACCACCAGCCACATGGCTGTCAAGCATCTGCGAGAGAGGGAGTTGAATCCTGATCTGGCACAGGACAGGCGAGTTTGGCAAAATAGAATAAGGAGAGCCGACCCCAAGTAAATGGGACAAAGGCGGGGACGAAGAAGAAATCACAGATAAAGTGATACGAGGGTGAGATCATAATAGGGATATTCAATATACATCAATGCATTGAATTAACTGGATGTTTGCAATACGATACATAGAATCAATCCAATGTTTTGAAAAGCTATTTAATTACTCAATGCATCAATGTATTTTCATAAAACATTGAATCAATGACTCGCCCCATTACGCCATAAACTTTAAAAAAAAATATTTCTCACTCATACAAACCGACCGGTCATGCAAAATTGGTACCAATACTCTCCGTGAGAGGCGATGATTGCATGATGTTACATAATATGATGTATGTCCAAAACATATAATCGGTCTTACTTAATTACTTTTTGCTGCTTGACTGTAATCCAACGCTTATTAAAAATAGCAACGGCATTGCTAAAATTTTTAAGTGTCAGGCCGCAAATAGTATGATAAGACCATTACCTAGGTTACCATTACCTATAATTACTGTAAGTTACGCATTTCAAATAAACCGCCAAATCCTGATCGAAATAAAGCTGGCTTTTTACTATGGGATATAATAATATAAATACCTATATCTGGAAAGATATAGGTATTTATATTTATATTAAATAAAATAAATTTTGTTATAATTAAATTAATAAAAACTATTCGCACACATGGCCTTTATTTTATTTTTTGAATAAACAACACAAAATTACTCCAATTTGAGAAAATATCAATGCGATGTTTCTAATCGATACATCGGAAAACATTAATGTTTTTAACATATATATCGGAAAACATTGATGCACAGTCTCGATGTATTGCATTAATAAAAACATATATGTATTTTCTAAGTGGACATCCCTAGATTATAAGTAAACCTGTTTCATTTACTTTATGCAGGAGAATAAAAAAACTTGATCTTTTAACCATAGTTAATAATTGTTAGGATACCTTCAGTTGTCCTGATTGAACAAAACTCGCGTCACAAACTGTACATGTATACTTTTTCACACCCTTGTGAATCTTTTTATGAATGTCAAGAACAGTAGGATATGTGAAAGCCTTTTGACAAACGTCACATACATATTTTTTCTGTCCGCTGTGCAAGTTCATATGCATTTTTAATGTTCTCCAATTTGAAAATTCCTTGTAGCAGACTCTACAATCAAAAGGCTAAAAAAGAAATGCATTGTAAATTTTAAATGGGTATTGTTATAACATACTATAAAACAATGAACAAATTGCTAAAACCTTAAGTCCATAATGCTCTCTAACATGAGCATCCAATCTGTGTGACACCTTGAACTGTTTATCACATTTGGGACATTTGAAAGTTGTTTTCGGACGCTGTGAAGTTTTGCTTTTTGCAGTCAATAGGTCACTTTTTACTGCGGGTTGTTTGATTTTGATTCTGAAAAATGTACATGTAAATAAATAAATTGGTGATGCTTATATTTTATATACAAATAAAAACATATCTCATTATTTACTTGATTATAGGTATAGTAAAAAATATTATTATTTATTTATAGGCAGGCAACTAAGGCTGATGTGCCTATATCCACTGTCGAATTTTATTATTTTGTTGTAACTATTTGGTGTGTCTAAAAAAAGTCCAATCTATTCTTGAAAATATTAACATTTTCAGCATCCGATTATATTCACCACTCTATTTGAAAGAAAGTGCCTTCGAGGATTTGTCGCGAACCTACTTTTCACGAGTTTTACGCTATGGCCACGCAAATTAGTGTTATGACTATATTGAAAGAGATTTTTCATGTTTTCACAGTCAAATAATGGCCTGATAATATTTTGAATGTTTCAATAAGATCTCAACGTTCTCTTCGGTTTTCCAGTTTTGACAGTTTTAAGAAGTCGTCTTTTCCTCAAGTATGTTAAGTTGCAAAGTGTCCTGGGAATTTTTGTAAAACGTCTTTGTACCCTCTCAAGTAAGTCAATGTTCTTGGAAAATAGTTCAGAGATAAATATGAATTCAAAGAAACCTTTTCTTTTTGTTTGTGTGTTTTTCTTTAACATGTTTTTTTAATGAAATAGTATTGCAAAACACCTCACTGCATATTTCACAGTTAAAAGTTATTTCTGTAGGATTCTCAGCAGGTAATGGAATAGATTTTTCTAAAAAAAAAAAAATACATTTCTAAAAAATGATAAATGCCATAGAATATAATAAATGTCATATAGTAACCACTAAATTTGCATATAATGGAGACTTCACTGGAAAGATGAAATATATGTATTACATAGATTTTTGAATACTTGTCATTGTGTATCCAGAGCTTAATGCTGGGTTTAACAAAAAGAGACGAAAATAGCTTCTTGATATTTGAAAGGAAAATCCTGAGAAAGATTTTAGGCCCAGTAAATGATAATGGAATTTGGAAGCTGCGATATAATCATGCACCATAAGCATTGTGATGATATATCACAATGATAAATTATTTCTATATATAAAAAAAGTTCAGCATATCACCGATTTTAAAGAGATGTTTTATGTTTTATTTTTTACTTCTCGGGCAACTAACATGTACTATGTCAAATATTATTTTAACATGCACCCAATAACAAGTTGCCACATTCTGGAGACTTACGATATTAATCGTCTCACAGATCCAGACTGAAAACACAATTAAAAACTGTGTCTCCACCGGGAATCGAACCCGGGACCCTTGGATCAGCAGCCAGATACCTAACCAACTGAGCCACGAAGGCCGACAAAAAAAAAAGCCTCATCAATTGGCCTTTATGGAATTATAGATTTAGTTTGGTTTCCACCATCATCATCATAAGATCGACAGCCCTGAGTGGGCCTTGACTGAATCCAGGAGTCTCCTAAATTCCCGTCTATTCATCGTTCTCTAGTTTCTAATATATGCTGCGGATACATCCGCATCGACACTGTTTGATTTCCACCACAACAATAAAATAAATATATATCAAAAAAGACTTTCCGCAAGTTCGAGTTAAACTAACCAATATTATGTTCATTGCTTTGGAAAACAGGAAGCTCTTGTAATTCTGGCAAATGTGTCTCTAAATTACTTGGATCAACAATATCTACAAGAGATTCTACAGCCAAATTTGACAAATCACATCCCATGCTCTTTTGGTCGTAGAATTCGCCATTTTCATTACAAACAAATCGATCTTCTATTATGTTGGTCTCATTGTCTAATTGAAAATTAGATTCAATAGCTGGCTGTGTACAGATGTCATATTTTGTATCATACTTTGTATCTATTAATGCTTCTTCTTCTTTGATATTTCCTGCAACCTACAAGCAAATGTTTTCACTAAAAAAATATTCATTTACATACAATTGAGTAAGTACATATTTTAGATTTCACTTATTCTTATAGTAAAAACACTTTTCTACATTATACACACATTATTAAGCAAGATGTATTGCTGTGATGTGGTAAATTTATTCAACAAATTATTGTACAATCAATCAGTCTTGCTAATATGATAATTAAAAAAACAACAAAATATAGGATACCTGGGGTGCAATAATCTGTCGTAATGTTTCATCTGATCGAATACACTGTTGTTTAAAATAGTACAAAGTACTCAATAAACTGACACAATTCCTGCACATTGCACAGGGTAAACCATCATTAACAGATATCCGCAAGGATGTACAATACTCGAACACTTCGGCGAAACATGTTTGGAAAATGTCTTGCATATCTTCATGATCACTTAAGCATGCTCTGCACAATTTGCTCGCTGCATAGTGAGTATTCATACCGACATTATTGTTAACGTTCATAGTTGGATTATTAAAAAAATTGCATTTATCTTTTATAAGTGAAAATAAACCTGAAATCTCCTGAAATTAAAAACAATAGAATTGACAGCATAGAAAAGAGATTTGACTTTGACAGTGACAGTTATCAACAAAGTCATAGAAAATAACCTCAAATATTTGTTTATAGTTTTAATGGTTTAGGTTAGATTTTATCCTTAGTCAATACACTAAAGCAAATAATGAGGCACATGTGGAAACAAAAACGGCAAACAATAAAACAGAAGTATTACAGTATAATACAAACAGCACACACGCAAACATAAAACAACAAGTCAGGCGATTCAAGATCCTTTCCACTATCATTTTCCATAAGATGGTAATGACTCAGCAAACTCAATTTCTCCAATAGAGGTGTCACAGGCGTGGTACCTTTTCTCATCACAAACCTTTTTCTCTCCCTGCTAGCACTACGCTCTCTCTTAAGCTTCGAAGAAGCCTTACAAGTATGAAATGGTGGCGAGGCTACTCTCAAGGAGATGCAGACCGTTGTTCGGGTTCAGCGCGGCTCAACATCGTTTGGGGCACTTTTCAAATTCAGCATCTGTTGTGATCTAGGAATGTGGTTCTTTTGCCGGTGCTGCGTTGATCCATTTCGGCACTGGGTCATGTCTACAGCTACCGATGTGGAGCGAGCCTGACCAGCATCTCCTGATATGGTTCAGAGCTTTCCTGGTTACAAGCAATGCAGATACGCATCCCTCAGTTGTTTGGTGAATGTCATTTATCCTGACGCCACGCCTTAAAACTGACGATTGTCAGCGGTTTGGATTAGATTAAAAGAAAACACAAATAAAAGAGGTTGCGTCAATAACATAGCAAATTTTAATAATCTCCCTTGTTTGTATATGCCTGCTTGTTAAAAATACTAGGCAGTGCAGTGCTAAAGGGGTAGAAAAATAAAAAAAAACAAGACATCATGATGATTTTTTTTAATATTAATAGACAAATAATGAGGTACATATTCAAATAATTTACTGAATTCAATGTTATTATCCTAAAGAGTTATATTTATTTGCGAAAAAGCTCTACACACAAAAAAGACATTGATATTACCATTAAGGTATAATACTAGATATTACAATTAAATAAAATTTATATTTGTTCCTAAGGTAATTTTTACACTATGTAAACGTTTTGTGTATAATTCATAAAAATATACATATATTTATAAATCAGGGGGGGCAAGCCTGGTCTAACCGGCGAAATCAAAACCCTTGTGATTACCCGTATCATGGATATAATTATCATATGGAGTTTTATGACATCCAAAGATATTATAGAACTCCATATAATAATTATATCCATGATATGGGTAATTGTGAAGGTTTTGACTTCACCGGTTGGACCAGACTTGCCCCCATTGTAAAAATTCTATATTAACAGGGTTGGATATGATAAACTGTCAAAACAAATAAAAATTTGTACAATTTTTCATTGAATCACATAGTAACAAGAAAAAAATACTTTGAAATACATATATAGAAAATGTGTTTTATTTTTTATATCTTGTAGAAATAAATTGAGTAAGAAATTTTCATGCATGGAAGAATCAAGGGCCACATATCTCCTTGTAAACATTGATCAATACTTTTACATTCATGAATTGCCTCATACAGGCTCATAGATTGTTAAGAATCTTAATAATATTACCTTTTCAAAATATTTTACATGTTTATGCCTCCCTACATGAGTGATTCCAGCTTT
The DNA here is from genome assembly GCA_963576475.1 of Molanna angustata. Taxonomy (NCBI): domain Eukaryota; kingdom Metazoa; phylum Arthropoda; class Insecta; order Trichoptera; family Molannidae; genus Molanna; species Molanna angustata. The sequence goes on along the minus strand of OY754971.1, from coordinate 6,781,191 downwards.
TCAATTTTATACTTTAGGTCAGCATATCATCATTCATCTTATGAATATGCGCAAACCATTCAGTTTCAATTCTGAATACAATAATTTCCCCAGTTTTCAATGTTTTAATACATGGGTAACATTACATTTATTTATTGTGAGGTTATGTATTCTTATAAGTAAGGTAAATTGAAATACCATTAAAGTATTTATTAAGTTATAAGATAAAATAATTATTTAATGTTTTGTCATTTGATTGGCAGACATTTATTCAATCAATGTAATGGCGGTGTATGTCAGTCACCCTCTTGTTCATTTAATTGAGCGAGTAGTGCAGCACGCTGTGTTTCCAGTTCTGTCTCACTCAAGGCGCCTGCTTCGTGTGGTGATCTGTAAGACAAAAATATTACAGATGACTTCAGCAAAAAAAGGAATCAAATGAACTTAAAGATTTTATTTCTATGTGGTCTCTTATAGAAGCTATGAAAATAAATAATATATTTTATGAACACCAATATCTCATCAAAAGTTTCGTTGTCATTCCATAGATGGCGATGTCGTGTTCAGCTTTTTTTGCGGGTGGCAGTTCTTAAGGAGAACACACTTAGTTCCTTTGTGATACCACAATTGGGGCTGTCCTCCCACTCACTCATCCCCCTTGAACCAGCTAAAGTGGCTAATGTCATAATGTATCCGATGTCGGTCGATGCTATGTCAATTAAATCATCATAGAAGAAACTTTCCAAGGAGCTTCTCCTAATTCTAGAGAGAGCAGGGCAGTGACAGAGGAAGTGGACCACCGTCTCCTCCTCCTCGTCGTCCTGGCATGCTCTGCAGTAATCGTATGCCTCCAGCCCTAGCCTTCTGGCATGCTTTCCTATAACCCAGTGTCCCGTTAATACTGATATGACTCTGGTGAGTGAGTCTCTTCTGAATGAGAGTATTTCTCTGGTTCTTCTGAGATCATATTTTGGCCATGTTTGTTTGTTTGCTTGTCCTAACCTCTGGTTAGTACAAGCAGTCGTTTTCTCACTGATCCGGAGTTTATACGTTGCCATGGGGATTCCAGGTCTGTGTTTGATATTGTCTAGAGATAACAGGGTACCTACTCGGGCAAGTTCGCCTGCCCTACAGTTTCCAGCTATATTACTGTGACCCGACATTTTCAGCTTATTTTCAAGCATATTAAAATAGATATACAACATTTTAGATAGAATTTTAAAATTTGGATTGATAAGGGAAATCAATAAAAAGGAATATAAAAAAAAAATCAATAAAAAGGAATAAAAAGGAAAGGTGAATGTTGCATAAGCCTAGAGATCACACATACCAGCCGATGAAAGATTGTAATCGCTGTAGGTGTCTGATTTTTCAGTTCTCCTTTAACATAAATTCCAACTTTTTATCTATTGAGATATAGTTACAACATGAAAATGAATTATGGTGTATAATTTAGTAAAGTACCTGATCTTATCGGGACTCTTCCTCCGGTCCTTCTTCTTTTTGGGTTTATAAACAGGCTCCTCCCTATCAGGTGTCTGTGGTGCGGACCTTTTAGACTTCTTTGATGATTTGTATCTCAACTCTTCTGGGGACATGGGGCGCATTGGTGATCCTTCAGGCGACCGCTGAAAATTACCAAAATTTCAACCATAAAATTTTAGTGTGGAAAATGATAGAAGTAAATAAAAATATAGATGCAAGAACAACAAAATATATTTCAAAACTAATTTACAAAAACAGTGTTAATTTTACAACATAAACATTTGGTATTTATACAATTTTTCAGATATTTCTAAATTAAAATATTGATGTTATAATAATAATAATGATGAAAATAATTTTTATAGCACTGATTCAGAATCATTCCAAGGGCGCTGATATTTCGGTCTTAAGTTGCTTTATGAAAAAAAGTTGTTCTCAGTAGGTACTATAAAGAATGTGCTACAATAAAATTGATTAAAAACTTAATATGACAAAAATTAATGTTACTCAATTTTAAAATTTGTCTCCAAATTATATACAAAACGTATATTAGTGAATACTATGCATTTTTTATAGGTATAAATTCTAATAATTTTGATGAAATTTTGAACTAGCTTTAAAAATAGGTAATCAAAGAACATAACATCACACAAATTAGGAACAACAATTTAAGTACAAATTTGATTTAATTTTTAAAAATAAAAATAATATAAAATCTACATTGAATGCATCATTTAATATATGTATAATAAATTTATTATGTCACAATTTTTCTTAAACAGTAAACATTCTATGAAATTATCTCGACTTACTTAACATAAAAATACAAAGCTTACTTTTGCAATGAAAAAACAACTAGAAATAATTATTTAATATTACATAAAAATAAAGAGTATCTACAGACATACAACCCTTTATGTTGTATGTATTTGAATATTTCATTCAGATCTTATATATATAAAAAGAAACTACAGATCCTCAATGATATCATATGAAACTAAATAATAAAGAGACATGATTCATGCAGGATAAAAAAAACTGACATTTTAAAATTATAACCAGTAACATGAATTTACAATTGATTGTAAAAACTATGTACTTTTATGGTTATAAATATTAAGCATACAATTACAATAAACAAAATAATTCATCCCTATATGTATATATAATCTATAATATTATAACTGTACCTATTTTTTTTAGTGAAATAATTTTAACCACATTAATATTATTTTTAAAATATTTATTGAAAAATATAAATAAATTGGAACGACAAAGTACATAATTATCGTTAAAAAAATTTTTTCAACATCAATTGATATTTTTTTTGTTTAAAATGTACTTTTCACATAAATTCATAATAATAAATATCAATTGTCATAAATATTTTTTTAATATGCATTATGAATACTGGTAACTTTGCTTTCAAAATATGTCAAGAAAACTGAATGAAAACCACGGCGGTAATGTTTATTTAATATTTTATAAATTTATTTAGGTATATGTATAATTAATTCATAATAATTATATGAAGATATTAAGTTTTTAAAAGTATGTATATTGTGATATATTCTGTTCTAAATGGTATTTTGAGTATCATGTCATCTGTCATAAAAAATGTTTATTTTTATAATTACTGTATTTTACATACAAAAAGACTATTTAAATATAGGAAATCGCGGAGGATAGGTTCTGGAATAAGCCCTGAAATTCCGCAAAAAATGGGGAATTAAAAAAAAATACCTTGTTTATAAAATACACATTAAACAATAATGTCACACATGCTAATATTCATTATTCCGGGTCGCAAAAATGAATTTGGATTTACTTGTTCGGTTTTTCTACATTTGTAACACAAAATTGGTCTTAAAATGTCAAATAATGCACAACAAAGATGCCTTACAGATCTCACTCACTCATAATCTTCGTTCCGAGACATCAGACATACTATGAACCAGTGCGGCGTAGAAAAAAATATATCGTTATGGCTGTTCTACACTTAGTCCACGAATTTGCGGCGCAACTATAAAATATAAAACAATAAAGAACGTCACATTTGTGCATCACGGTCATTTTGAAGCGGGACCAAAATCGGGAAACACAGCTCGATAAGCTCCACACCTATTTCTCAACCCGTCACAGATTTTGTGTGCGATTCGCAAACTAAGCGGTGTTGAGAAAAAAACAAGCATTATAACAAATTTGTACTCACCGGGGTCGCGATGAACAGGGGGTTACCTGTATTTGATTTTAACATTATTATGAAAAGATATTCAATCTAAACTGTTGCGTACTGTCCCAAAAGATATTTTTAAAGTAAAGTTAAATCGTCAATTTTTGCAATTTAAACATCATATGTAGTCATATTTCAGAAAAATGTGCGTATTTTCTATACTGAATCAGTAAAACGGGTTTTATTGAAAAACAAATTCTTTTAAAATATTAGGGACGTGAAGCGGCTTAATGCGACGCGTAGTGGTAAAGTTGGGCCACAGTAAGAACCAGGGGCGAAGCGCCTAGTATATAATATTTATATATCATGCAATATACAGACGAGCATGCAAAAATAATTGTTAGTAGGTAGGACAAATTCTACGAGAACAATATTAAGTAAATAAGTATTACAATTAATAATACCTTAAAATAAAATATAATCCAAGATTAAAACATATACATCAAATCTCAAATTTATGTCTTTTATTATATTATAAGTCTTTTCTTACTAGATGTTTATTGATTTTCATTTACAAAGCAGTGTCTTACATACAGATATTTATCTGAATAATAAAAAAAATAAAATCATTACTTTTTAAGTTATTTTCTGGTCAAATATTACAGTAAATTAAATGTTGGCAGTTGCAATTTTGAATAGGTAAATATGCCCATTTGGGTTAAATTTCACCATAAACATGTTTTATGTAAAACAGAAACCTCATTTAATTATAGTGATAAAGAAATATGTATTTTTATTAGTTTCATTTGTCAAAGCAGTCAATAAGTATTGAAAATATAACTTATTTTAATTATGTAGGTACATATAAAAATAATATTTATAAATTACATAGATATAAATATGTAAAAATGATTAAATGTTATGAAAAAGGGAAGAAAAATGGAACAAACTATAAGACATAACTGCTACCTACATTTAAAAATAAATTAATACTATGTTTGAAATAAAAAATATACATAAAATTAATACATGTAGGAGAATACATATTATGGATTTGAAAATAATTGGGTAGTTTCACATTTCAAGAATATTAATGTAAATATTTTGAATCAATTTGGGCAAGTATATAGATAAATTGGAATTAATATCAATTTTGTAAAAAAAATGTTTCCATTAGTAATTTTTATAATAAAAATGGAAATATATATTATGTACAAAATGTGAGGTTCACATCCATCCCAAATAATGACATTCTGATGTCAACATAAGTTTTTTATGTTTATTGATTTCCCCAAATCATTTTTATGTACATGGCCTGTGGTTAGAAATCGTAGCATTTTTGCGAGTATACGAAACAGTAATTTAAAATAATATAGATAGATATTATTTATATCATGAAGGTATGATACTAATTTATATACAATTATCTATTTTTAACAATAACAAAAAACATGTGAAATTAGCCTATTATCAATCTATGATGACAGTAAATATGTCTTCTACAATTCATTCAGAACTGTGTGAGTGGAATATGTTGAATATACACAAATTCTTATATCTAAAACAACAACTACATAATCACATTTTAGTATTTTTGTCAAATTCAAAAATAGATAAAGCATAAAGCCAAATCATCCATGGGTTATACAATAATTAGTATTCAATATAAAAATAGACATATCATAATAATTGTGCTATAATTTAATGATAATCGTCGTATTGATGTTTGTTTCTCACCGGAGTTAGGGACCTCTTGCGGTGCTTTGCTTTCTTAGATTTCTTATTCTTGGAGCGGATTTCTCCGTTCTCAGAGCTCCATGAGCTGAGTGAAGCCGGCGAACCAGACCTACGTCTAGGGTCTATTTCACCGGGACTGTCTGAATTCTGTAAATGCATTTTTAGTTGATTAGTAAGCTTCAAATAGTACACTGCCGTGGATGCAGTTAGGGAAAAACATAATTACTTTGATATTTTAATGTATACGTACCAGAGGTGAACGGGACCTCGATCGTTTCTTATTTTTTTTGTTCTTTTTTGATTTCTTTGATCGGGAATGGTGATGTGTACAGCTCTCTTCCATTTCATGTTGGTATTCCTGAAAAGAACAAAAAATTTATAGCAAATTCAAATATAAATAACTGATAACTTCATATGGTAAGGGAATGCACTAACTTCAATGTACGGTATCAACATTCCAATGAAAACTATTCGATGTTCAAGGGAATTTCTTGGAATCCATTGGACATGCGGACCTTGTAGCTACAAAGGGCAACATTGGGGGCTTTCAAGACTTTTTTGTAAAATACGGTACATTCTTATCTTAATTTTCAGTGAATGGAGAGCCTGCTGTTTCCTTATAATTAGCTCTTCCTGGTGCAAGGTTTTAAAGTTCTCTAGTATCTTCTTGTTCTTTCAGAGTTTTGCAAGGGGCCATTATTAGTCCCCAATAAGTAGAAAAGGTGGTGGTGGGGGAAGAACATTACACAACTGAAGCATCATCTCCTTGCAAATAACACTTAATTTTATATCCTTATTCAATACTTGCCATCTGCTTTCCTCACCATTCCCTATTACGTTCTTACAATTTTTTTTTATTCACATGTTGGTTAAATGCTAATTACTTCAGAAAATGGATATGGTTGGTTGGAAGATGTTACCAGTGGGCAATAAACCCACCAATATGTATTTGATTGTGTACAGAAATTTTGAAAATAACTAAATAAAAATAAATATGTTATTGATCAATCACAATCATGTGTTTATAATCATAAACACATGATTGTGATTGTTTTTTTGTTACCTTGTATATTAATTAAATTATTGAAAGGGGCAGATAGGTTCAAAATGGGTAATGACAATTTAATTACAAAACTATGCAGTTCGATACAACAATATTCTTACTTTGAATATTTTGATCCTCTCATCTTCGTTTGGAACAGATTCAAATTCCTTGCTATTCAGATCTAGCAGACATTTGGCTTCCTCCCAAGTGAGCTGAGGATCAATGGAAGCCTGGCGAAGACCCCATTTGAAGGCAGATTCTAGTTTCTTCATAGCACGGTTTTCTTCCTTCATACGATCCCTCTCACGAGATTCAGCCTGAAACATAATCAATGGAAAAATTAAACATAAAACAAGAATCAACTTTTTAAATTGTCATTGGTTGATAAGGGCCTAGTCAGCCGAAACAGTCGTCCTATTATATGGAAAATATACACGTAGAACCATAATCATTTTTGTTTGATTATAAAATACCTAGAATCAATTTTATTTACCAGGCCAAACACCGTTTTTTATAAAGACAATTTCTACTTTAAAGTTTAAATAAATTTTGAAAGATGAAATCACAGAGCAGACATGACTAGACGTCTACAGAAAAAAACATCAGTTATTAGGTATATTTAGGTTAGTGTGCACTTAAATATATCTAAAATATATAAATATAGATGTGCAACACAGTGCTATGCTATGCATTTGTGCCAACTCAGTTTACTTTGTCGTATGTGTTAACTCATTTCTTCAAAATGTGTTGGCGCACAGTGCAGTGAGGGCAGGAACGGGAGAGTTCGAAAGGTGTTAAGGTGTTGAGTTGCCCACCTTTACACCAACTTCTTGTTTAAGTAAAAGGAGTGAAAAGTTCATGATTGAGTACAAAAAATATTATGAATATATTAACAAACCTTACTTATACATATACAATGCCTACATATTTTACTTTTATTATTAGCTCAATGGAATTGTGTTGTGTTGCTCGCGCTACGCAGCTCACTCGACACATTCCATTCCAGTCAATGAGCTGGTGCAGTGAGTTGAGCCAGAGCTACTGAATTGACTCAAGGAATTTCGTTGAGTTACCTATGTCTATATATAAATATGAAGTAAATATTTTTGATTTTACTTGATACAATTTTTTTCTTACTCAATGCATATTCAAGGAACCTATTTGTATTGTATACATTATTTATCATAGAAGGGGATAACATGTTTTAAAAATTAAGTTTTTTTTCACAGTACCAAAGTGAATACTTAAAACTGGTGATTTACATTAATATTTCTTTTTTAAAATGAATAGTCCACCATTAATGTTTTGGTTTTTAACTTGACAAACATTACTAAATAAACAGAATTCGTTTATTTATTATTTGATATTTAATACCTTTTCCAACAGAGAATTGTATGTCAACTTGACATTTCCTGCGTCCAACGATGCAGATTTACTGTCTTCGCAGACAACGGTGGCAAAGTCTTCAAAGGACGTATCTGTTGTGACTTGGAAGTTTTTATCTTTGAGTATTTCTTTGATAATCTTCTTTTCGTCGTGGAATCTGGCCTTCAGATCTTCTACGTAGAATTTAAATAGATCCAGAGGTGTAGAACCACTTTGACCTGTAATATAAAAGCAAAACATATGAATAATTCAATCGCAATTAGAAAATAACAAAAAAGCAGTAATTTCTTTGTATCATTAAAATAATAAACTAAAAAGCAAAAAGTATTATTTGATCTTTTTACGGTACATACAATTACCTAGCATAGCGGAAAATCGAAGATCAGCAGATATGATCGGATAGAGCTCCACCCAGAGAGACATTGATGTCAGTTTTCCTTCCTCGTGTAATGTATCCAGAAGGGCCTATAAAGAATGTACAATTTCATAAATAATCACAAAAGGGGATCATAAACGGAACCATCACGAAATAGTTGTCATCATTCAGCAGGCTAAGTCAGTAAAAAAGTCGAGATCCGACAACGTATCGCCGCTCTTCTCGTCATGTTTACGCCCGTGACGACAATTCGTAGTCACTAAGCGCTGTCGAGTTCGTAAATGCACTTATGAGTATTTGTCGCCGTTAGGCTGGCTTGCGGTACATTTTTGAATTATCATTTATGGCAATACACAATATTTTCCCCATGATTTGAATAAATGTCAAATTTGTTTACATAAATTTGTTAAATAAATATAATATGGTCATATTTTTAAGCACGAAAGCAAGTTATAATACGATTAAATTAACTTCTTTTGTGTTTATTGAATGTTTTGAGTGTAATTTTAAAAATTATTTTTAATTATATTTCGATCAATTTATCAAGTGTGATGACAGCAGCGTGTTATTTTTTTACTAAAAACTACGCCGAATTTTCTTTTGTTAAGTGTTAAAATACATATGTGATAAAATAGCTTACAAGAATACTTTCTCAAAATCAAAAATTATTTCAAATCTATACCTACGGAAAACATTTACGGACGCATAGAATCATCATAGAATTATAATGTTATAATCTAAGTACGGACTCATATTTCCATTAAATATATAACCATATAAAACTTTTGTTATGCGGTAATTAGCAATAATTGAATTACGCGGAATATTTAAAGGGTTTGAAGAATCTCTTAAACGGCGTCGTTTAACCCGTTTATTATTATTCTCAAAATAAATATGAAATTCGGCATTGTTCGCGTAAAAAATGACATTTAATTCAACATGGCGGCGTTAGATCTTGTCTCTCGACTCGATGTCGACCCAATCTCGCCGTCAAATAAGTGGGCGAGAACGATTCCACGCATTATCTGCTTAGTGACTACCAAAACTGTCAAAATATCGATTAGTCGATATTTTGACAGTTAATCTCGACATTTATTGGTCGAGATCTACTTACAGACTTAGCCTGCAGTATAGTTTTCTCAATAATAATAATAAATAAAATTTATATAGCGCCGTTTAGTGACACAAGATCACTCCAAGGGTATTGTAGCTTATTTGTTGGCTCTACGAAATAAGGCAGTCTTAAGAAGTCTACCGAAGGTGTCAATGCTGTGAGCTCCACGTATGTCCAGAAGCAATTTATTCCATTTCAAAGACTGAACCTTGATCATAGTAAGCCGCCTTATTGACTCTGTACAATTCTTTTAATGAGTTGGTACTCTGTGATCCAGATGATCTCAGTGTAAGCCGTCTTCCTGATGGAACATTCTTTTGACACAGTTCTCGAATATAGTGTGGAGCCAAGTCGTTCAGAGCCTTAAACACCATCAGGCATAACCTATAGTCCACTTGTTCTAGACATCACAAATATAATGTCAACATTTAGAATAACTGTCTTAAATGATAGTGTCACCATTTTTAGTTCCTATTGTATTTCTTTCTTTCTTGTACATATATAAATCAACAGAGATGCTGTCACAAAAAAATTTAAGTACTCAAAACCCTTACTAAGAAATTATCTCTGTTTTTCCTCTGCGCTCTTTTATTCCTTTTCTTGTTTTGGTCCTTTTCCGCCAAATACTCAGCTTCCAGACTTCTGATGTGTTGCTCAAAGACAACCAGAGCATCCTCCTTGTCCATCCCCAGCAGGTTTACGTCGTTTTTGAAGGCGGAGTTTTCTAGGAGCATCACTTGAGCCTCGCTCCAGGTAGTTCCGTACGAAATGTCAGTCATGTTGTCCAGAACCTGTCCCAGCATCTTCATGTTTCTCTTCTTCAACACTTTGGCTTCCTCCTTCTCCCTCTTGGCAATTGTGAACAGACAGTCTTCATAAATATCACGGCGGTCAGGATCGGGAACACAACGCCAGACCTGTGCAGAATACTTATATAAATCTTGTGAATAAATTACTTGTTTAATTTTCTACATTAACAAATAATATTATATATAATTATTTGGCACCTATATTGTACAGTGGAATGCCAGAGAAGACGAAATCAGTGAAGAACCCTGAAAAATTTAAGCAACAGTGCCTGTACTTTTTATGTGGTCACCCTACATAGCAATAGGTCTGTTGCTGCTGTGTTGGGTTAATGGGTTGTTTGCCACCAGCCAATGTGTGTTGATTTGTGTTATATATGTATGTTTTGTTGTATGTTTTTGAGTATTTTGTTTTGTGATTTTATGTTTGTGTAATTTAAATATGTGAGTTTGCTTCTCCCGACACAGGACATTCCTAGTGGGAGAGGCCAACGTAAATATGAAATGTTTTTTGTTTTTTTTTTTATAATGATGTTATTATTGCTATATTTCTGTTATGATCAAATAAATAAATAAATAAATATTCAAATAAACATCAACCCATGGAAAAGCCAGGAAACCAAGCTGCAGTGTTTCAATAGTACAAAGAGGTGATTATAAGTTTACAAAAATATTAGGGGTGCCTTCTGCCAACATTCCTATTTTTTTAATTGAAAAATAGGTACGCTGGCAGCAGGCCCCCTTTTATGAGAGATCTGCATCTCGTCTCTTAGGCCTGACTTGACAATTTACTCTCTTTCATTGAAAAGAGTTATTTATGTGGAGCTGACTGTTCCATGGGACACAAATATTCCAAAAGACCACCAATACAAACTAAACAAGTATAAGGAACTGGTAGATAAAACAGTTCAAAATGGCTTTGGCACGAATATATATGCTGTAGAGGTGGGGGCGAGAGGCCTGACTGCAAAATCTTTATATTCCTACTTTAAATACCTGGGTCTCCCTAGAGGTACAATAAAAGAACTTTTGGATAGGGTGGTAAAAGCAGCATTATCCGCATCCTATTGGATTTGGTTGCTCAGGTAGGTGGAGTATCAGTTGGAGATTGGTGGGTGAGTGGTGAGCCTGACTTGATTCATAAAGGGGCCCCTTAATCCCGCATACATGGTCGCAAGCCCATGTGGCTCGCCTGTTCTGGCTGGTACTCTAGTCGCCTGTGCTCGTGAGCCTGGATTCATGAATCCAGTGAAACCACGATTGCCTTTCTCTTTTGTATCTACTGTGCCACGAAATTGATAAACCAAACAAATGATTTGGTCTACATATATATTTTTTCCTGAGTCCAGGACGACCGTTTCAGCTTATTAGGCCCTTATCAACTGGTAAACATAAAAACTCTGCTTTTTCTTATATACTAAAATTCGGTACATTTTTGCAGTTATGGATTGTTCAAAACAGTTGTAATATGGTTTATGTTGGGAATTACGTCGATGCAGGTGTTTAGGTAGGTAATGAAAAAACCTACAGTACAGCTGTTTAAAAATATAAAGTCTTTACCGAAAAGGGTGAAGATCAGACGTTTTATTGTGGGTTAGTTTTTGTCTGTATACCAGTGGTCCAATACAATACAATACAATACAATAGGTGAGGCAAAATTACAGGTATTAGGTATACAACCAGATTCACAACATTTAAATCAAGATCATTCTATACAAATTAATAAATTAAAGCTAAACGTGGACTATACAATTAAACTTAGAGACACTTAAAACAATAATGGTGAATAATAGTGGTAGGTACATGGTGTGCAGGTATATAAAAATAAATAATTGCACATAATTAAAAACTAGGCATATCCAATTAAATTAGAAACATTGCATAATAAATGAACGACAGTGGTAGATAATTAAAAACTAGGTGTATACAATTACATTACATAGAAACATTGGATAACAAAGCTGAAACGGTCGTCCTGGACTCAGGAAAAAATATATATGTAGACCAAATCATTTGTTTGATTTAAAATACCCATTATGGAATTCTACATATTCAACACCGTCAGCATTGACAAAATTAAAAAATTGATAAACGTTTTTTACTTGATTTTATAGAAATAGCTACCTATAATTTCCCGAATAATTGTTTGTCAAAAGTAATTTTATTTGCATTTGGGATAAAGGAATGTAAACAGAAAAAAATGTCAAATCAGTTTGAAAATTAGACTGATAAAATGCAAAAATATATCACTAATTAATTTAATATTGCTTCAGTTAATTCTCTTTTTCAGTGTCCAAACATGAGACAATAATTAAATGCGTAAAAAATAAAAATTTACATTAAAATTCACAAACCTCCAGATTGGCAAACATTTCATCACATTTGTAATACTTTGTCAATGAAGTCATCTTTTCTGATGTCAACAAAAATTGTTCAAGATTTTCTCTATTTTTCTTTGTTCGGAGCCTGGAAAAAATAACATAAATTAAATGTAAGTTATCTAGGAGAGTTAAAATAGTATACTAAACACACTCAACTAATTACTTAAATACGGGGAACTACAACAAGATTTTCATAAATACCCAGTATTGCCATGAGCATTAGTATAATATTAACAGGTTGGGAATGAATCAACAATTTATGAAAAAATAATTCTTCTTCATCCTCCTTGGTCTCACGCCTGAGGATAGCAGCTACACTCTATCACCTACCGAATGGTCCTCTTTTATGTAAGACAGTTTTTGGTAGGTTTAAGGGCTTTGGTGATTGACAATCCTGTAGACAATTCGACAAGGTTGCTCCATTAGGACATTGAGCAGCCTCTGGATCTTCTACATTGAAAAATTAATCAAACAATAAAAAAATACAAAATCTTACCTCTGTTCTTCTCTTTCTTCTTTACTCTTCTGTACCTTATAGGCGTTGAATGCTTGTTTTTTCTCATTAAGTTTCTTTAACGTGGGATATCGGGGATCCTTGGAAATCAACTTCACACACTGTTCCCATGTTGCATTTGATGGTATATTCTGATAAAAGAAATAAGGTTATTTGCTAAAAGTTACATTTTGTGAATCATTTCACATTCAATAATTATTGTAAAAATGAAAAAGCTTGTAACATATTGTTATGTCCAGAAAATTAGTCCAATAGTTTGTGTATTGAAATTGACACAAATAACATTGAAAAGTTTTAAAACTTGCCAAATCATAATGAAGAGTGAATATAAAAAGAATGTAATCCATAAAATTAAAACCTTTTCTTTGAGTAAATCTTTGAAAGCATCCATTGCTTCTTTTTTATCCTTAAAGATTAATTTTGGCTCCGGTGTTTGGTTTGTGACCTCAGATTGTGGATTTGGAGAATCATTGCTTTCCTCGTCTGTTACAAAAAATAAATTGTTTTTAATATCCAGATAAAATAAGTTCCAGGAGGGACAACTCCAGATGAATTGGGAAGTGGCAAGGAAGAGAAGAAGAGGAATATCCAGATAAAGCAACATAGTTATTTAAATTACATCTTGAGCAACTACCAGGTATCAATTTAACAATCAATCAACATCAATTAAACTATCAATCTATAATGGTTCTATATCTCGTTGTGGGCCTTGACCTGCATTCTTCCAGTTCATAATGCCAATCGACTTTAGGTTCCACTGCACTCCATCCAATTATTGAAGTTTAATTGGGGCTTCACAGTATCCCTATTTTTTTCAATTAACACCCACCCAATAACCAGTTGCTATAATCTGGAGACTTTTTGATATCAACACAATAAAAAAACTGTCCCCACCATGAAGGTATAATACTAGTCTCCACTTTTGCGTTATATTACAAACGTGCAATCATTATTAATGAGTGCATAAACCAATTCAAATTATGCTAAAGAATATATTTTTATTGACAAGGGCTTACGACCTGTCATCGGCTGTGTTTAAGCATATGCAATTAAAAAAATATTCGATCTAAAGAATATAACTGTGAATAAATTTCACTATGCCTATAGTTGATCATGAAATATTAAAGACTTTTGCAAAGAGAGATACCGGGAGGTGGTTGAGATGTCGGAGCGGGTGATGGTGTTTCTATAGCTGCAAGGGTAGCTGCCATTGCTTGGTCCATTGCCGATTGGGAAGAACTTGCTGGTACAGTGGGTGGTGCTGATGATGGTAAATTTATATTTCTGTAAAAATTAGATTTATTCTAAATAAGCAATTAAACCGTGTAATTTTCCATATTATATGAACGTACTACACTAGCTATCCCCATTCACAATACAGAAGTTTTCAGCTCCTCTTTTCAAGTACAATCAGCTAGACTATGGAATGGCCTAAGTGATGAAGTAACGTCATCTCAATCCATTCAAATATTTAAAGGTAAACTAAAAAAACTTTATTTGCCAAATAGTTCCTAAATTCCTTCTATATCCTTCCGTAACCTCCTTTTCCTCCTTGCTATGATCAGTGTTATTTTTATTATTCTTTTTTTTTTAAACTCTCTTTTCATTTTTTTTTCTCTTTGTAATTTTTTTATATTTCTTACTCTTTCATGTTATTTTTTATCAATTTATTTCTCACTAAATAAGTATTACTGTACCAATTTAACTAAAAGACTTCACGTTGCTCGGGTTGGTTGGAAGAAATTGCCTCATGGCAATAAACCTGCCTTTGTGCACATGTACATAAATTATATAAATAAATAAAATATATTTCATAGCTTGCTACTGATCATGCATGTGTGTGTGTGTGAATTACACACTATATTGATTCTTATTTGTTGAAATTGGTGGGCAATGCAGTCATGAGGTATTTAAATGTCGGCAGTAAATCTGTAAGCGCACATAAAAAATGCTTGCTCAATTTCATGTTTGATGATAAAAAGTAGTGAATAAATATAAACTTACAGATTAGCTCCTTCATTAGCAATTCTGGCCTTGATCTCCTCCAACTCTTTAGGAATAACCCAACTCGATTCTTTTGTATTTACATTGTGATAATATACTTTTCCTGTGTCAGATGTATATTCTTTCCAGACACATTGAGATAGAAGACGCTAAAAATAAGGTTAATTCAAAGTTACTAGAATGCAAAAAGTAATGGCACTCTTGACGCCCTTTGTACAGTCTATTCATTCTAAGGACTACAGTCAAATAAATTCTGACAACTTATAAAAAAATAACATCGTAATAAAATGATAAACATAAGAGATACCTCTGAAGGTGTTTTCAGTTCATCGGGTTTCTCCCAAGCGCTCTGTTTAGTGGCAGAGTTGTAGTAGTAAGTTCTACCGTCTGGGGCCTTGTGTTCTGTCCATGGACAGGCCTTTTCTGTTGCTGGTGATTCTACGGTTGGATTCGGCAATTCCTGTAATTAAATACACAATACATACTTTCACACATTAATTCAATTGAAAACAAATTATTGTCATAGAATGCCTCATATCTACATATGAGCAAAACTTCCATCGCAAGATTTTAGTTTTGTTCTAATGCACAATTATTCTTCAACTCATTTCTTGGAAGGCGAAATTTTAAAGTATTACTGTTATTATTATTATTATATATAAAATCACTGGAATTAATTAATACTTTTGTATGTGTAATTAATAAAATTGTAATTGTATGTACCGCTGTAGCGAAGGGTGACACCGACCAATTTAGAGTCTTATCGTTTCAGGAGAGGGGTGTTTATTAGTATGAAAAATCAACTGTTTCAATTATGAGGATTTAGGTTAAGTTATTTTATTTAGTAGAGTAATTTTTATACCAATGTTTTTTTGGAGAGCACCCGTAAATTACGGAATGACACTGACTCAAATAACAACAAAGTCGATTTGGGTAAGACTTGAGGATATAAGCAATTGTATAATTTAAAACAAAACAAACTTGACTTGAATATCTCTAAATGTAACAAAATTTCATTTACTCGTGCTAAAAACATTATTAAATATAATTATATGCTTCACAATAACACGCTCGAAAAAGTGGATCATATAAGAGATTTGGGGATTAAGTTAGACTCAGAATTAATGTTCGACAAACATTTGGATATAATAGTTAATAAGCTTATAAATCTTTGGGGTACATTATCCGCCTGTGTAAACCATTTAAAAATGTCTGTACACTTCATAGGTTATACACCACGTTCATACGTCCACATTTAGAATACTGCACTCTAATATGGTCTCCTTACTACCTAAAACACATAAATAGAATTGATAAAGTACAAAAGAAGTATTTGAAACATATCAACTTTCGCTTACGCATATATTTTCCTTTATATTCCGAATCAGTTCAATTTCATAAATTTGACACACTAGTTAATGAACAAATTATGGCCGATCAATCTCTCTTATATAAGGTAATAAACAATTTTTTTGACTCTTCTGAACTAGTAAGCTTTATACCACTCAGAGTTTCTGGAAGAACTACCAGACGGCCCGAATTGTTTCACGTTCCCTTTGTAAAGCGAACTATCGGAAGTTTTCAACTAACCCTCGAATTTGTCGTCAATATAGTGAAAGTTTTAGTGCTATAGACATATTTTTCCTTTCTTATAATCAATTCCGGGAGAGGGTAGGTGCGAGTGCGGATGGATATCATAATGACGAAAGGTGTTGGGACATACCATCAGTTGCCCTACCTCTCACATTCCTCCACTTTTCTATTTATATTCCTACAGTTCCTCCCCCATCTCCGTCATTATCCTTGTTGCTTTTGTCATATATATATTTTTTTTAACTCATATATATATATTTTTTTAACTCATATATTTTTTGTTTTTAATATATAATATAAATCTTTTTTCAGAATCAACTGTAAATACGTACTTTGTGGACAGTTTTTGTTGGCCTTGATTTATTACTTATTGTTTTATGTTAATATTAGTTAATAATGCTGTTATTGTCCCAAATAAACCAAATAATATATGACAATATAATGAGTAATATTTACTTACAGGTTTGAAAGCCGCAAATCCTGGTGGAGGTATGGAAAAAGGCGCCATCATCGGTTGAAATCCCATTGGAGGGGGAATGTTGGCGAGATTGGGAGGGGGCATAGATGGCATTGGGATTGGAGGTACGACTCCCTGGGGTAGAGGGAGGGGCATCGGAGGAAGGGGCATGGGGGGTACAGAGGCTGGGAGAGCTGTGGGGATGCCAACACCAGGGGGCAACAGTGCTGGAGGAGGTATCAGACCAGGGGAAGAGCTGGCCCCTTGCTTCAATGACTGATCCTAAAATAAATTTAAAACTTACATAAGTATACCGTATCTCTAACCATGCTGCTGCCCATTTCATTTCATAACTCCTTTTGTATTTTTGTGTTGGTAAGCTTGCATATTCCACGGAGTTGTTAACATTTGAAAAAATTGCTATTAGCTTTCTTTTATAAATAAATTTAAAACTGGTATTATTGTTATAGCTGTGAGGCATCGGCTTAGAATAGTGCTTCCACTCTTTTCTATTATTGTTTTCGAGTGTCCCGTAAGAGCCGGGTAATCGAAAATACAACAGGCAACAATTATAACATCTCACATAGTTCAGCAATGAGGTTCACCACCCATTCTGAATATAGTGCCTTTTGAGGTGAGATGAGACTGGTGTGTGGGTATACACAGATATGTTGTGCTCCCTTTTATAAGGCAATGCACACCCGCACACCTTTCGCTGGTTACCCCACATTGTGGGATATGCCGTGATGGTATGAATGAATGAATGAATTATTGTTATTGGGGGTAAGCCAAAAAAACTACTGATATTACTATCATTTTGTGACAAATTCTGCAAAAATTATCTATCCAAATATAAGCCAGATGCACATGATACCACATCTGGGGAAGTGTAGTTTTTTACACCTGACAACACTAAAAAATCTTACCAATACAAAAATTAAAAAGGAATTAGGTAATAATTGAAATGCACAATATGTTTATGTAGCCAATTTGATGATTTTAAAATATAAGTATTCTTAGACTAAGTAAGGCATGTTCCTCTTGCTAGGGGTGTGTTTAAAATGAAAACCGAGTGCACTAAGCAATGCTCTAAGCCGTTCAGAATAACACTCTGTTGTATTCAGATTGAAGTTGAGTGTACGCTCCAAACGCTCTATAAAATGGTCAGGTGAAAATGCTTTGACAGGTACTGTAGCATCTGTTATATCGGTTGACCTTATGAAGAGCCCCTGAGGTGGACACACAAAAACGGTGCTATATAAGTAAGCCAGTTTTATTATTATTATAATATGAATTCACAAAGAGGTTAGTGTAATAAAAATATCATTCAAAAGTTTCCAATAAAAGGTCAGAGACCATTATTTGCTCTACTGCCCAATTGTTGTCTTTCGACGAAAAATTAACCCATAACTACACATGAATGATAATATAAATGACATTTAAAATACCCCAACCTGCATTCAAAATAAAACTCCACTAGAAAGCGTTCAGTGAGATTGGTGTGAAAAACGCCATAATCTGCAACTTCTGCTAACCTAGATTGTTCTATCTGAACGCAGCCTACAAGACATGGTCTGTAAATGGGCATAAATTGTAAACAGGAAAAACCGATTAGAAAGATATGGCGTTCGGACCTCTATACAGCGCCTTTGATTCATGGACATGGCGTGATGGCATGAATGCAAGAAATCGATCAATTCACCACAACCAACAAATTTTGATGTTTGTCAGATTCTTTAGATCATATTATAAGTATACAAATACATTTTCTTTTAACGTTGAATGACAAGACATTTTTTACATTTCAGTATAATTTAAAATTTACTTGAGTTTTGAATAAAGATTTTATTGTAGTAAATCAAAAAATATTTAAATTCGATGCTTCAAGAAAGCTTTTCTGTTTTGGAGAAGTACTCGTACACCGGCTAAAAATGTAATAGAACCTAAAAAAAATATAAGTACTTACCATCTTGCGAGTCTTGAAATATAACGTTTTTAAATCATCAATTTAGTTATTTTAATAATTTATACTCAGTCAATACAACATAATATCAATTTAACCAAACAAATCAACATGAACGTTTAGCAATTGACAGCCAGTGTGACCGTTTTCGAAACTGCCGAAAATACCAAACTTGTGGCGAAAATATACTAAAATATCATGGATGTATATAAAGTGTGAAAAAATACCAAAAAAATACTAGTTTTTTACGATATTTGGAAGCATACTAAGAAAACACGCATTTATTTTTTGGAAAAAAATTTACGTATATAACAAGGAAGAGCGTGGTAAACGAGTTTAAAACCAGAAAAACAAATAAAAAGAATTAAAAAACAATCGGCTCTCATGTACCTGAAAATCCAAATATTATATTCAAGGAAAAAATAATATATAATTGAAAAAATCTTACAAATCTGGGCTGCTCACGTACTGGAGCTGTTAATTAAACACTTAGCAATACCTATCACTTTACTACCTACTTAAAAAAAAGATACTTATAATCGCCCCGTAGATCTAAAAAAAAACTTATTTTTTTACTACAATACTAATAAAGATTATGACTAACAAAAGATTAAGATTACTTAAAGATTAAGACTTAAGATGGTGGATCTGAAAGAAAATTTATAATGAAATTAATTTCTGTTCCCATTTAGGACAATTTTTTTGTTCGTATTTTCGCTTCATAATAATAATTATTAAATCCACCACAACACAAAATGTCAACAAACTTTGTTCGATGTGGATGATACATGTAATTTTACAGAAGTAATTTATTTTTCGATACTTTTTAGTATTTTTTAGGATATAATGTGATTTCAAAAATTCGCCAAATTTTGCTTATTAAAGTCACTAATTAAAAAATTTAATTCAAAAGATCCGCCACCAGACATCAAAAGAGAATGCAGACAGAATATTATAGGAAAATACCAAAAAATGGTATTAAATTCTCTAAAAATCATAAAATATACCAAAAAATTTGAAAAATACTAAAAAAATACCAAACGTGTTCCAATGTGGCGAAAAAATACCAATTTAGTACTAAAAATACCAAAAACGGTCACACTGACAGTGTGACCGTTTTCCAAACTGCCGAAAATACCGCACTTGTGGCGAAAATATACCAAAATATGCTAAACCCAATGTGAAAAAATACAAAAAAAAATACAATTTTTTTTAACGATATTCGGGAACATACTAAGAAAACAGGCATATATTTATAGTATAAATGTTACGTATATAACAAGGAAGAGTGTGGAACACCAGTTAATAACCGGATAAACAAAATAATATGGCTGGGAAGAAAGAATGTGTCGCGAGTAAGAAATGAAATCATATGAAATTCGGTTATATGTACAGAATAATAATGACCATCTTTGCAGAAAAGTCAAATTAAACACATTAGCTCTTGCTGAAAAGAATTAAAAAATAATCGGCTGTCATGTAGGTACCTGAAAATCCAAATATTATATTCAAGGAAAAATAATATATAATTGAAAAGATCTTACAAATCTGAGCTGCTCCCGTAGGTACTGGAGCTGTTAATTGAATACTAGCACTGTCACTCAACTACTTTCGAAGAAAAAAATATTTTTAACCCTTAATTAGGAGCATGAAGAAAATCACACACGTAGTCGCATGGGTCACTACTGACCCCAAAGAAATAAATGAAAATGGAGTGGAAGAAATAACTAAAACGAAGAATGTATTATCAAAAATATTTAAACGCTTTATTTATAATCACGATAAAGAAACAAAAACATAAATTTGACTTTAAACAATTAAAAACACAAAACAACTTACATAATAAAAAACTATGAATATACCTAGATGTAGTACTCTGTACAAAAAGTGAGTCATGGAATTTCGAGCGTTTGACGTTTTGGTTGGCAACCTATTTCAGTTTTCCTTACATTTCAACACATCCTAGATAAATGTTCTCTAAATTATTAACAATTAAAATGTTTTTTAAACATATGTATAAATCCGAAAAAAAATCACATTATAGTCGTTATTTTGACGCGACCTCTCCTGTTCGCGTTATTTTCTATTTTAAATTCGGCGCCAAATCAGCTTACCACAAACAAACATTTATGGTAAAATAGTGTGTGAAAATTAAAATGTAAGAAAAGAAATTTGACAATAATAACGATAACCTCCAAAATGTGACATTTACGAGTGAAAGATTTTCGACAGTCGAAATTAGACACGCGTCGTGTTGACACGGACCGTGCTCACTGCGGCCAGAGCAGCTGCAGACCGCACCAGAGGGTGTCGGTTAGGCTCGCTCCACACCGGCAGCCATGGATGTGACACCTGGAGTGGCGAGATGGATCGGCGCACCACCATTCGGCGAGAGAGCCGCTTTCCTGGACCGAAGCGGGTGCTGAGTTTGGAAGTGTTCCAAACGCTGTTGGGTCGCGCTGGACCCTGGAGCAACGGCCTGCGTCTCCTTGAGACTCGCGCCGCCGCTGTCGCTCCCGCCAGTCACCCAACCGGCATCTGCCGGTGTCTGGGACCCGAGGTTGCTGTCGCCGATAGCCTTGCCCCTTCGCCCATCGACGACGATCCATTCCGGCATTGGCGGTGTATCAGCACGCCCATGGCCTAGACGAGGAAATTATGTGTGCCCCAGAAAACTATATACTTATATGTGATAATTTGTTTTTTCTCCGTGTGACAATAATTCGGCTGTGTGATTTTATTTAATTTATTTTATTTAATTCATTTTAACGTGTGACGTCCAATATTGACTATCGATCTTAAATTTGTGACGTCCTAATTTATGACAATGTTATTTATTTTAATTATTTCTTTTACCAGACATTTTAATAATTTTATCTAGTGACATGACCGTGCCGTCTGACGTTTGTGCGCTGACACTTGACATTTGTGTATCGTCAGACCACGGCCTCAATTATCGTTTACGTTTTAATGCATCTCGTCCAGCGAGGTAATGTGTGGAATATCTAATTCCATAACAGACATTGGAAAAAGGTGAGCTCTGCCTCAAGCCTCTTGGGAGGAGGGTATCAATTTTCTATAGATAAACGATGTGGTCTGGAACCAAAACGTCAAAAATCCCCTCTGAAAAATGACTCACATTCGATTCATACAAAATTTGCTTACTACGACATCTAGTGTATTTATATGACTAGTTGCATGTAACACATGAGATCCAACTGTCGATAGCGATAGTATGTATAGTTGAAGAATATGTACCAAACTATAAACCCATAAATACAAATTATTTATTATTTTATGATATTTAGTTTTCTATACAACACATGTACCTAGGTAGTCAAGATAGGATAGTATGGAGGTCAGTCTTTTTTTCCTACCCGGAATATGAAAACAGCATGATGGTATATGTATATTGTATGTTTAGAGATGAAGTATCAAACTATTAAGTCTTCTTTGATATTGTGTATAGGTGACTACCATACAAATTGTATGAAGCGATGTCGTCACTAAATTCAATTTTTATAAAAATTGTTAAAAGAAATTTGAGATCTTCTACTACAATGTTAATATTTTTTATAGAAAATTAAATTATCTAGTTGGGGTGTTTCGGCTTTTTTCGATAATTGTAAAAGTTTTGGAAATATAGGCAGTTAAACTCATAAATTTATCATAAAAAAAATATTTTTCTTAATAAAAAATGTTTGAGAAACCCTGGAATTTTTTTGAAAAAACTAATTTGAGATTTTGTATTTGTCTATGTTTGTACCAATTTTCAGCGTTCTAGCGTTTATGGTTTCTGAGATATATGGAAAAATAAAATAAAAATTCAAAAGTTGATAACCCCTGACTGAAACAAAAATTCAAAATTCCGAGTATAAAAGTTTTGTAGGCCTGTAACTGTTTATATATTCTGAAATTTTAGGCTCTGTAAATTGAGCGGATCAAAAGTTATAAGGGGGGGGGGGACACACACACACACAGACATACACACACAGACACACACACAGACACACACACACACACACACAGACACACGAAATGTTCTACTCCGAATTCTGAGTAAATCCGTGTATGGAACATATATGCTGCGAAGCCTCTAAGTTGGTGTTTTTTGACTTCAAAGTTGGAAAAGCCGTGAAAAAAGTAGACCTCTCCATACAATTCTCGCGTATTCTGGCTTGATACATTGTCGATATGTTAAGAGAACAATGTTCTCCTGAACAAATCGACAGTTGGAAAACCTATGGGTGTATCGACGCAATGTAGATTTTCATATAATATAGGTACATAGATTTTCATATAGGTAATATATTAGATGTAATACCTACTCCGTGCAAAAAGTGAGTCCTAGAATATCGCGCGTTTGACATTTTGGTTGGCAACATATTGCAGTTTTCGTTACATTTCAACACACACTATATAAATGTTCTCTAAATTTTTATAAACAAAGTGTTTTTTTCGACAAATAAATCCGAAAACAATTCACATTAGTCGTTATTCTCTATAGAAAAATGATGTGGTCTGCCAACCAAAACGTCAAAAATCCACCAGAAAATGTCTCACTTCGATTCATACAAAATTTGTTATAAAAAAATCTATAGTCGGGCCCTGCCTCCTGAAGCCATGTAGAAATCACTGGTTACCGCGGTGATCGTTAATAATATTAATAATAATATTATAATAATATTTATTTGTTTTCCATAACAAAATACATACAGGAACTAAGGTTTTTTGAACATGCAATTTATGATTTACTGTGTATAAAATAAAAATAATATAAAATAAAATAGTTGTTGGGAAGTACCATGTTTTTTAGTTCCTCCAATAAATCTTTGTCTATCTAACTAGGAGTAATAAATTCCTGTTTTAAGTAAGGACAATTTTATCACAATTTCAATAACAAGTCCACTTCTAGCTACATGATTGAAATATTGAAATTAAAAAAAGAAGAATTATACTCATAGTAAGTAATGAAAAAATATCCCAATTTGAAAGCAATCAATAAACAAATAAATAAGTTAACATTTCATAGCAATGAAAGAAATTAATAAAGCAACCAATAACAAATCATAGGTCAACAAACAAATCAGTATGCAATAGTATAATACAAGTAATAAGTAAACACATTATAGCATTAAAAAAAAATTAAGCAATCAATAAACCTTCATTGGTCAACAAAACAATTCAATATGCAGTAATTATAATACAAATAAAAAGCAAACAATTTAAACAATGAGATAACAATATGATAAAGTAGTATAAGTAATAGTCGTTAAGCAATGAAAAAAGCGATCAAAGAAATGAAATTATTTTAAGTAAACACATATGTTAAATTATGTTCCGATTGTGATCTACCAATATTTAATAACCACTTATTTACATATTTTTTTAATTCGGACACACTCATAGAATGGCACTCGCTAGGTAGAGTGTTATAAATTTTTGGTCCTAAAAAAGAGTAGTGTTTTTGTGCAAAAGTCTTATGAGTTTTCCTTATTCGTAATAATCCCTTGTATCCATATCTTGTTCTATATATGTTACTTTGAATCGTGAATTCCGCATTTAAATGATTGTGCACATAAATAATTATCTTTTGTATATAAATTTGTCTAACGCCCAATACATTGAATTCTCTGAACAACAAATCACTTGGATATCTGAATGGCTTTTTCAATATTACTCTCAAAACTGTTTTTTGGGCTTTTTCTAATGGATCAAGAATTGATTTGTAAGTTCCACCCCAACCCATTATTCCATATCCCAAAACTGAATTACAGAAAGCAAAATATAACTGTTTAATCTGATTAAAGTCTAAAATGTATCGAACTGATAAAAAAATATGTATCAGTTTTCTTATTTTGTTTGTTATATATTCTACATGTGAATCCCACTTTAGAAAACTGTCAACAATTATGCCAAGATATTTTATTTTTTTAACCGGTTCCAAGATTTCAGTTTTCTCAGATGAGTCTAAATTTTTTGTTTTGATTTTTATGTTCATAATTGTCTTGGGTTGTCCTGTATTAGTAGCACTAAATCTCACGTATTTTGTTTTCTCGATGTTCAAAGTGAGAAGATTATTGTGTAGCCAATTTTTAACGATATTGATACCATTTTCTGCGTTTTCGTTGCACCGCATTCAGTGGGCATGCCGTCGCATCTATCCGTAGGTATTATATACTCTTTGGTCGCAACCCTGAGGAGGCGGACGCTGAGTTAGAAAGGTATCCGACGTCGTTGAGCTGAACACATCCTGGAGCCAGCAAGTACATTTTCACAGCCAATTTAGAGAGAAAATTTAGAGAGCTGTCACGCCGCTGCCGTTGTCTGGGCATTTCCACTGAGTACCTACCTTTTTCCTATCATCTATCGATATCGATATCGATCTCCCTTTGTACTATGGCCACATGAAAGGAGAAAAAGACAGTATGTGGCCATAAGAAAAAAAACGACAATATTATTATTTGATAATTAATATTATAGTAGGTACTCGTTTATTGTAAAATAAAAAATGCATCAATGTTTCTTAACAAGAAACATAATATATGTTGTAGTACGTGTACTCACCCTTTGAAAAATAAAATTTAATATTGTGACATTTTTTTTGTGATAATTTCGGCTGCGTTTGTTTACTTATTTTGTTTCTGACGTTTGACAATTGATATTATTTGTAGTTTAACTACGATTTTATGTTTTATAATGCGAATATCTTATTGTGACAGACTTTACAATTACGAATGAATATTAAGTGAATCTAAGGTAATTATTCAGAATAGTATGTAAGTTGTATTCGTTTCTATTCGCCGATAGATGTCAACAAAGTATGGCAAAACTATTGTATTCGTTTCTATTCGCCGATAGATGTCCCAAAACCACCAAATTGTATGGTATTCTCCATACATTTTTCCGTAAGTTTATTTAATTTTTTAAATTTTTCCTGGGCGTTTTCCGGGAAAATGAATATTTTTCCCGTAATCTGTATATTTTTATCTACCTGTAGACAAAATATCAACAAAATTGGCGTTTACATACTATTCTGAATAATTACCAATTATTATATTAATAATAATAATAATAGAGGATTTAATATAGAGCCGTTTAATGATTCCAGATCATTCCAAAGGCGCTGATTGTTTAATTATGTGCTGATCTACGAAATAAAGTTATTTTCAGTCCTTTAGAGAAAGTGTTCTTGGTTTGAGCACTGCGGACATCTGAAAGCTGTGCATTCCACTTAATTGTACCGTTCACACCAAAGCATCGGCCCACACCGGCCATAGTAAGCCGCTTTGTTGATTCTGTCCATAGAACACACTAACTAATTCTGTCAAGGCCCTCTGGATTGTTCGTCGTTCGTTTTCCTAACTGCAAAAACTGCAAATCCAGAGGGCGCTGATTCTGTCTAACTCCTTTATGGAGTTGTTCCTCTGTGATCCAGACGAGCCGAGTGTGAGATGCCTCCCAGAGACCTTTTTTCTCTGACAAAGCTCTTGAATGTATTGTGGAATTGTGGTGCTTGATTTTTTAAATCATTAAACACGGTCAAATAAATTAACTCGCTCTTGACACTTCAATCAGTGTAATTCCTTTAGAAGTGGAGTTATGTGACATCGTTTTTCCGCACTGAAAATAAGCCTAGCCGCTACATTGAAAATCATCTGTAATCTATCGATTTGACACTTTGGCAATCTAGCATAAATGCCGTTGCAGTAATCAAGCCGAGAAACGACAAATGCATTTATAAGTGTTTTTGTTACATATTTGGGTTGTTTTAGTTGAAAAAAAGAAACATGAACTGACCGTTTTTGAGATTTGAAGGTCAAGTGACAACTAATTGTCCAAGTGAACATCCAAAAAGGTGACTCTTGCAGACGGTACAAGTGATTTTCTGTTGATGTTAATAGAAACACTTACAATGAGGTGCTGTCGCCGTGGTGAAGTTACTCACATAAACTCTGTTTTTGTTGGGTTCAGTTTGAGCTTAATATAAGACATCCACAAACTTTTCGATGCACTCAACAGTCTATACTTCCAGACGACCTTGCATATGGGATTGCAAAATTTGAACAGTAGAAGGTGATCATGAATTAAAACCATCATTATTAAATAAGTCATCAGTATACAGATTGAACAAAATAGGTCCGAGAACTGATCCCTGAGGCACTCCAAATTTTATGATTTGATAAATATGTATTGTTATTAACCCTCACAGACTTGCGTCTTCCTAAGATATTACGAGGTCATCATTTTTTTTTAAATTACCACAGATTCCATATTCGTGTTCTAAAATCTGAAGAAGAATTTCATGATCTATTGTATCAAAGGCGGCACTCATGTCTAAAATTGACACCAAAGCAAATTATATTGAAATAATATTAAAATCTGCAATTATCACCGATAGGAAGGGGATGCGCATTGGTATACGCAACCACGCCCAGGGTCTAGACCTAGACTTACCCTTTTCATACCTTTAATAAGGAAGGAAATATCTAAACACTAGCCATTAAAACATTAAATGTTTTTTACGTTTCTATCTCTTAGACTTGTGTGTCGTATGGGACCCTACTCTCAACATTAGCTATTTCTTTATTTATTTACTAGTTGCATGTAACACATGAGATCCAACTGTCGATAGCGATAGTATGTATAGTTGAAGAATAAGTACCAAACTATAAACCCATAAATACAAATTATTTAATATTTTAAGATATTTGGTTTTCTATACAACACATGTACCTAGGTATGTATGTCAAGATAGGATAGTATGGAGGTCAGTCCTTTGATCCTATCCAGAATGTGAAAACAGCATGATGGTATGTATGTATGTTTGGAGATTAGTATCAAATTATTAAGTCTTCTTAGATATTGTGATATTCTTAGTATTGTCTTCTTAGATATACTTACATACAAATTGTATGAAACAATGTCGTCACTAAATTCAATTTTTATAAAAATTGTTGAAAAAAATTTGCAATGCGCTAATACAATCTTGATATTTTTTATAGAAAATTAAATTTTCTAGTTGGGGTGTTTAGGCTTTTTTCGATATTTTAAAAAAAATTGGAAATATATGCAGTTAAACTCATAAATTTATCATAAAAAAAATATTTTTCTCAATAAAAAATGTTTGAGAAACCCTGGAATTTAAAAAAAAAAAACTAATTTGAGATTTTGTATTTGTCTATGTTTATACCAATTTTCAGCGTTCTAGCTTTTACGGTTTCTTAGATATATGGAAAAATAAATCAAAATTTCAAAAGTTGATAACCCCTGACTGAAACAAAAATTCACAATTCTGAGTATAAAAGTTTTGTAGGCTTGTAATTTTTTATAGATTTTAAAATTTTTGGCTCTGTAAATTAAGCGAATCAAAAGTTATAAGGGGGGGACAGACAGACACACAGACACACACACAAAACTCACATAAAATGTTCTACTCCGAATTCTGAGAAAATCCATGTATGGGAACATATATGCTGCGAGGCCTCTAGTTGGTGCTATTAGCATGCAAAAAGTTCACTACACCATACAAAATTTTCCTTCGTACACGCATCTTGGCTTAATAATGTCGATTCATTAAGAGAATTGAATTCTCATGAACGAATCGACAGTTGGACAATTTTTTGGGAGACTAACAGCTATACATTACAGTTTTACATTTAAGATAATAATTAAACAGCCAATTATAAGTCTCCGCTGATAGGCCATACCATCAGTTGCAGGATGAAAAATACAACATCACAATATATTGTGTTTCTGTAATAGATAAAGTTTCATACTGCAGCCGAGGTAAACATAATACTAGTTGCATGTAACACATGAGATCCAACTGTCGACAGCGATAGTATGTATAGTTGAAGAATAAGTACCAAACCCATAAATACAAATTATTTATTATTTTATGATATTTAGTTTTCTATACAACACATGTACCTAGGTAGTCAAGATAGGATAGTATGGAGGTCAGTCTTTTTTTCCTACCCGGAATATGAAAACAGCATGATGGTATATGTATATTGTATGTTTAGAGATGAAGTATCAAACTATTAAGTCTTCTTTGATATCGTGTATAGGTGACTACCATACAAATTGTATGAAGCGATGTCGTCACTAAATTCAATTTTTATAAAAATTGTTAAAAGAAATTTGAGATGTACTGCTACAATGTTAATATTTTTTATATAAAATTAAATTATCTAGTTGGGGTGTTTCGGCTTTTTTCGATAATTAAAAAAAAATGGAAATATAGGCAGTTAAACTCATAAATTTATCATAAAAAAAATACTTTTCTCAATAAAAAATGTTTGAGAAACCCTGGAATTTTTTTGAAAAAACTAATTTCAGATTTTGTATTTGTCTATGTTTATACCAATTTTCAGTGTTCTAGCTTTTATGGTTTCTGAGATATAGGGAAATATAAAATAAAAATTCAAAAGTTGATAACCCCTGACTGAAACAAAAATTCAAAATTCCGAGTATAAAAGTTTTGTAGGCCTGTAACTGTTTATATATTCTGAAATTTTAGGCTCTGTAAATTGAGCGGATCAAAAGTTATAAGGGGGGGACGGACACACACACACACACACACACACACACACACACACAGACATACACACACACACACACACACAGACACACATACACACACAGACACACGAAATGTTCTACTCCGAATTCTGAGTAAATCCGTGTATGGAACATATATGCTGCGAAGCCTCTAAGTTGGTGTTTTTTGACTTCAAAGTTGGAAAAGCCGTGAAAAAAGTAGACCTCTCCATACAATTCTCGCGTATTCTGGCTTGATACATTGTCGATATGTTAAGAGAACAAAGTTCTCCTGAACAAATCGACAGTTGGATTACTTGAAAATATTAAATTATGTACATTAAAAAAGTTCATATTCACAAACAAATCACATATCATTAAATAACTATCATTAAAGAGCAATAAGAACATTTCTCGCCCCTGTAATACTACACTGAAATACGTCAAATTCTGGTACCTAATTATTATAGCACTCCATTTCATTGCATTTTTTCTTAAATAAGAAAATACCTGGTAATCATTAGCACCTTATGTTTCCTTAAAGCGTTAGTTAATTAAATGGCTTTGGCATTTTCGTCTTCGTCACTTCATAGATGGCGATGGTGTTTATTATTAGCTTATTCTTAAACGAACAGATTTTCGTGGTTAAAAAATATATATAGAACTTTCTAAAATTGGATTGAAAGGGAACTCAATAAGAAGGCATAATTGGTGAACGTTGCGCAAGCGCATAAAGTGGTCATATAAATCAGCGGATGACAGGTTAAGACCTGTAGGTGCCTCGAGCCTCTGGTTCTCCAATAATATTCCAACATGTCTATTGAGATGTTAAAAGTTTGTCAATAAACATATCATTTGACTCCCGACAGGGAAAAAATCCAATGTTTGCGTATACATACATATGCAACTACTAATATAGAAATATTCAATACCCCGTATTAAGTAACTATTGGAACTAAATTAGGAACGTTCTAAAATTGTAGATTTTAGATTTACGGTCTTATTTCAGTGTTATAAAATATAAACTTGAACTAAATGGAATAGTAACGTACCTATATTGGCCGGAACGTTCTTAAGAAATTACTGAATCAGACGTATTATGAATAATTATGAAAATTATGAAATTTTCATCATTTTCATAATTATTCAAAATACGTCTAATTCAGTAACTTTTTGAGAACGTTCCGGCCAATATACATAGGTACTTTCCTATTCCATTTAGTCTAAGTTGATATTTTATAACGCTGAAATAAGACCGTTAATCTAAAATCAATAATTTTAGTATGTTCCTACCTATTTTAGTTACAATAGTTACTGAATATGGGGTAATATGGAATTTTATAGTCTACAATTAACACATTGATCTGTTGATACTTTCGAGGAAGTATACAGGTTGGCGAATGCCGTATAAATACTACAATAAAAATAATGGTTTTACTTTTGTGTGTTTTCAAGTATGAAAATAATAAAAAGGGTTAAAATTTAAACAATTATTCTTTGTTATATATCTTCATGTATATTTTATACAAAATGCTTAGGTACTAGGTATGTTACATACACGAATTTACATTATATAAATATTTTTTACGATTCACATTAAAGGTTTTTTTATAACATTTAATTATATATCTATATATTGTACAAATCTATTTTACATAGGTATTTAAAAATCCTAACAATTTAAATTTAATCAATTCAATATAAATATTCCATCGGACATTCGACTTGTTTGTTATTCAAATAACATCTATAAAAAAAATTATATTAATTTTTAGTTTATATGTGTTTGCAAATTGTTTTTTTTATAAAATAATACAAATATTAAAAACAAATAGAAGAAATTGGAATGGAAATATGAAAATAAATATTTTTTTTACATTTATTTTTATTGGTTTATTATTCGCATATAACCCATGATAATTAGGTATATTGATAAAATAAAAAAATATGTCATTAAAATTTTAAGCCAATAATTATATATCTTATACATATATAAAATTTTTATTCAACCATGTTTGAAATAAGAGTATGATAAAATTTAAATTAATGTGGGAAGACAAAGACGCATAGAAAAATCACGTCAAATATTTCGCAAACGTAAATATAAACCTATTTTATTAATTTATTTCATGTTATTGACTAACGTGAAGACTTCTTAATTGGGAATCTAATCACGAATAACATCTAACACAAAAAAATAATTTAATTGTATGAAATATAAAGGATTATCATTCTCGTTCTCGTGGTTCAATAAATACATGCATTTATTATATTCTCAAAAAACATCCTTAAAAAGATTCATATTATATTTGCAGTCAATAGAGTATTTTTTTTAATAATTCAGGATACAAACATTAAACATAACACAAAAACAAATAAGTACGTAATGTAATATTATCTACACTTTTTTGACACATTTTTTTATAAAAATAATCATCTACATTTTTCCAATAGTAATTTTACAATATGATTTATTTACACAAATATTATTTTATTTTGAAACAATTAAAGGCAAACATTAGGTATTACAATAAATAATTATGAAGACACGATTTTTTTCAATAGTATTATTGTTTTTGGTATTTTTAGAGTTTTGAATAGCTGAGCATAATGTAACCTAACAAGTCAGTAAAAATAAAAGAAAATCATAATGAACATGATTTTTTAAATGTGCGGAAATATTATATTTCCAGTAAACAAAAATAACCATACAATATTTTATGATAATTTTATACTGTAAAAAAAAACATTTTTATATTCACGAGTAAAATAATTATAAGTGCCATAAAACTAATAAATAAAAATATTATCACAAAAAAATTTACTTTGAAAGACTTATGTATATACATATTTTAATATTTAACGCCTTTTTTGTTTAAAATTAATAAAAACAAAAATACACTGCGTAAAAATATACAATTGTTTAATAAAAAATATACATTTATGGTTGTACTTTGAAAAATACTTACATTTAAAAGGAACGCCATGAACATCTTTTATAGATATCCAATAAAAAGATTTCATTGAGTAGTTAAACTTTATAATCTAATGTTGACACTCACAAATAGATTTTTTTAGAAATGTACCTAGGTACATGTTTCATTTTCATATTTATTATTAGATAAGTATATCGTTTGGAAAACATTTTTTGTATAATATACGTCTGTTTTTGATATTGTTATTTCAATCATTTTACCTATTTAATCCAGATTATCAAAAATCGAAATAGGTTTCTATAGTTTAAACACCTGCGGTTTTTATAATGGATAGACTTCGAATAATAAAAGTTCTTAATTTGATAACAATGTATACATTTTTAAATTTATTTTTATAAAATGTTGTGTTCAAGCAGGTGCCACAGGAGCCGCGTTAGTTGCATTTGGAACGATCTCCGAGGTTGTGGAAGTGACATCCTCCGATTCTGCTTTCGCTGGAGCATCTTCGTTGTCTCTCCACAGTGCCCTGTAACGCTTGGCAATCGCTTCCCAATCGGCCACATTCTCGATCCGCGTCGTGCTCGAGAAACTCAACTGGGATCCGAGTGGACTCAAATGCACCACTGAGAGAGCAACAGAGTCTATTGAAAATGAAAAACAAATAAATCAGATCATGAATAAAAATAAAGAACAAACACATGAGCACCAAGGGCAAAATGAGGATCTACAAAACATGCGTCAGACTTATCCTAACATACGCTATTGAATCCAGAGCTGATACGGTCCGTACCAAACAACTTCTGCGCACCAGCGAAATGAAAATACTGCGATACATAGCTGAAAAAAGTCTTCTTGATAGAGTCAGAAATACAGAGATCCGAAGAATCTGCGAAGCTGATGGGGCGCCAAAGAAGAAGGTAAGATGGAAGAGTAAGATGGGGGCGCAAAAGAAGAAGGTACTGGAATGAACACGTCAGCTTTTCGGGCAACTAACAGGTGCAATGTCAAATAATTATTTAACACGCACCCAATAACAAGTTGTCACATTCTGGAGACTTACGATATTTATCGTCTCACAGATCCAGACTGAAAACACAATTAAAACGGTGTTTCCACCGGGAATCGAACCCGGGACCCTTGCATCAGCAGTCAGATACCTAACCAACTGAGCCACGACGGCCGACAAATAAAATTGTACAAAGATTTAAAATAAAAAAAAAAATTTAAATTGATGATAAACAATTTACTATAAATGATAGGTACCAAAAAAGTGACATGATTATTATTTACTGCGATTATAAATGATATACTGCGATTGGCAAAGCGTTTGGTTTCTGTGCGGGCGTCTTGGGTTCGATTCGCAGCAGAGGAGAAATTTATTTAAATTAATTTCTCATGCTAATATTGCTGAAACACTGGTTAGTTGGAAGAAATTGCCAAATGCCAATAAACTCACCACTTGCGCAGGGTGCAAGGAAGTGTTTATTATTATTATAATTGGACTAACTCCTTGTTGAAAAGTTGTTCATATTATTTATTATCATCAATTAAAAATTAATCTACGTAGATGATTTTGGAAAATAGTATTTTTGATGAATTAATGAATAGTATTAAGTTACCTTTAGGTTCGACTTGTGTTTTTCTAACTTTAGATAGCCATTTTGCTCCAGCTTTAGTTCTGGCACTCATCTGGTTTCTCTGTAGTCCAACTAAATGGACCAGGCTCGGACGTTTCCTCTTTGCTATACGCGCCTTTAAACAAAAATATTATTAAGTAGGTATACAATTAATTAAAGATTACTTTTTTGTTTTATGAATAGTTTGGTTTTTAAATGTTTTAATTGTCATTTTCTATAAGCAGCAGAATAAATAAACCATTACTCTTTTACGAAAAACTGCTTCACAACATTTTTTTAAGAATACTAAGTTTACTAAGCTGAAAAAAAAAATAATATTAAAAAGAATAAAATCGAACAATTTTACTGATCATGTATGTACATACTTTTATATCTTTTATCTAATTTGCAATATTGTTAAAAAAATCAATAACTTTTTTATGGATAAACATAGAACACTAACTTAATTGACTTTAACTTTCATTATTTTTTTTATTGTTGTGTTATTTATTAAAAACAAGTATTCTGTGAGGATTGTCGGCCTTCGTGGCTCAGTTGGTTAGATATTTGACTGCTGAGCCAAAGGTCCCGGGTTCGATTCCCGGTGGAGACACAGTTTTTAATTGTGTTTTCAGTCTGGATCTGTGAGACGATTAATATCGTAAGTCTCCAGAATGTGGCAACTTGTTATTGGGTGCGTGTTAAATTAATATTTGACATAGTACCTGTTAGTTGCCCGAGAAACAATATTAAATAAATAATTAATTATCGACACACCGGTTAGTGTTTTGAAAAATATTTTCCATAATTATGTATGTAACTTCTACAAAGGTATTATGGCAAGTGTTTATTGACATTAAAACTTCACCAAACATTGTCAGATGTAATAAATAGAGACCTGAATAATTCGCGTTATTTTTGTAGAAAAACGGTGTTATTATTCGCGTTATTTTTGTAAAAAAGCGGTGTTATTATTCGCGTTATTTTTTTGAAAAGGTATTATTCGTGATATTTTTGTAGATAATTGATTTATACAAAACAATATGACATTTTTTTTATTAAAATCATATTTATTTATATTTAAATGTAAAAAAAACAACATGTTATATTTTAATTAGATTAAAAATTAAGAATCGCCGTCATAGCCAAGGTTTTTTTCGTGGTTTGTTCTTCTGTCTGCCGAAACAGTACAAAAACCTATATTCTATATTAGTTTTGTATTGTTTTTCGGGCTAATAACAGGTAGGTACTATGTATGTTATATATTAACTAACACCCATCCAATAACAAGAGTTTTATTTATTTCAATGAGTTGCCACATTCTGGAGACGAACGATATTTATCGTCTCACAGATCAAGACTGAAATGACAATTAAGGGGCCATATAAACCTAAACACCTCAATTTCAAATCAAATTCCTCAAATATGTTAAACAGAGTGTATCTAGAAAAAAAAGTATAAGTCTTATCAACATTTTTCTAGTGAATGTTCGTCACACAATTTTAAAATTCAGCCTAAATTTCCATAAAAGAAATTATTTAAAATATCCTTTTTTGCAACATTTTTTTAAATTACTCCATAACTATGTGTTGTAAAGAAATAAATGTTTTATATGCTTAAAGAGTGCATAAAAACAAAGTGAATGACCGATTAATTTTTTTCATTTCTACTAAGGTTTGTTCTTAAAATGCAAAAAATCAACAAATTTGGGGTATCCGATAATTTAAATCACGTATAAACCTTTTTTAACGCACGCGATATTTACCCTTATATACTAACGCGTAACTTCATAGTGCATTGGGCGGTTTTAATATATTATGTTTTCAGTCACTAAGTTTAGCGTTATATGTCCTCTTAAAAACTGTGTTTCCACCGGGAATCGAACCCGGGACTTTTGCCTCAGGTGCCATATATCTAACCAACTGAGCCACGAAGGCCGAAATTACCGTAAGGCGTATGATATAGATTTAAGTATTTATTTTGTCAACAAATACCTATAGGTATTTATTATTTATTTACCTTTTATCACACCATATTTATAATGACAACAATAAGTAGATTACTGCTGCCCAACTAGGAAATCCTGTTCTAGGGCTAGAACAGGATTTATTTACAGGTTAGAACAGCTTCTCCTGTTATATTCATGTTGTCTTATTTTAATTTAACTAGTTATATGTATTTAATGCATTGATTGTGTAGATTTCACCCGCAGAAATTTGAGTTACAATGATTATTTTTTAATACTGCCTTTTCGATGGAATGTCCTAAAAAAGCTAAATTTCAGTGTTATTTTACTGAAACGAGAAAATTTATTCGCGAAAAAAGTGAAAATATCGTATTTATCGCAATCGCGAATAATTCAGGGTCTCTAGTAATAAGGTATAACATTCATGTTTAAACTATACATAAATTTTAGTGCGAAGTGTATGTAATATTGAGTTAAAATACCTTGCATAGAGCTATGAGGTACATGAGCCATGTTGTTATAAGATTCAGT
The DNA here is from genome assembly GCA_963576475.1 of Molanna angustata. Classification (NCBI taxonomy): domain Eukaryota; kingdom Metazoa; phylum Arthropoda; class Insecta; order Trichoptera; family Molannidae; genus Molanna; species Molanna angustata. Next base: position 6,744,584 of record OY754971.1, on the reverse strand, counting down.
GGTGATGGTGCTGTCGTTGTACGATGCATGTTTCTGATTAGTTTGGATAGACCATACTTCCATTCGATGTCTGATTGGGCCTGAACACAAACAACTTGTTAAACATAATTCAATATGACAAATATATATTAACTGGCCCATCGTGGACTTCGAAAATTGTAAAACTCATCTGAATTTTAATAATGGAATTGTATTTTTTATACAGAAAAACAGATAAAATAGCCACAATAGCGAGTCACGAGTTAGATGATTTATTTTTATTAAAAATAAAACTATTTAAAAATATTAGATACTGTTTAAATATATTATCACTATCGTGAAAAAATCTCGATAAATATCCAATTGTTAACAAAAAATATTGAAAAAAATAACAATAAAAATGCAAAAATCGAAAATAATGAATACATGTAGAATCGTTAAAGATTTTTAAAAAGTTAATAATCAGGAATCATCAGGGTTGATAGATAGTATAGCGACCTCCTCAGAGCCTAATACTTTGATAAGTTTAGTATCTGGATGGGTGAATTATTCCCAACTGAAGGCTTTATCGGTGCGTTTGTTGCATTTTATTTTGATCTATTACATAATTTACAATTTACGTATTGATCTGCTAATTCTTTTGAGGAATTGAACAATGGTAAAAAAATTAATTGAGTGTAAATTATTTGTAGCATTTAATTGTTATTTATATCATTAATAATCGGCCATCACCGTAAAAAATACCAACATGATTAGAATATTTTTAAAGTACAAATAAATGAGAGGATGAATTGAAATTACAAATCGTTCCACGTTATACAAATATTTTGCAGCAAAACTTTATAAGAAATAATAGTAATACTTGTGTACTTGTGATTAAATAACTACTATAGGATAATTTTTAATATGTCCTTTAAATTTAATGGCTGCAATAGCAGATAAATCTCTTAATAGGTACTTAAAATATTTTCTTTAATGTTATATGTACACACTTACAGTTGAAGTTGTCGTATTCCTTCAATATATTGTTATTTGACAATTCTTATTACTATGCGTAATAATATTATAACTACAAGTCGATTCACGGATTTAAAAATAACGTAACGTTTCAAATTTAATCAATTTAAACTTGTTCGTTTCAAATCAATGATATGTTTTAAATTTCGTCCAATTTCCAGTTAATCAATCTCAATTTAATATGAATAAATTGACTGCAGCTGTATGTAGATATTGAACGAAAAGGTTTAACTAGTTAGTGTGTTCTATGGGTTTAACTTGTTTGGATACATTGATTATAAATTATAAAGGAAACCATGGAGATACAACAATGAATGCGCATGACAATTTATTTAGAGAAATTCAATAATCAAATTAATTATTTAATGGTATTACGCATAAATCTTCGAGTTGATATATGATTTTACTATAAAACAACTCATTTTTAATTATCGGATAAGAATTGATTTTATTGTTGTTCAGTTCATAGTTTTTTTGCATGGGATATCAAAAAGAGCATTTAATAATTTTCACATTGTCACACAGAACATGGGAAACGAAGAACTTTACCTGAATACGTTGGTACGTGTCTGACATCATAGCAATGAGCAAATTGATCAGTACTACGACGGAGACCAACATATAAATGCCGAAGACAATTTTGTAAAGGTACTCAGTCCATTGAGGTTGCTGTACTGCCGGCGTGGCATGAGTCTGTTCTGTAGTAGTTTGACCAAACACCGCGAAAAACAACAGCTCGAAGGATAGAATCGGGTTCATTTTCACTGCAATCAAAGAAATTAAAGGAAATGCGATAATAGCGGTCCATTTACCTGTATTCGTTGGTATGTGTCTGACATCATAGCAATGAGCAGGTTTATTAGCACGACCACTGACACCAACATGTATACTCCGAAAACCAGCTTGAAGAGGCTTTGTGTCCACTCTGGTCTACTTTCTGGTATGTAGATCAGATCATCGGGCGAAGTCTGCCCGAAGACGGCAAAAAACAACTTCTCGAACGCGTCCACAGGATTCATTTTCGCTACGGAAAAGTCACCAGGACGGAAGACATGAGTTCCTCTTTCATGAGGAAAAAACATTCAACAAATAAGGCTCAACATTGTTCTAACACACAGAGATACTTTAAAAAAACAAAAAAAGGTAAACCAAACACGTAAAAATCAGCCAAAAATAATATAAACTAAAAAAAAATAAATTCATTCCCAAACGACAAGACAGGAAGAAAGCGTGAAAAGAAAAATAAAATAGCAGACGATGAAAACAAACGCAGAGCATACCCCATGCGCGGCGGAAGAGCAGAACTGCCTCTCCACCCGACAGCCTAAACATTCCCTAAACCGATTCGGTACTCATAAAACGTGCGACCTGGAACAAAACATAACTAAAAATAAAAATACCAGGCTCTGATTGTGCTACGACTTCTGATCATTGAAATAAATTGTGTCGTTCAATGCCGACATAACACGTGACAATTTTGGATACCTACCACAAAATAAAAAGCGGCACATTCTAAATATCTCTAAAAACAATCAAAGTTGTAATAAATCTAACATCAAAATGTAAACCTCTGCAAATGTTGTTGAAATAAAACTTGTAAAACTCCATGCTATGATCTTACGATGAAAGTCATTCCGAGCGAAATGCAGCTTGCAACATATCAGATATTGTTTAGTTTCAAAAAGCGTTATTTGTTAACAATCCATAAAGGTGTTGTGTAAATGGAACAAAAGGCAAAGGACGCATTCAACATCAATCTAGTGTCCTTTTCTGGTTCTACTTTGGCGTTTTGTTCATACATTAAGTAGTGTTTTAAAAGATGCATACAACTTTATTGAATATATTAATATATTGTTTATATCAAACATACCATTCAATGTGCTACACTATTTAAAGTAGTGAACAAACATGCCAAGGTAAATCCCGAGATCCTAACATAAAAACTTACTCCCAGGTCTGTGTTTTCTTCTGTAGCTATCTTGATGTAAAGATTTTTTTTCTAACGAATCGATCCATTCAATGTCGCTGGGTAATCCACGTTTAGATCTTTCTATGGATATTGAATCATCTTCATCTAATACATAAGGTATTGCATTAATTCAAATAACTCGGATAATCGATCGATTTCTTTAACATAATTAAATTTAGATGATCACAAGCATATTTAAAAATAAATATAAATAGGAAATATATCTTACCGTCTGAAAAATATTCTTTATGCCTCGGTCTGGAAAGCCTTCGAACTTCTTCTGGTGTTAAATTTTTAAATGGTTGATTCAACGCAACAATATGCATCGAAAATCCAAATACGAAAATTGCCAGCACTGCCAAGAATCGGGCTAAGTCTTTCATGAGATCTCCAATAATGATTGCCCATGGCCCAAAGAGGTAGTGAAATGAAAGAAAATCCAATATTTGAACGCATGCGAGTAAAAATGATAATGCGAAAAATTGGTTCCTACAGTACATTAGAGTAGGCCAAAATGTTTTTTCTACAAACAGCATTCCAGAAACATGAGTGGCCACACCGCACATGCCAAATAACAAAACCATTAATTTAATCCAACCCAATCCCGATTTTTCACTAGGGTTTGTAAGTTCAAATAGTAAAAGTCCACTGAGCCAAACTAATAGTCCCCATTCATACCAATATGGTAGAAGGCTAGCACGCACCACTGGTAAGATAGGAGTTATTCCAACAATCATGAGAAATATCATAAGATAGACGTGAGATGTAAGATATGACATGAATTTGATGATTGGTACTTTGTTGTATTTGTGACCCAGAGGCATAGTGAAAACCAGCCAAATCGGTGGACACATGATAAAACCAACAAATAGAAACATTATTCGCCACGGAGCCCACGTTAAACTTCCTCTCCAGAGTTCCTGCAAAGATATAACAATACCATTTTACTTCATATGATTTATTAAATATTTTGATAAATATGGTTTCATACGATTTATCAATCAATGTGATAATAAATTCACTAACTAAGAACATAGTTTTGCACACACTTTTATATGGTAATATTGGTAATTCATGAGTCACCCATGGTGTTTTTATATGAACGCACCGTTGTAAATTACCTAATTTTTACCTGTAGATATCTTTGGACGACGGTGTGTGCAATAACTTCTTTTTGTTCATTTTCAATGAGTACATCCAGAAATTCCATGTTTCGTCTATCTGTTGCAGTAAGGATTCGTCCTGCAGAATCAGATCCAGCAGCAAGGGCCAATAGTTCCGTGGCCATAGCTTCGCATTGCTTTCCTGCTGCTATTAAATCTTTGGCACGTTCTTTTTCCTGTATAATTGTAAAATATATACATTCATTAACATACATCCGTTTTATTTTTTTTTATCAAAGAAAAAAATATAGTGTTATCTCACCTTAGTGGAAAGGTTTATGTAAATATTGGAAAGTTTTGCTGCGGCATCAACTGGTGCTGGCGAAACCAATATGAATTCCTCAATTGGTTTATTGTTGTGGTTTTTCGAACAAACCATTAAATTATATACAAATCTTCTATCCTCCATTAATGAATATGTATCGTGTTCCTTATGCAATAAATATTCTAAAACGTTGTTGTGGCCTTCTGATGCAGCAAACCACATTGGAGAACAATTAAAATTAGTTTCTGTTTTTGGGGAAGCTCCGGCTTCACAGAGAAGTTTTACACAATCAAGATAACCAGCTTTAGATGCGTAATGTAAAGGAGTCCAACCGTTTTTATCTGTGGCATTTATTTCTGCTCCTTGTCCAAGTAAAACTTCCAACATCTGATAATGACCGTGATTAGATGCTATATGCAATCCGGTTTTGCCATGTCTATCAGTACTTTGTAAGAGTTCTGCTGATCTACTTAATAACAAACCAACTACAGTCATGTGACCACCGAAACACGCCAGATGTAATGGATTGTATCCCTAAAATAATAATTACATCAACATTAAATTAATGACTTACACGTGTTTTTACTATTTCAATTAAAAATTAAATAAACAAAATTTGCGATAAAAAAGCTACTAACATTTTCTGTTGTCGAAGCTTCAACATGTACACCGACTGAATTGAGTAACAATCGCACAACATTTTCATTGCCTGAATAAGCAGCAAGATGTAAAGGAGTCATTCCGGATTCACTTCCTAGTTCTCCTACTAATGAAGTTCCGGTCGGCGATTCTGATTTCACAGTTCCGGTTACATGTCCTAATAATTCTCTGACCGTATCTGAAATATTGTAATCGGGTTTTAAATCTTGCTAAAGTGACTATTAGTACTTACATATAATTTTATCTACAAATAAATTTTTCAAGTTTACCTGCTTGACCATAGAATGCAGCAACATGCAACGGTGTGAGTCCTAACTTTTTACTAAATATTCTTAACGAATTTGATGTCCTCATTACTTCTAATACTTGGCCGTGCCCATTTTGTGCCGCTAAGTGAACAGCTGTAAATCCTGCTTTATTTTCATCTGTACATGATGCACCAGCTTTCACAAGTGCTTTTACAACGTCAGCGTGTCCACCTTCGGCAGCTAATTGAAGGGGTGTTGAATCGGTTGTTTTGTTTCTTGCCGTTATTACTCCATTTTTGTCAAATTTCATCAGCTCTTCGATTACTTTTACACTTCCTTGAATAGCTGCAATATGCGCACAAGTGTTACCGTCCTTGATCGTAGCCATGACCAAACTGGGATGTTGTTGCAAGAATAGTTGAGCAACTTCTGAAAAATTATTTTGAGCAGCTGCGTGAATAGGTTTCTGACCTTGTTCATCAGTCGCGTCAATATTTGCTCCCAATTCAAGTAACAGTCGACAAACTTCAATTTGTCCACTAGCTGCTGCTAAATGAAGGGGAGTCTGTTTTTTTAATGTTAAAATATCAATTACTGCGTTATGATCTCTAATAAGAAATTTGACAAGATGAGCATAACCATTCATAGCGGCTAAATGTAAAGCTGTTCTTCCATTTCTTGATTTAGAGTTAATAAAAGCTTTATTTGTTAACAATGCATCGCATACTTGTAAGTATCCTCTTTCTGCTGCTAAGTGTAAAGCTGATCGACCTTCTGTATCAAAAACATCAACTCTTGCATGATTTGCTAAAAGTGTATTTACTAACGCCATGTGTCCTCGATGACATGCAATTAATAAAGGCGTCCAGCCAACAGTCGACTGACGATTCATAGCTTTTTGAACGTCGGTGGATGACATGTGTTCTAACATTTCACTCATAATATCGTTGTTTCCCGCGATTGCACAATAATGAAAAGCCGTTTCTCTAGTTTGACGAGTTTCAAGTGAAACATCTGCTCCACCTTGAATAAGGTGTCTTACAACTTCTCTGTCAGCTCCTGGAACATCGACATCCGCTTGAGCTATTCCACAAGCGCAATGTAAGGCACTACAACCATCATCATTCACCATATTGACATAAGATGTTGTGGCTTCTTGACCTTGATGGGTTGTTACATATTCTATCAAATGTCGCACAATATCTGGTCTACAACTTCGGCATGCTAAGTGGAGTGGTGTTTCGCCGACCTAAATAAGATAAAGAAATAAGTTTTTTTGCATGATTATGAAATATTATAATGATTGCCTCTTAAAATTTACTTGTGATAGGTATTTTGAAAATATTTTAACCTTGCTAGTGTACAGTGGGTCACCGCCGTCTTCCAATAGTAAAAGTAATGTTGAAAGGTTTCCATATTTTGCGGCGACATGTACTGGTGTCATGCCGTCTTCAGTTGCTAAATTAGCTCCAGCTCCTGATTTGAGAAGCATAAGTGTACAACGATCACCTCCAGATACTCTTGCTGCAATATGAAGTGGTGTTTGTCTTTGTTTCCCTCCTCTTATATGCACATCAGCTCCATAACCTAATAGTGTTTCAACCACTGCTGGTTTACATGATTCCGATGCTATATGCAGTGCTGTGTAATTATCCTGGAAAGTATTTAGTGTGTGTTTAATAGGTTCATGCATAAAATGTATAAAGTAATGAATAATTGTAATCAAATTAGGAAATTTTGTAAAAGAAGTATTTTTTTAATACATACATTGGTAGTTACGTCTACGCTTTCGCCTTTTTGAAGCAATGTGTTGATAATTCCTACATGGCCATACCTAGCTGCTGTATGAATACTTCTGGCACCTCCCTGAAAAAACAGTCGTTTAGTTAATAATAATTCCTGCGTCTTTTACTTGTAAATCATGTTTCTTTTCATTTTTGTGCAAGTTTTTTGGTTTTATTTGGTCTTGAAAAAAATATGAATAGCTTTTGTCAACTGTTCAAAGTATAAATGTAGTAACTGAATGAGGGAAATTGTCCCAAGTAAATTATATAGAATTTATAAATGATTACCTTATTTGGCATATGAAGATAGACACCCTTCTTGAAGAGCATCATGGCACAATCAGCATGTCCGTTGAGTGAAGCTATATGCATTAAAGTACTACCGTCCTTCGTTCTTTCGAAGATACTGGCTCTAAATTTATCCGCTAAGAGCTCAATAATTCCGGCATGACCGTTCTCAGCGGCTAAATGCATAGGTGTTCGATCTAAAATAAAAACCATTTCATTAGCACAGTTATCGAATATTTAAAACCAATAAATTGTGAAATATTTTTCACGAAGGAGTTTTTTCAAATATGTAGGTATATTATAATGCTCCGCCGAACTAGCCCCAGTTCTCACTAAACTCTTCAAACTCTCGTTTAAAACTGGTATTGTCCCATGTGACTGGAAAAAAGCGGTCATCCACCCAATTCCCAAAAAAGGTGATCGCTCCAACCCATCTAACTACCGACCCATCGCTATTACTTCTGTACTCTCCAAAATAATGGAAAGGGTACTAAACACCAAGTTGATCACATACCTCGAAGCAAACAAAATTTTAAGCGACCGCCAATATGGATTTCGTGGAAATCGATCTTGTGGCGATCTACTCGCGTATGTGACATCCGTTTGGGGTCGAGTTATGGAACGCTTTGGAGAAGCTCAAACTGTCGCCCTTGACATCTCTAAAGCTTTAGACCGGGTTTGGCACCGAGGTCTCTTAATGAAACTCCCTTCTTATGGACTACCCCAGTCTCTGTGTACTTGGATTGCGAATTTTTTAAAAGATCGCGAAGTCATAACTGTAGTGGACGGTTGCTCTTCTTCTCCCCATTCCATTAATGCGGGAGTTCCTCAAGGGTCCATTCTATCTCCAACCCTATTCCTCCTACATATTAATGACTTGCTCTTACGCGCCCCCATCCACTGTTACGCTGATGACAGCACAGTCCATGACAATTTCTCTTTTGACAAACCTCCTAAACAGAGTGAAATATCAGAAGCCCGGAAAGACCTTCATCAAAAAATAAATAGCTACCTCCACTCAATCAATACCTGGGGTGAAAGTAAACTTGTTTCATTTAACGTCTCAAAAACCCAAGCCTGTCTAATTTCTGCGAAGAGAAACCCCAATGAATTGCAAGTTTCTTTCAACGGAAGCACCCTACCTAACAGCAGCTCTATCGACCTGCTTGGAGTATCTATAACGAACCAATTACACTACAAGGGCTCCATCGAAGCTAAGGTGAAACTCGCCTCCAAAAAATTGAGCGTACTATATAGAGCGCGCAGATATTTTACTAAGACCCAGATCTGTATACTCTACAAAGCGCAAATACGTCCAATTATTGAATATGGCAGTCACCTCTGGAGTGGCGCCCCCCAATACCTACTGAATACCCTCGACGCTGTCCAAAGGCGTGCTATACGTCTGATTGATGATCCATCACTGACTGATGGATTGCAATCACTAGAACACAGACGCAGAGTATGTATTTTAAGTTTATTCTATAGATACTACCACGGGAATTGCTCAGAAGAACTTGCATCTTTGGTCCCTCCTCCACCCACTCGCAACAGAGTCACTCGCTTCACTCAATCGCAGCATCCATTCACAGTGGACCTTCAACATATACGAACAAGTCGCTTCTCGAACTCCTTTATTAATACAGCAGCCCGACTGTGGAACGATCTTCCGAATTCTGTGTTTACATCTTCGTACAACCCGGGTCTTTTTAAAATCCGAATTAATAAACTCATTTCTAGATTGCAAACCCCTCCCAACGCTACGTAGTGCGCTTCTTCGGAAGAGTAAAATGGACCCAAATCCTAATAGCTGGCGTCCCCTACGTAGACATGTTAAAAAAAAAAAAATTAAAAAAATTTTTTATTTATTATTAGAGTTTTGACATAATGTTAAACCTTGATGATCAGCAATAGCTGCCGAAGCTCTGACACCGTAAAAGTACTTGACGAGAATTTCATCTCCTTCAGCTGATGCTATGTGTAGAGCAGTTTGTCCCTCCCCGTTTTGAGCATCCACAGGACTTCCATAGTCGACCAAGATACGAACCATGTCGACGTCTCTTCGTCTTGCTGCCAGGTGAAGGGCGCAGTCACCGTTTGATGTTGTGGCCTAGCAATAAGTAAGATTTAAAAGCATATTAGTTTATTTTGAAATAATATAAGGAAAGAAAAAGGGCAAAAACGATCCATTAAATTTATTCAATTTTTTATATCTGGATAAATCAATCTTGACGCCAATGAAACATATATGTAATAATAATTTATCTTCTATACTATGGCATTTTATTTTCTACATGGTTTACTACCTGTCATTGGCGTTTGCGTGGTTTGTGTTTCTATGTACTTTGAAAACTTGCGCAACGTTCACATTTTTTTCTACCGCGTTCCCTTGTCAATATTAGTTAATAATAATAATTGTTTACTTTTCAATATCTGGCGACATATAGCTTGAAAACAAAGAAGAAATACCAACTAGGCATATCTTTTATACATATATACCTACTAGCGACAAAGAAGTTTGGAAACAAAGAATCAGTAAAGAATCTATAAGTTATTTTTTTAGAGACCGAAAATGTCGAGGTCCTAATTTTACATTTATTTATAAACATATTCAAATTGATAAACATCACAATTATTGTAAATTGTGTCTGCAATGCACCACTTGGGAAAAAACCTATGCCGGGGCTAATGCATCTCGAAACAGTAACACTAAATGTGAATTCCAACATCACGTAGATTAATAAGTGCTTCTTTATAATGATAAGTCTATAAATTATGATTGAAATTAAAATGTAGTTACTTTGAGTTGTTCCGAGGTCTGCGCCGACAGCAATTCTCTGCACATAGACTGGTTTCCCGCTTCCACGGCCAACAGCAAAGGTATCTTCCCCCTCTGAAAACGCAACACATCATCCATTAACTTTTTCCAGGGACTTAGCTGTTTCAAGCGAGCCTTGATCTTGTTCAACTGCACGTATCTGATTTCGTTGTTTTTCCATATTTCCTTTTTTGTCAGGTTAGCCAAGGTGTACGCTTCTGTGTCGTCGTAAATGGACGGCACCACGGGCTGCAGAGCTTTGGGAGAGTCGTCTTCCGAAGACGTGGAGCCAGATCTGCGACTGCTCGATTTGTTTACCATCCTGGACGTATTTCGACACATCTATTTTAGAATTTGTAACTAAACACTCAATGGAAATTCAATTAGACTTAGTGATCTTTCTCGAAGCTTTAATTAAAATTAAATTTTGTCTAAATGTAATACATTTTGAGTTCAGCTCATATTTGAAGTTTAATTCACGTTTTTGAAGGCGACTCATTTAAATTAATAGTTGACATAGAATTAAAACATTGCAACTCGCGTCACCGTATGATGGCCTTTTTGACAGTTGGCCTCTCATAAAGTTTCGTAATTATTGTCAGTAGTCGTAGAGTGACAAATGCGATACTTCATAAAATCGGTATAGACAATGCTGTACACAATAAAGTACGGTATTTGTTCCTCTACAGTTGGCTGTCAATTATTACGGAACTTCATGAAATATCCAAACGTCAAAAAGGCCATTATACGGTGAGGCAATTATAGATTTAGTTTCACTGATAATTTATTACAATCACTAATGAATTACTAGTGAAACACAAACTTTTGTTTTATTGTATCTCATCATTAATACGTTTCACTTACTAAATAAATGAAGAATATTAATTGTTTCGGTGGTTACCTTGTGCGTAGTCCATAATTAGGTACACAACATTAATTAAAAAAAAATTATAAGTAACTCTTTTGGCACTTTCTCCCGAAACTAATAGCGAAAAACTCCAAAAATTAAATAATTCAGTGTAAATAGATTTTTTAGTATGTTTATGATATTTATTTATGATATATTTAAATATATTCCTAAATATAATAGAGATTTTTTTACTAACGCAATACAATCAAACACGTTCTAGATTATTTTGATTATGATGATTATTTTTTCACTCTGAAAAGGAAGATCACCAAATCGATTCCTGAATAAATAAATAGTTGCTTAAACTGTTAATTTGTTTTGTAAAAACTATCACAGTATTATCAAAACTAGTAAAATATTATTAAAAATAATGGACTCCGTAAAAACGTGGTGAATATTTAAGTTTAAAAGAACACAAAAAATATGCTTGGTAAAATTCATATACAAGGTCATATTATATTACCACACAGTACCTACTTAATTAGACTCCCAACTATTTTATGGCAAATTTGTATTAACAATTATGTATACTTAATTACTTCTCTGGCGTTTGTTTCCGTTTTATGTAAAAGTACCAATGCATACTATGTATTTTGTGTAGCGTATGCATGTTGTCAAATGGTATTATATGAACAATGGATTAATAGTTAGTAGGTATATTGATAATGACACAAGGTATATTAATAATATTTTAAATAATTAATGATCACTAATCGAAAAAATATGTTTTTGTTTACCAAACAGTTATTAACTATTACTGTCAACACTATGTTTTTTTATCTATAATTATTAATTTGAAGTTTTATTTTTACACAGTGGCAATATTGAAAAATAATTTAAATAAAAAAAATACAATCATGTTTAATTTTCGAATGAACAGTTTGAATGGTTTTGAAAGAACATTTTTTTTAATTCAAATTCACAATCATAATGTTTTTTGTTCAAAAACAAACCTTGTTTTGGAATCGTGTAAATTTATGAACACAGATTTTGCTGAATCTGAATTATTTTTAGTTTTTACAAATTTACGTAGTTTTGTACCTACAGTGTTATTAAATCTACGTGGTAGAACTCATATTGTTTTACAGTTTTGAACTTTCCAGTATTTAAGTGAACGTAACTACCTAGACATAAATAACAATAATTAGTGCTTAATTATGGAGCGATGAAATTATTTGTCGAGATTCTTTTTTATTTGAAATTTGGAACGTTTGGCAGAACTGTTTCACGGCAAAAACTTTATGACAGAAGTTTTCCCTCCAAATTTGCTGTAGGTATCTATACAACGAGGTAGATTGTTTGGTTACCATGTTCGATGTTGTCTACAACTACAAATATTATAATATGTAGGTATGTATGTTTCGAAGGTTTTTGGATAGGCCGTCTCCGTCGTTTTCATAAATATTAAATTTTATGAATATTACGACAAATATGGCGTATTCTCACAAAACTGCAGAGCTTATCAACGATATAGGAATATAATATATATTCACGAAAAAATTTAGAATATTTCTCATATATTGTGTCAATTAATTAAATGAAACGTAAAAATTGGAAGAAAATGTAGGTATTATTTGATTTAGTATGCCAAATGGCGATATATTTATCATGAGTGCCCCTGGAATAATATTGTTATTATTATAAAGGGTGCTATATTATATTAAATGTAGGTATAACTAATTGCCATATATAAAAAATGGGAAATTTAAATAATAAACAGTTTCAAATATGATTTATATGTGAGAAGGTAATTTTTATAAGTACCTACACTTAATTAAAAATTTAGATGAAAGATGAAAAAAAAATATAATTTCGTATAGATGGGTCGATGGCAGAGCTATTAGCGCGCTGGGTTAGTAATCCAGTGGTCGCGAGTTCGAATCCTGCCTCGACCGATTTCGTTCACCTATAGCACAAGCATTTATGCTTATTTTAGGGAACGTATAAAGATGTATATGTACTTGTTTAACAAGGACATATTCATTTGTTTAAAAAAAAAATATTACAATTGTATAATCCAAAGCAGTGGTAAAAATAACCGATGGTTTTTTGCTGCATCACAAAGGCAGATATTTTAATCCAGCTGTTCAGAAAAATCAATATCTAGGAGTAAGTAATAAAAATACATGTTTTTAAGTACTTACCTATAATATACAATAATTGAAGGAATGAATTAAATTGCAGCTATAAACTGTTTAACAACAAAGTTGAAAATAAGCACTTCATTAATACTTTAAAATGCTGGTGAATTCCTTGATTAATTCAGTAATAATCCAGTCTTAACAATTTGTTGTTAATCTATTATATACTCAAATAAAAATCCAAATTATCTATATCCATTTTATGATGGACATAAAATAAAACTTTTTGTATTAAAAATATGAGCTATGATACAATTTGACATTACTGACGAAGAGTAATTAAATTTATATAGGATATTAACACGACAAGATTGTTCAATGTGGCTTATTGAATTGCGGAATATCTCTTCATTTCATTCGAATCAAGTTAATCAAAAAAATATGGTCAGTCACAGCATATATTGTTGCAAAAATAAAGGAAATATATATACCTATATCAATTAGCTCTAAAGGCTAGTTCTTTCTCGATATTTGATGGCAAACCAGATAAATGGGACGGAATTACATATCAATTCAGATTCTTGTAGTCAAGATTTTATAATAGGCTATTTTGGCAATAAAATGATTTTGGCCAGTATAATTAAAATAAAATAAAATTGAAAAACTTTTTGGCAATATTATTATCAATTAACTTTCAACTCTTGGTGAATTTTATAGATACTATTAAGATAAATTTTAAACTAATATGCCTATATCCATGTAATAACTTGAACGTTTTTTAGAAAAAACGAATATATCTGAAACTATTTAGTTATACACTAGCTGTGAACTAGCCAATTATAAATATAAAAATTATTAATAAAAAATTACGATTATTTGAATATTGTTGTAAAGATAATTACTAGTTAGGCTTGTAAATATATATTTTCAAGGTGTATTGTATTGTATTGTATATATTTTATTTAGATGTAAAAAAAAATACAATTTCTTAGATCTAGTATAAACAAAAATAAAAACAAATCAACATTGATGATGAAGGTGTACAATATCTCTGAAAATTGGTAGATTCAAAGGTTTTCGTAGCGTGGTATTTTGTGCAGATAATACTCCTATTACAAGCATTGCATCATTCAAAACGAATTCATACTAGCTATCTTCTTGATGCATTAAGATATTGGATATTGACATGCAAATAGACAAATTACCCATTCGAACTGAAATATGCCAAACTCATAGATAGCTTTTCATATTCATATTGGTTTCCATTCGTATCCATATTATGTAATATGTAAATATGCATGTTAACATCTACCAAAGAGAATGAATAGTGATGAACAACCACAAGACCAATTTAAGGATTTGTTATGGTATTACACATACAATACGGTTTTGATGATAAATACGTTCAATGAAAACTACAGCTAGTTTGGAAATTATTCAGTATTGTGAGAAATGTTGAGTGTGTTAATGGAACATTTATTGAGTACCTACTTTATAGTGTTTCAATTAGTGAAGTAGAATCAACAGACAAAAAAAAACAAGATGTTTAAAAAAGATATTCGCATTTTGGACTCAAAGAATTTTAAGATGTAAAAAGAACCCAATTAACTAGAGAATGTGGTTACATTGTAGCCAGTATTTACTACCACTTGTTGATATACGAAGATGACGATGTTTTATTTGCACCTATTCCATAATTCAAACCGTTTTACGAATAGAATATTTCCAGAAAATTCTAGAAAATGCTCCAAATATACATAAAGGCTGAAAAATGTGGAGAATTTAAGAATGTAAAGTTTATAGATAGAACAAACACACTCTACCATTTTTTTCTTTGGGACACATACCTACATATGTTTGCTAAATTACGCGGGCCGCAACAGATTATACTGATATAACGAAAAAATATTCATATAAGGAAAAATAGTATTGGTTGAAACCCGTTTCTACCGTTAATACCAGCTAAAATTTTAACAAGAGAGTATTTCCCTAGCGATTTTCGACATATCTGTATACTAAACCTCAAAATAAAATGAAAAAAAAACTCAACCAACCAATCCAAAAGTTTATTTCATAATTAGTGTGATTTTTGAGACTGAGATATTTTTTTTATTAGATACTTTAATCAATCGGTTTTATAATTGCTACATGCTACCTTCAATACGTTATCAAACAACTGAGAATATGTAGGTACATAAGTCGATTCCTATATATGTTTTTGGTATATTTGGCAAACAACGTAAGCAACCGGAAAGTATACAATCGTTTAGCTATGGAGCTAACTTCCTAGGTTTAATTTTTAGCGCGGGAGAAATTTATAATATTTTTTTACACTGTACTAGCTTTTTTCAGTTGAAAGCATCATTAATTAGTGGGACGAAATCGCCTTTTAATTACGACACAATTTAAATATATTTTTATGAAAAAAAAATGCACTAAAATATTTATAAGCAAACAAGTTTTTTTCAAAAACACCACATACTCGACACTTTATATTTAAACACTATTAATTTATTGAACACAAAGGTTTGTTTTTTAATGAAACATTTTTGAGGATATCATTCTATTAACACAGATTTTAATAAAACAATTTACACAAAAATTATTAAAACAACTATCCATTATCGCTTAATAATACATATTTTAACGAAACAATATTTGAAATAATATATCCAATAACACAAATTTTAATGAAACATTAATTTTAAGGATTGAAGCAATTCTTTAAAACGCTCCATTTACTTCAATTTACACCAATTTTAATGAAACATTACTTTCAAGGAACACAAATTTTAATGAAACACTAATTTCAAGGATATCTAATAACACAAATTTTAATGAATCACTATATACATTCAAGGATATCAATTAACATAAATTTAATAAAATATTTTTTTTAATGATATCTTTCAACACAAATTTTAATTTTAATCTATTAACAGGTGTGTCACTAAAAAATATAAAAATTGATGTTAATCAAACACAAATGGTTAGTTACGTAAAGCGATGCAATAGGAAATAGAACAATAAATTGATTCAGTGTTTAGTAACATAGAAAAGTAGGTATGCAATGCGAAATAATGCGGAATATTGCTGTCCCATGGAAACTCTCATTATAACTGAACTGAATAAACTTGGAAATATAAACTTTTGTGAATCCTTACTTTACTATCATATCGGTAGGTAACTATACTTTCCTACCTATCTAACCCACCAACAAACAAATACCTATAACAATAACTTAATTCAATATATACACAAGTTCCCACTGCACTGATTCGCGACTTTCTGTTGATAAGTATGCAATCGGAAAGATTTTTTTTGAGAAAGCAGGTGTTTTTTTTATTTTGTATGGATCTTTGCTACAAGGATTTGTTTAAGTAAGTACCTATATAAAACCACATTATCCATATGGACTTATTTTATGAATTTTTATTTCTCTTGATCGAAAGATTAATTTCACAAGGAGTAACAAACAATTCACAGAATCTCATCAAATTCTCTATGTGGAGTTATAATCGCTGAGTTTATCGCTAAATTATATAATGCTGTTATCTTTTCATGTATTCATTTGAATCTACATGCAATTTCCGTGAAATTTATCAATTGAAACAAATGAAAATAATTGACTTCCAAAGGAATTATACAAATGCGTAGTTAAACATTAAGTTTGTGTTTTTTTAGATACGCACTTAGTTGAGATTGAGCATTCCTTTAAATCATAAATCAGGATCAATCTTATACATACTTTAAAAAAAACTTTAAATTCAAGAGATAAATAGTAACATTGACAGTAATATTCCATTGATAATAAAAGATAACTCAATGTATGGATTTAATAAATAGATTTAGTATATAGATTTTAATACTTCTCCACTATTATTACCTCTAGGATAGTAATATGCCCCCCTAGACAACGTGTCATTTAGCTCAAGAAAAGATAACTCAATGTACGGAAGTGACAGTTGTCACGTGACTGGCAACTGTCTTTTCTTGAGCTAAATGACACGATGTCTAGGGGGGGCTGTTCACGACTGGTTCATTCTGCTGATCATTATGTAATGTATATACAAGAATAATTAATTATATTCTGATTGCTGTCCTTTCAATACAATATTTATATATTCATTCCTTTACTTCATTTATATTTTATTGGACCAATTTATTTGCATTAATGTATTTTGTGTATTCTATTTTTCTTGGTATTACTCTTTCCTTATCTATTAATCCTAACCTCGTTTAGAATCTACATATATATATTTTGATGCTTTTCATTACTTTTGTTCGCCATTCTGACGATGTTCGGCACTGGGCGATACCGGTGAATGGGAGTAGAACGATAAATTATATATTACATTTATCATCATACTTCTATTAAATTTATGATTATTTTTATTTCAATGGTACCGTATACATAAATATGCAAGACTGACGTCATATCCCGCCCCCTTCCCTCCTTCTACTCTCGTTGCTCATCGCCACCGCTAAACGCGTGTGACATTTTGTCGTTCATCTAAAATCTTCACTTTGGCCGTTTATACCAACGGAATTCTAATTCTTTAAACGATATAATTACCTACTGTGTGTACAAGTGTTTTAAATCAATATAAAACCGATGTGTTATGTGAATAATATGTGAAATTATAAGCTGACAACAACGCGAATTTATGGACATATAAATCGGTGAGTTCCTACCATTTTACCTATTTTATCCTCAGTCGATTCAATTATCGAATTCCAATATATATTTCCAATTGATCGACGAAACATTTTCAAATATATAATTATAAGCATACTTTATTCAAACATGGTGTAGATAGGTACTTATTTGAAAGCGAGTTATTAAATTTAGTATTAAAAATTACTTTTTTGTTTCTACTGTAAATTTATCTGTTAGCATGGAAATAAAACAACAGTCGACTAGACGCATGTCGCGTCGCAATTGTATGCGACGATTGCATAGGTAGAGCATCGTCTTAGAAGTTATAACCTCATAAATGGGTGGATGGATGGGTGGATGGCAGAGCGGTTAGCGCGCTGGGTTAGTAATCCAGTGGTCGTGAGTTCGAATCCTGCCTCGACCGATCTCGTTCACCTATAGGACAAGCATTTATGCTTAGTTTAGGGAACGTAGGAAGATGTATATGTACTTGTTTAACAAGGACATATTCATTTAAAAAAAAAAATATTGAATCTAGGCTAAATTTGGTCATAGCTATCGAATCAAATTAAATAAAAAAATGGGACTTGGCTCATTAGCAGAAATTGCAAGAGGGCATAGCTAAATTGTTTTCAATTTTGATCTATCGAAGGGGCACCAGACTATTATGTTTGAGAACTGTCTCTACGATTTAGGCTACGACAGTCATAGCATCATAGATCGTAGTAACGTTTTACATAAAGCATGCCACCTCCACACGTTTCTAGACTTTCGTGAGTCTGGGTGACCCATCACCAGGTAGTTAAATAAGAAAATTTACGAGATATTAAAGCGCTCCTGGTTATCGATTTGTGTAGGTACAACTACAAAATTCTTGAAAGAGAAATTCAAATGAAACAATTTGTTAACTCTTTAGCCGAGGATAGTTAAAATATTTTTTTAAATAAAATTATTCAACCAGTTTGCCTTTTATGCAGGCGTCTCGGGTTCGATTCCCGGCAAAAAAGAAATTTATTTTTCACGCAAATCTTGCTTCTAGACACTAGAAACACTAGTAAGTTGTAAGAAGTTTCCATTTGATAAAAACAATCGCCACTTACACAGTGTGTAAGAAAATGTTAAAATAAAAAAAAAATCGATCAAAATATTCAAAATCGATCTAATAACGATATAAATAATGCCTAAATATTATGTAACATGAAAAATTATCAAATTATATATATAAATTTAGGAAAGTTTACAACGCAACTGCGAGGTTGATATATATGGTGCTGAAAAAAAAGTCAAATAAAACCTCTTCTTAATAAACTAAACTGGTTCAAATGTCCAGAACGAGTAGACTATAAGATATGCATGATGGTGGCTCTGAACGACTTGGCTCCACACAACATTCAAGAACTGTGTCAAAAGAATGTTCCATCAACAAAACAGCTTACATTGATATTATCTGGATCGCAGAATACCAACTCTTTTAAATAATTGGACAGAGTCAATAAGGCGGCCTACTATAATCGCGGTTTCAGTGTGAACGGTCCTTTAAAGTGGAATAAATTGCCGTTTGACATTCGTGGAGCTCAGAGCATTGCACCTTCGGTAGACTTCTTAAGACTGCCTTTTTTCGTAGAGCCAACAAATAAGCTATAGCGCCCTTGAAGTGATCTTGTATCGTTAAACGACGTAAGTATTATAAATTCTGATTATTATTGTGAAAATATTAAATGAATCAAGCTGGAAATTGTTTTCGGTAATATACAAATTCAAATAGTTTCAAAGCTCTAGCAAGTCGGGAAATTAATTAAAAACAGACAAGTAACGTTAAAGAAATTTTTGTAAAAATTGACTTTTTATACAGTGTAAGTAGGTAAGTACTTTGATTAACACAATGTGGCGGATTTTAGACTGTTGGCAATTTCTACCAATCAAGTATGACGACATGGCAGAAACAATAAATAAATAATGTATAAATAAGTAAGGAACTTCTTATTAAAAACTTACTTAACCTAACCAAATTAACCAAAATTAAGGGGAATGCAGATTTCGTACACATCATAGGTACCTACTATTATTTCGCTGTCGTATTTTATTGCATTCCATAGTAATTTTCGTTTGGGTTTAGAAAGTCTTTAATAATAATAGCGACTAGCTTGAGCGAGTGGCTTTATAAATTGAATGGATATTGGTTGCAAGAAAAATGTAATCAATATCTTTGTCATTTGAGGTTGGGAATAAGTTTATTATGTATTCGCATTTAATCACATTTTTTAAATAAGTTTTGTTTTTCAACATATTATTTTTACGTAGTTGTATGAAACATTTTATTTTTAATAATACTTATTATTGCCGACCGCTGTGGCACAGTTGGTAAGCCGTTCGGTTTCTGTGAGGGCGTCCCGGGTTCGATTAAATTTATTTAAATTTATTTCTAACGCAAATATTGCTTCTCTGGGCTGGAAACACTGGTTAGTAGGAAGAAATTGCCATACGGCAATAAACTCGCCACTTGCACAGGGTGCAAGGAAGTGTTCATTATTATTATTATTATTTTTTGTTATGGCGCGCGCTAGTGTCTGAATCCTGACGATTCAGCACTATATAAAGCCGGCTCAGATAGGCAGCGGCCATTCGATCTACCCAGTACCAGTCATCGCGGTCGCGCTGTCCTTGCGACCTCATAGTTTTCAATCCGCGTAATCTTCGTATAATATTCCAATTTGAAATATAAGTATTTAATAAGTCAAACTATTGCAATGTATTAGAGACCATTATTCAAATAAATCCATGTAAGTAATCGCATCATTATCTTTTGATTTCTGTCATAACAATTACCTGTGTTTTACTATAATATTTAATATCTATATATACGTAGTGCTGTGTTAGGTAAGTACCTACACAGTTATTACAATACCTTCGCTTGGGGATAGGCAAACAGGTTGAAATACCTAAAGCCTATATAGACCGGCATAGCCTATCCTGGGTGACCGCTGACAGGTTCATCTAACTTGATCGGCAGCACAACCCAGTCCTCGGTAACCAAGATCAGGTAACTTGGTAACCCGAGGGCCCAAAGCCAAACTGGTGAACGAGAGTTCACCAAAAGAGGTAAATTGTCTTGAAAATGTTCGCGTTTAACGTTTACTTTGACAGCTCATCCGATCTTGCAAAAGTGAGCTGTGGTCTATGCTAAGGTCAAGTCTACTCTCCTCTGTGACTCTCCTCTGTATGGATAACCTAGTCTTCACACCATTTTTGTAAACCTAACCTACAAAAGTTTGGTAAAAATAGGTTGGTTAGGTTTGTGTGTAGTTATAATTGCGACTGGCGTGAGCCAGTTGCATTATATATTTAAAAAAAAGTAACTAAAATATTAAAATAAATGACTAAATTGGTATTTTTACTAAACTTTTGTAGGTTATGTTTAAAAAAATGGTGTGAAGACTAGGCTATCCCCTCTATATGAATGTAAACTGGGATAATGTTTTGTATTCATAATTTGTACATGGCAACGTATAAAAACAATATAATATAACAAGAATGTCCGTATGACGACTAATTTAAAATAAATTTTCATTTAACCCATCGAATGACACGGAAAATCAATTTTACCGTAAAGAATATTTTTTAATTAATTTTAAGGATTGATAATAATCGCCCAATAATGGACGAAGGAGAGCTGACGAAGAAGAAGAAGAAGAAGAAGTGAATGAATGAATAATAATTTACAATAGTATAACATTAATATTACGCAGGGACAAAATTACAAATTAATTTATATTTTTTATAAATTAACTTGTAATTGATTTTTTTTATCACACATTTAGAAATTATACTGCCTTGCTAGACATAGTCTGTTCTGAGGCAGTACTAGTTTAAAATTGCTATGGCCACTCCGCGATTATAAAATTAGTTTTTTTTCTTCACATATTCCATTCACACAGGACATCGACAGCCAAGATGAAAAACTCTAAAACGTCTATCACAAAAATCCTAGAGTACCGAGTAAGTGCATTAGAAGAACGCTGAATACCTATACAAGTACGATCTCCTGCAGCAAGGAGGACCTATATAAGTGCAATTGTCCTTGAAGTCCGATCAACTACATCGTGAACGAATTAATGACGAGCAGTGGTTTTGCTATCGATGTCAAACGACACTAACACTGGACGAAATTTATTTTAACGCGTTGCTGACACGACAGAAAAACGAACTTTATTTTATTAATCACATCACAAAAACAAAATAAATATTTATATTATTTTTACTGTAGTTATTATGATTTTTTTACGCTCACCTTAACATCACCACCCATATGAACGTGTTATCCAATAGTGTTACGACACCATACTAAAGAATACAAAAGATTTTTGTATTTTTTATAAACACAAAGTTCAGTCATTTTTGTTATATCTCTTGGAAACACAACAACAAGAGCGATAGAAAACACTTTGTGTAAAAAAGTAGGTACATTTAACAAAAGTCCATTGTTTGGTTAATAAGCAAAAGAAACATTCCAGTTATCCAGATAATGGAGTTTGAGTTGTTATAGTCTTTGATTAGAGTTGAGTATGTTTTGTTTCTCATATAATATCATTTGAAAGTTGGAGGAGAAATTATAATTGGCGCGAAAATCGTGCGCCATAAAGGTTTATTGTATATTTACAAAGTTCTTTATTGGCACTAAAAGCGTTGCGATACATTGTGTATTATAGCACGATAGACGCAACAACAAATTCATCCCGACGTGCGAAGGGTTAAAATTGGAATGTGACTCTGAACGTTTTGCGAGCAAAGAGTTTAAGAAAGTAATGAAGACGAATATTTTTTTGGCAAATATATGAAAACTAATGTTTATCCAGTGACAAATATTTTGGTGCAAAAAAATCTTATGGCTTTGATTTTCCATATCATTCTTAAATACTCACACACACACACACACACACACACACACACACACACACACACACAATTCAGAGGTCTAGAATAAGTGAATTGTGATATATTTTATCACAAAAAATAAAAATCCTTTAATTTATAACAAGTAGGTAGTAGGTAATTATTGTAAGTGTGCTCAAAAACCAAATGAATTACTCAGGAGTCCAAAAGTAAAATACATTCTCATAAAACTGTGTTAAACCAATTTAACAAATTTTGTATTGTCCCAATTTAACTTTAGAGACTTCACGTTGTTCGGGTTGGTTGGAAGAAATTGCTTTATGGCAGCATACCCGCCATAAAATAACCTTTGAACATTCAATAACAGCTCTAAGTTGATATATATTTAATTTTTTTAGAGAGTAAATAATGAAATGAATTAAAATTATAGTTTGGGCAGCATTTGAGACACAACTTTTCAGAACTTTCGATGTACCTACACAAGAAGTACTTAAAGTAATGATTGTGTACCTACATATATTTTATAAGATAACGATGATAATTTAAGTAAAATATATGGTTGAATATTGAAAAATGATCTTCCTCCACTTTTAACCAGAATATAATAAAAAAAACAATCTTGTTTAAAATTTTATATTTTTTTCATTTTTAAATAGGTAATCTATATATTTTTTATAGTATCAAAAACAGCTTAGTTCGATTTCTTAAAAATCGAACATAATTTCAAAATTAATTAATCTTTTCTTCTATAAATTTAAAATAAACATTTCTCATAACTATTTAATCATAGTACCTACCTAACAAGATTTCACGATATTTTTAAGAAATTTGCAATATTACATATATTAAAAGAACCTGAATGTCACTTATTTATAACAGAAAACCGTATCAGAAACAAATATAAATTAAACGCATCATTTGCGCAGTATCATTATACATTGCATGGATATAAAATATTCAAATCATGAACAGCTAGAAAAAAAAAACACTTTAAAAGTAAAATAATAGAACAAGCGTTAGTAGAATCATGGGGTATAAATTTATTTATTGTTTTGATGCTTTTTTTGTATTTTTATACTATATTTGATTTTATATATTTTGTGTCTTTATGTAATTAAATCGTTCTATATGTACTCAATTTCTCAGCACAAGCATTTTATGCTATTCGAGAAAGAGTAGAAAAAAAGTGTAGGTACATATTTAAATAATTGTAATATATATTGTTTTATTATATACACAAAAAAAATCATATAAAATAGCATGTTGTTTTACTATTTATACACTTGAAATGATTTATATTTTAGAGTAATATTTTTTTTTAATTGTGAAAAACACGGGTGAAGCAACCGAGCTGCTTTTGATACTATACGACTCATATGTTGTGTGACTACATAAAAACGCTCGAAAATAAGCTGAAAACACCTGAGCCATCTAGGGAAGAACAACACAACTTTTTCTCACGCCATCAATTGAGAAATTGGTTCATAAATAATGAAAGCAACGATCTTTATACATGAGGTGACAATTTTGTCGGATAGATGTCGCACCTTAACCGCGTCAGAATAATTAGTTCATATTTAGCTTGTCTACATACTTGTGACAACCTGTATGTAATGTTGTCAACGTTCAGAAATTTGAGTTTTTTTGGAAACTGCATTAACTTAGATGAAATGAAATATTACAGTTAGATCCCCAAGTATAATAAATAAGATATTTACCCCATCTGCCATGAGCCTGATGTCCTTCCCTGCTGCATTGAGTAAGGCCCTGAGGATGCTGGTTGCTGTACCCGTCTGTCTACTGGCCACCAAATGGACAGCTGTCTGTTGCCGACTCTAAAAAACAATAATGTTATTTATTTATTTTTTTACATACATTGCCTCACGCCATTATACAAATATATACTTATATTTTATGTTCTATTTTGATTCGACTGATTAGTTTCAGAATACGAAAACGTCAATAGCCAATAGACGATCGTAAAGAAAAAGGATTTTATCCGCGCGGTATGACGTAAATAGTCCCGTATAAATGCATCAACTTTTTGACATTTCTCATATATCTACAAACTCGGACGGATAAATTTAGACGAATCAGAATAGGACATAATGTTGCATTGCTTTATTAGTGGAACAGTAAAAAAACTCCATGCATAATTCAATAGGATAATTATTATTTATAACAAAAAAATACGTCATTAATATACTATTACATAAATAAAAATGTTTTCTGCATTAAACCAATGGGGTATCAGTAGCGGAATAGCTTATAGAAGCCGAAAACTACGGTTTGCCCATAAATATAATAGTTATGTAAAGAAATACACAAAAAATATTTAATCAAAGGTTTGAAAAACTCGTTTTGAAAAAATCCTTATTATTTTTTATTGTTTTATCGCAACCATACATACTATAAGATCCAGATATTGATACGTAGATACAATCCTTTTTAGGCCCACAATATGTAAATGTTATTTTGGTATGGCACAATATGTAAATGTTATTTTGGTATGGCACAATATGTAAATGTTATTTTGGTATGGCACAATATGTAAATGTTATTTTGGTATGGCACAATATGTAAATGTTATTTTGGTATGGCACAATATGTAAATGTTATTTTGGTATGGCACAATATGTAAATGTTATGTTGGTATGGCACAATATGTAAATGTTATTTTGGTATGGCACAATATGTAAATGTTATTTTGGTATGGCACAATATGTAAATGTTATTTTGGTATGGCACAATATGTAAATGTTATTTTGGTATGGCACAATATGTAAATGTTATTTTGGTTTGGCACAATATGTAAATGTTATTTTGGTATGGCACAATATGTAAATGTTATTTTGGTATGGCACAATATGTAAATGTTATTTTGGTTTGGCACAATATGTAAATGTTATTTTGGTATGGCACAATATGTAAATGTTATTTTGGCCTTTGGTATGTACTATAGGTATTTTTTTGAAGCATCTATATAGAGATGGAGGAAGATATATTAAAGGTGAAACCAAGGAAAATCACAGACATTTTTACAGGGCATATGATCTGTTATCGGCTGACTTAAAGGATCACTTTACACAATTGTAACATTCGCCAAATCAAATGTCTTGTAGTGAATTTTCCTTGTAAGAGCTGTCAACTTGTAACTTGTGTTTACTAAATCAAGGTGAAACTGTTCATACAGTTGTGCTAAGCTGGCCATCTATCGAACAGAGCACAAACTAATATCCATTGTTATTTTTATGAAACACAGAGAACTTTTATATCCCAGCGACTTATCGGAAGCTTTTTGGGTTTTGGACCACAGATGACACAACAGATCTGAAAAAACATGACGTTCTTTACACTGAAAAATCGCCAAAATTATTCTTTTTTCAATACTACAAATCTATACCTACAGATTATTAGAAATTAGTTTATTTATAATGTAATGAACACCTGTCGCTTGTTACCCCACATTGTGGGAAATGCCGTGATTGAATGTACGTATGATGATTTAGGCGCTCTTTGAATACGATTCATTCTGACTAAAAGTATTTTAAATGTAAGTTATCTGATATACAATTAAAACCCTGATTAAGATCTTTAAGACTGTCGGTAAAACAAAATAAAAAAAAGACTTTGGATCAAACTTTATTTATTTTATGTAAAGTTCACTGTTTCACGGGGGATTGGGTGGAAAAAGTTTTGGAACACTTTCTATAATGAGGGGTTGTATTTTTATTGCAGCTATGTGGTGATTTAAATCAAGGGTGTTCTGTTATTCGTGAAATGAATATATTAACTTCGGTAAAGAGGGAAAATTGTGACATTTATTGGATTTGTTGTTAAATTATTATCGTCGAATCGAAATCGTACGAGAAAAACGTTATTTTACCGATTTGGAAAATTTAGCCTACATGTGGTTTTTATTTATTACCGCGACCAGACGTTAACAAATTATTATTATATTTTTATCTGAAAATGTTTATTGTACGAGGCGCATTATTAAAACTTCCAAAATAAAGGCATAAAGTTAGCTGAATTATATTCGTATGTGGCTAGTAAATACTATTGGAGGTTTTCATAGGCGTGTGTTGATGATTTCTTATTTATTTTATTCACAAGATTAATAAAAGATTCATAAAAAGATACACAATTAAAAATAGCATTTTATCCTTTACCAGACTGTTGAGTGCAATGTGTACAGGAGACGTTTACAGAATTATTTCTATACAAAATGAAGTTAATATAATTTAAAAATCAGACAATATGTCGATTTCGTTTTTTATTGTTTTATGAAATTATTAATTTGTTTAGAGTTGATTGAACCACGACATCACGTTGTACGTGTAGTAGTGTTGTGCGAAACTAATTCCGATAATTTAACCAATTTTAAATACCTATTATACTAAAAATTGAAAAACAACCGATGTAAAAATAACCAATATAATAATAATGTAAATAAAATAGTTTAAATGACTAGGTATATAAGAGATCGACGAAGAAAGAATTCGCGCAAGAACGTAGCAAATGTGTGTTGCTAAACTAATAATAGAAATATATGTATGCAAAAGAAATGAATGTTTAGGAGAATATGAAACAACAGTATATTTTCTCGTTTCATCAATTATTCCTTCTTATTGAGTTTCATATCCATCCAATTTTCGAAAGTTCTATATATTTTAATTATGAAAATATGTTCGTTTGAAAACACCTAGAAACTTTTTGCAACACCATCTGTTGAGAAATTGGTTTTTGAAATGAAATGAAAGCAACAGTTCTTATACGTGAGTTATCAATACTTTGGCACAGATGCCACCCCTGAACCGCGCCAGAAAAATATATTAATTTTTGGCTTGTTTACTTGCTTTTACCAATGTGTATGTAAATCGAATATTTTAATGCATAATTGCATATAACCCCCAAAATTCTGAATTAGAGACTCTATCGTAATAGAAGAAGTGTTGGGAAACCACAGAGGATATGGACTGACGATATTGTCGAACTGGTGGGACATGGGTGGAAGCAGAGTGCCCAGGATACAGAGAAATGGAAAACTCAGGAAGAGGCCTATATCCAGCAGTGGAGTGAAAAGGGCTGAAAAGAAGAAGAAGAAGAATTGCATATACGCAGATATTGGATTTTTTGTCCGGTCGGGAGTCAATGGTATTTTGTGACAGTTCCAACTACGTCTCTATTGATGGGTGATCGGATTAGATGAGTGGTGGCAGAGCGGTTAGCGCGCTGTATTAGTAATACAGTGTTCGGGAGTTTGAATCCTGCCACGACCGATTTCGTTCACCTATAGAACAAGCATTTATGCTTAATTTAGTGAGTGTATGAGAATGTATATGTTTCAAGGACATATTCATTCTTTAAAAAAAAATGAGATGTAAAAAATTAGAAATATTATATCACTGAACTCCGACAGGGAAATAATTCAATGTTTAAGTTGATTCGACTTTTATTCATCATTAATTTTTTCAAAACATTAATGGAGTTGAAAAAAAATTGAATATTTTTATTTTTTAAATTAAAATCAAACAAAAAAGTGACGTGACACCACTGTGTTTTATTTAATATAGCAGTCTAGACAAAGCATCGCTATGCACGTGTAACCGTACCACTGAGTGTCAGTGGCGTATCGTCACGTGGGTTATGTAAAGTTAGTGCATCACGTGACCAATATAATATATTACCTATAACAGTAGCAACCCTTTCATGTTACATATCTTGTTCCCCACTCATTCATACTATCTTTTCTTATTTCAATTCGTGTCCGCTTATCGTATCGTTGAGTATATTGTTCGTAAGTAAGTTTTAATGACTAACAATTTGTTTTGTGAGAAAATCAAAACCCATGTTTAAAATTGTTAGCAAAATAGGGATTTTAATTATTTCCTTCTGTCCCCAGTAAATATTTCTTTTACATAAGTAATTAAAACAATGTGTTTTGATCATAATATAATATAAAATTTAATACGTCGGTACCTACTTACATAATCACGAGTTTTTTTTATAATGGAAGGTACCTACTTATTCTACCAAGTAAATAATTAAAATATTTTTACTCCTCACTGCCCCAAAGGGAAAATTCGCATCTATGATGTAAATTTTTTATTGCAAATTATCAACTAATATCATGCCGAGATTGTTTTCTGAAAGTTTCATCACAACATTTGTATGTGTGCTGAGTATTATGTAGGTACTACATATATTATGTAAAGCGTGTTTATTCTGCTTTATCGATTATAGACTCAAGTATGTAGGTACTCATTCGATTCTTTTCAAATTTGTACATCTAATACTCGTTTAGACCCCATTAGATTTTGAAGAATATCTGATCAGTGCTTCTCAATTTTTTTAACTGTCAAATATTTCAAAGTGACCCCAAGCTCGGAAAACTTAAAATTGGAAATTTTTATTTTCAAATTGGTAAAGAAACACATCACATTCATCAAATGGCATTGCAGAATTATCAAGTTTTCATAATAAAATATTTAAATAAAAAATAATTTAGCAAACTCATTTCTGAAAAATTATCCATATAAAAATTAAATACTTTATGGAGTTATTTGGTAGTGAGGAGTATAGCGTTGCCCACAACCGACTCGTATTTATTTGTTTAAATAATTTTGATGGAAATATTCCTACATTTACAATCATTATTTTGAAAAGATTGTTTTTAGTTTTTTTTAACTCTCAATTCGCACTTGCTGATTGTTTTTCTTGCACCATGGTGCCGAGATTGCTAACCTAGAGGGCTCCATGAGCTACTTTTCGTGCCATGCATTGTTTTTAGATAGCGTTCTGCGAAGGGGCCGTTGACAGTCCCCATATGCAAAGCGGATGGTGGTGGAAGTAGCGAATAGTTTTTTTTTATTATTGGAAATGTCTTTTATTTTGTAACGCACATAATATTATGTTTTAATATAATTCTATATAAATATTCTAATGAACGTAAGAAAAACACAATGAAGGTACTTTTAAAGATTCAATAGGTTGATTACGCATTAAAACGTATATTAACTATTTTTTAACAGATTTTTAATTATCTCAATAGAGACGAAGTTGGAATATTTATTGTAGGAGAACCGGGAAATCAAGGCACCTACAGGGCTTACGACCTGTCATCGGCTGGTTTACGTGATCACTTTATGCGCTTGCGCAACGTTCACCAATTATGCCTTTTAATGAGATCCCTATTAATTCAATTTTGAAAGTTCTATATATTGTAATACTGAAATTCTTTTCGCTTGAAAATAAGGAATTTTTACTACAGCCATCTATGGGTGAAATTATGAACAACAATCTTACTATTTTTATTTATTTTGTTGGAACGCCATCTATTGAGAGAATTGGTTTTTTGTAAATAATGAAAGCTACAATTCTTATATCTGAGGTGACAATGCATTTTTCGCATAGAAGTCACCCCTGAATTGCGCCAGACTTATAAGGTCATTTTTGTCTTATTTATGCGCATATGCAATAATAAAAATATTCGAGTATATTAACTACATTAGTAAAGACTAAATAGAATAAACATTATTCAAGTAATTGGAAGTAATGTATCAAATAAAGCATTACAAATGAATAGTTATTTATAATAATATAATTTAAAAATATCTCATTTGCATCACTTTCATAAATTTCATTTTCTGTCAATTATTTAAATTAAACACAAACTATACTTTGTTTGTTTCCACTTGTTTATTTACTTGTTCACTACATGTTTCGGGAACGTCCGTTCCCTTCCTCAGGTGGATGTAAAATGAAAAGGGAACGGACGTTCCCGAAACATTTAGTGAACAAGTAAATAAACAAGTGGAAACATACACTGTGATATATAACAACGTTTGTTCTATGATATTTCCACTCTTTCTGAGTGGAAATATCATAGAACAAACGTCGATTCTCTCTTTGAATTTTCTCTCCCTCCCCGAATCAACCAATCAGTAACCAGCTTTCCAAAATTATGTTCACTCGTTTCAAAGTCCTTATACATATACTAAAGAAAAGGTCTTTGACTCGGCTACACTAAGTCGAAGATATTAGATAAAGCTGTATATGTATTTTGGGTGCTACAAATGTGTATAGTATCCCTGGGCAAAAGTAGTCTGTGTATGTGTCGGTTGCAGCAAATGTCTATTTCGTGTAAAGAACTAAGGGATGAATAGAACTTTAATAAAGCTTACTTAAAAATTTCTAACTTATATAAACTATTGATAAAATAGAAATTAACCATCATGGTTGTTACGGTTAAAAATATTCTAGTTGTTTATGAGTAATTAAAACACGTGATGTCATTTGATTTTGACTTACCCCTCCTGTTGAGAATGGGTCCACTCCTTTCTTTGTTAAAAGCAGCTTCACCACATCTTCACGGGAGTACATAGCTGAGATGTGGAGAGGATTGTAGTTGTCCTGTAAAAAAAAGAGTAATGTCAATCGTTATTCATTAGAGTTAATTCAACGAGTTGACTCATAGTAACTTAGCTGTGTAATATATTGGAGAAAAATATCAAAAGAATATTCCATCCAAAAGATATTTTGTTATTGAGGTCATCTGGACCACAGAGTATCAATTTTTGAAAACGGTTCACCTGTGTGTACAGTGTACATTGGCCTTTTACTCCCCGAGTTTATTGCCAAATGGGAATTTCTTCCAACTAATCACTGTTTCCAGCCCAGAGCAGCTATATTTGCGATATAAATTAATTTAAATACATTTATAAATTGTAAAAAAACTTATAAAAAGAAACACAATAAGATTCCACAATGAGTATTTTTATTTGCCTATGCGCTTTCGCCAGTCACAGCTGGCATCCTCAGAGGCACACTATATACTATATACATATAGTGTGCATCTGAGGATGCCAGCTGTGACTGATATACAGTATGTAGTGTGCCTCTGAGGATGCCAGCTGTGACTGGCGAAAGCGCTTAGGAAAATAAAAATACTCATTGTGGAATCTAACTGTGTTTTTATTTATAAGTTTTTTACAATTTATAATTATGAACATCCACTGTGTCAGCGAAAAAACCTTCAAGTTATTAAATAAATTTCTTCTTTGCTGGGTATCGAACCCAGGACTCCCGCACAGAAGCCAAACAGCTTATCAACTGTGCCACGGCGGACGGCTTTTATATTATTATTAGGTGATATACCTAATCATTATATAAAACGAACAATTCGTTACACCCTATGCAAGTGGAAATATTTTCTAATTATCCAGTCTTTCCATTCCAGGACCAATATTTGAAATATCAGAGACATAAATTTCTTCTCTGACTTGATTACTCTACAGCTACAAGTGAATTTATGCATATTTTTTTCAGATTTATTGAACAGTAATTATTGAAAAATAAACTGTTTACCGGCACATGTTTTCAGTGAACAAAAAAAGCATTATTTTATTTCATAAATTATTCTTAATTACTGTTTTTTCAGACAATTTTTTTAGCCATCAATTTGAAATAAGTTTTGTAAAAACCCGCTCTTAAAAGATTGTATCAATAAAAGTTCACTCAAACATATTTTCCTATCGAATAAATTGGCGGTTAACTTTTTACTATGAATTTAACCTTGAATCAAAGTTGTACAAGTTTTAACATAAAACTTACACAGCATATACATAGGTAAGTGGAAATTCTTTAAAAAGTACATACACTTATTATGCGGTGACCAAATTTTCCACTGAATGAAAACTGATTTATGATAAAATTACATTAGAACTTTCAAAAATTAATTGATAAGGGAACTCAATAAAAAGGCATAATTTGTGAACGTTGCGCAAGCGCATAAAGTGATCATGTAGGCCAGCCGATGGCAGGTCACAAGCCCTGCAGGTGTTTTGAGTTCCTGGTTCTTCTATAATATCCCACCTTCGTCTCTATTGAGATATTAAAAGTTTGACAGTAAAAATATCAATTGACTCCCGATAGGGAACAAAATTTAATGTTTGCGTAGGTATATGCAATTAAAAAAATATTTGAAAAATGATTATTATGGAAAACTCATTTCTCTGGTATCACCAGTTGAATATCAACTTAAAAAAATGTAAATTTTATTCAAAGCTTTTTTATTTAATTAAATATAGATATGATATGGTCACTATATTAATATAAAAGAAAAAAAATCTATTTGATCTGGTTATTACTTAGCATAAAATTGCCATAAACCTCCAGTTATACATCCATAAAGTTATATTTAATATAGCAACATGTACAATTTATTAAACAACACATGATTATATTGTGACTAGTATATTTCAACATAAACTATTGTTGCGTTAATTTTCGCTTTATCAATTTTCTGGTGTCCCGTAAGAGCCGGGTAATAGAAAATACAACAGGCAACAATAATATCTCACATATTTAAGCAATGAGGTTCACTACCTATTTTGGATGTTGCCTTTTTAGGTAAGACGAGACTAGTATGCTGGTATACACGGATGTGTAGTGCTTCTTTTTATAGAGCTATGCACAGCCCCAAAACTTTCGCTGGTTACCTAAATATGCCATGATGTTATGAATTTATGTAATTTTTGCTTTATTATTTGTGGATTTATTTTGTATCAGTAAACACAGACTTTTATACATCTTAATATCGCCCCTTTGAGACGAGGCTGGTGTGTGAGAATACAAGCATGTGCCGTGCTACCTTAAGGTAATGCACACCTGTCATATAGCACAAGCATTGATGCTTCATTTAGGGAATGTAGGAAGATGTATATGTACTTGTTTGACAAGGACATATTCATTTTTTTTAAAAAAATAACATCTCATATAGTTCAGCGATGAGATCCACCACCGATTCTGAATGTTGTCTTTTTAGATGAGGCGAGATTGGTGTGTACGGATACACGCGTGTGTCGTAATTCATTTTATAACGTAACAAACACCCACACACCAATCGCTGGTTACCCCACACCATGAGGTGTTTTGTGATGTTATGAATGCAAAGTACCCATCGAAAAGCAACTAGTTGAAAAAATAATTTGGCGTTAAAAAATGTCACAAAAGTAAAATCCTACTGTACATTAGAATTAGAATATGAGCAAACTTTCCAAATTATATTTAAATGTTGTATTATATTAATTTGCTTATCGCGTGTCACAGAAATCCTCCAAAACTTAAATTAATTATAAAGATGATGTGATTATTATATATTTCAAGATTCTTATCTGGATATAATCGTCTCGTGTGAGCGCACTTTTAGGAAATATTAACAATATGTCAAGAAAAAAACATCAATATGATTCATGTACCGAATATTATTTGGTCTAAATCAACAGTCACAATTCTCTCTCGTTTTCTAGGTTATTTTTAAACTGACAAAAAAAACCGTTCTTTGACGAAGGAAAAAATAGTCTCAATTTAATTATTTTTTTAATTAATTATGATGCAATATTCCACTGTGCTAACGCTACGTCCTACGTAGGCGATTCAAAGCGAACGCGATTGCGAAGCGATGCGGTGCGGATACAAGCGAATTCAATGCGATGCGGTGCGACGCGACGGCTCTGTCCTACGTGTGCGCGAATCGTTCCCTCTGCCGCCAGCTACTGTCATGGATGTACGTATATAAAATACTCAAGAAGTATGTATGTACGGCAGAGAAGTGAAACTAATATTGTGTACTTAGAGAGGCATATTTATGGGGGATATCACGATTTGTATGAAGAATTACGTGATATTGAATTAATAAATGAGACTGAATTTACATCTTTCCGGGAAACATATCAAAATTTGACATTCGTGCAAGCGAGAGGAAACTTTGTGTGTTTTGAACAACATCCTATTGTAAAATAGGAATAATAAATAAATGTGTTTACTTGTAGTCCCATTTATTTTTGCCAAATCCTAAAATTCGCGGTTCGATAATAATTTGTCCCATAATATGGGACTTTCATGGACAAAAATTAAAATTTCTGTTTCTGACATGTCAAAAAACAATGGCGCCGCTATCAATTCGCGCGAAAATATCAAACCAACTGATCGCGTTTGTTCCGCATCGCGCCGCGCCGCATCGAAACCAACTCGAGGTCGGTAACGTAGGACACTACCATAGTTACCGACTGTTTGTTATTTTCGCGCCGCGCCGCGTCGCTTCGCATTCGCTTTGAATCGCCTACGTAGGACGTCGCGTTACACTTATAACAAAAATTCGAAGCAATAACCTTAGTTACCAATATATCAATATATTGGTAACATTAAAATGCTATGATGATGCAGTTATTGGCGCCATAAATATTGAAATGTACCTACTTATAATTGTGTAACTGTTATAGCTGTTGATCCCATAAATTAATAAATAAAAAAAAATAAATATAGATGGGTCGGTGGCAGAGCGGTTAGCGCGCTGGGCTAGTAAACCAGTGGTCGCGAGTTCGAATCCTGCCTCGACCGATTTCGTTCACCTATAGGACAAGCATTTATGCTTATTTCCGGGAACGTAGGAAGATGTATATATACTTGTTTAACAAGGACATATTCATTTTTTTGTTAAAAAAAATTGATCTTCATTACTCGTGTCAACAACAATTAAACAATATTATTGACAGTTTTACTTATTTAGTTTTTTTAATGAGTCTTCTTGGATAAATTATTACGACTGTATTTCATAAGTAAAACATATCGGTGACATGTTGACTCTCTGAACTCTGAACTTTGGTGCTTTGCAGTTTTTTATAGTCACGTGTCTTTATAATCACTTACGTGAAAATGTTTGGATACATTTTATTTAACAAAAACAATTTGATACATTTTGTCTATATTGTTTACATTTTTCTATAGTTTCAAGTCAGCAAAAAAATATGGATTCTCATAATAATATAGTACAAACTTTAGATTTTTTACGTAACTGCATTGTCCGTTCATTGTAATCATATTCATTGTTACATTTTTTTGAGGACTACATAATATTTCATTTGTTTTTTTGCGCAAAATGATATTTTGAAAATATTTTTATCAATATTATATGGCTTTGGTAAATCATATTATAGTCCAGTTTCTTTTTCCTCGTCATGTCCAATTATACAAAAATCACCATATTTTCCAAATATTCTCTATTGCTTTCAAAAACGCGGTTTCATTGATTCGAGGGGTTTTTTCTTTGTATAATTTGTTAGAATGTTTTGAGAGTTGTCAAATGTATATTCATTCAGTTTTATTAAACGCTGCTGTAACAACTTCAATAATCTTAGCCCTTAACCCGATCTATTCAATATATCTCTACAAGCACTAAAGCATATTCTTAATGCGAATATAAGAATCGGTTAGGGAAATTATCCTCATTCATACTTCCAGTCCATATTCTAAATCTCATTCCTTGAACTCGTTCACCTGATAAATATCTTCTTCGTGGTATTAATATGTAAAAATATTTATATAATTGAGTGAAACATTATAATTGGCTTATTTCTTTTTCAATAGGCATGATGACTAATTTTGAGAAACTATCTCACGATGTTATTACGCATCCACTGTTTTCAAATATATATAAATTTCTACACAAAATAAAGGTTTAGTAGCAAAAATGGCCATTTCAAAATCCAATTTGACATTTACGTCAAAAAACGCTTGCAGTGTAATGGCGTCCGTCGGAGCTGACGGTGACGTCACGGTTTCGTAAACCGCATATCACTACTATATGTATTCTAAGACGATTTATGTATTTAAAATAAATTCAAAAGTGCATAAGTGTTGTGCGGTCCCTAAATGTACAAACACGTCGAAAAAAACACCTACTGAGGTATTTGTTTTCGTCCCACGCGAATATAAACGAAAAATAAGTGGTTAAATTTGGCACGGCGAGACACAGAAAGTGTATTTTATTAAGTATGCGTTTACAATGAAGTACAGTATTTGTTCCCCCACGTTTAGCTCTCAATACTATAATTCATTTACAAAATATTTACCATTAATTAGGCAATGAGCATATAAAGAACTTCATGAATGTCCAAACGTCAAAATAGGCCATCTTAAGTTTCCCGCGTATTAGGTATTAGGCCTGTGTAACACCACTGCGTTACGCCGCTCAATTGCATCGACCCAGTTCACTGCGCCGGGTGTGTTAAATCACTCCTTCGAAATGTATTGGCTCACGGCGCAGTGAGTCATGGGTGCTAGACCGGGAGAATGCGAACAGTGTTAGGGTATTGAGTTATTGAGTTGCTTGCTTTTTAACCGACATACCTACATACTTACTAAATAAACAACGTAATAGACAATAACATAAAACTAGCTTACCTTAGCACAGGCCATGCCTAGTGAAGGGGCTAGTAACAAAGATACAAACAAAAAGAAATTGCTTAAACTATGTAAGCACCAGTGAAATAATAAAATGATATTTATTGAAATGAAATAACTTATATTTACTTTGTATGTTTACTACTAATAATAATAATAGTTACTTTTATTTAGACGTAAAAAATACAAAATTATACATCTAGTAAAAACAAAAATATATAATTTTTTTTATACATTCTAATCCCGAAAAGTGCCGAATTAAAGCGTTTACCGATTAAGTGCCGACGCAAGTCTGAATTTCCCGAAATCGGCACAAGTGCCACAAATCGGCAACACTGGACGTGAACCTAGAATATCGTGACGTCATGAGCTCTGACTCGTTCTGATTGGCGTTTCTCATAAAATGGCGGTCTATAATATTTTGTATTTTTATTTTAATAATATTAATATTATTCACTCTTTTTAAATATTACCTATTTTATTTTTTAAAATCATAATGTCAATGATTTTTTCTTACTGTCATCACGCCTATTCACTGCGCCGGGTCATTAAGCTAGTTAAAAAATAATAATAAAAGTATAATATGCAGGTATTGTATTTTATATAAGCAAAGATTATTATTGTATTCTTATATTTCATGTACATGTTTAAAAATATCACAACGGGAAAGTAAGTATGTCGGTTAAAAAGCAGGCAAATCAATACCCTAACACTGTTCGTATTCTCCCGGTCTAGCACTCATGACTCACTGCTCCGTGAGCCAATACATTTCGAAGGAGTGAGTTAACACACCCGGTGCAGTGAACAGAATCGACGCAATTGAGCGGTGCAACGCAGCTTTACACATGTCATGTCTCCCGCGTATGCTTTTAGGCTTTTAGCTTATGAACACAATGTAGAGAGAAGGAACATATTATTTTATCGATTTTCGAGATGTAAGTTGTATTTAAATTATAGATAAATAAAGTACTTATATGCATAGAATAATAATAATATGCTTATATGTAAGTTTTTACGTTTCTAAATTCTGATGAGCAAAAGTCTTTGTTTGATGCAAAGTAATTTCATATATATTGTATATTGTATTGAAACTGTGACGTCATAATCTTTGATTCACTCTGATTGGTGTTTCTCATAAAATGGCGGACTTATATATTTTGTATTTTTATTTTAATAATATTAATATTATTCGCTCTTTTAAAATGAAAATAAATATATTTTTTCAAATCTTTATAACCTATTTTATTTTATAAAATTATAATTTCAATGATTTTTTCATACTGTCATCACGCCTATTGTGTAACTGTATTATGAAATGAAATGAGATGAAATGAGATGAAATGAGATGAAATGATATGAAATGAGATGAAAAGAGATGAAATGAAATGAAATGAAATGAAATGTCCAGCGCAGAAATGCTCTGCCACTGACCTATCATGGATTCATTTTATTTTTGCTAACTTCAAAACTTCTCCATTATACACAAGCATTATAAAATTATTCTTCCTATTTATGATGAGAAAGTTCGAGGATAGTTCCTTTCAGAGATTTATTATTTTGTTAGGACGAAGACATTTGAGCGTCTGACCGTTTACAACAAATACAAATCTTTCTTCTAACATCCACTGACACAGATTTATAAATGTTGACATTGTAAATTATTTAATAAGTAATATGAGTCCATTGCAATCTTGGCAGATCTTAAACGCCCCTTCGCCGTTCTCTTCTGGGGGCGTGCGTTGGTAAGCGTAGCGCACGTGGTTCAGCAAAAAAACCTGCGTTCTATAATTTATTTCGCGTGATTAAGGAACATGTGGGTTAAAACAATCGATTCGCAACCAAGGAATAATACTAAATAGTCCATAATATGGTGGCAAAATGGAGTATATTTATCTGTAACATGAATTTACCACGAAGGGCGGAGACTCCTACCACGTATATCTACATAGAAATCAAATAAAAGTACATTATAAAGGAATACATACATATATGCCACATGTGTGATGTAGGTAAAATATAGAAACTATGAACAACATATAGACGCATAATGGTATCGTCCTATGATTTTCATGTTTTTTCGTCATGAAATATTTTATATATTATAAAGGGAAATTATGTAAATGGGATAAAATAGGGATTAGATTATGGTAAATCGATTGACAGATATCAAAGGTTCGTACACGTGGAGATAGTTTTTCTACAACGGCAAAGGGTTATTTGAAATTTGAAATAATGATATTAAAATGACACGTGGAAATATTTTTTGACAATTTTTTACTTAGTGTGCCGCTCCTAAGTGAGGTTGGCGACCATTACGCCAAACTCATCCCGATCTTGCGCCAAACTAATCAGTGACCCCGCATCTGGAATACCTTTTACGCCCCTTACTCCATCTTTCCTCTGTCTTTCCCACCACTTAAAGGAAGGGCATATTTATCACCACGGAATATTTGCGTCTTATGACAGTGGTCGTCAAGTCTATTTTGATACATTTTTTTTTATCTTCGGGCAAGCACTATTATTTTCTTCAATAATCATTGCCAATAAAACTATCTTTTTCATTTTGACGAATTTTTTAAGGTGGTTTTAAGTATCTGTTGAAACTACACATCTCATGACATTTCTTCATACATTGCCCTAATCTATTTAAAAATTAATATTTAAGGTATCCAATTAAAACAATACATCTTCTACTTCGATAATCAAAATTTGTGAAGGTAGTTCAAAACAATCAATGCTTCCTCCTTATGAATTTTGATACAAGATACAATTTGATAATTTTTGAAAATGTATCAGTTTTGTTTGATGATTATATTATATTATGTACTTTGAATGGTTACTTACATTGTTCCTTGCTCCGACATCTGATCCAAGATCTATCAGTCTGTCCAGTAAAGATGCTTTGTTGTCCTTCACTGCGAACATCAGAGGTGTCATGCCAGTTGCCTGAAAAACAAAAATAAACGAGTGAGTCGTAGCCAATACTAAGCTCTTCACACCATAGATTGTTCATTTTTTCTTCTTGAAAGGTTGACAATCTCTAAATGCATTTTTATGAAGTACATTTCTATTATAAATTCTTAAACAAATATAAGATTCCCAGAGGACAAAACTTTTCAAAACACCATGCACACAAAAACATTGTCACGAAACTCATAGTATGCATGATACAATATGAGACAGTGTATCAATGTTGATGAGGCGGTGTATGTGTCAAGATAGAAGAATGCGGTGTTCGGTTCTCACTGCCTACCCCTTGAAGAAGATAGAAGTGGAGAATAAAAAATACACTTGTTTATAGAGACACATACAATATCAATATGAAGTTGATCACTCAATATTCCCTTACAGAAGCTATTTTACTTCTATTACATATATTTTTCATACAAATATGAAATTTATTTCACATTAATATGGCAGACCATAGATTTTTTTCTTTAAATTTTGACAATCCTTAAATGTATTTTGAATGAATGTATTTTGTTGTATCAAAATTTCAAACAGTATAAAAATACCTCGATTTTCCAGACCGTAAGAGCATTTTGAATATTTGGAAAGATGAAATCATAGAGATTAATTTTCCATAGGATTTCTATGGAAAATTAATCAGCTCTAGGTCTATGCACTTTACACATATTATGATGTTAATACGAAGTCGATCGGACTTATAGTTTGGGCTGTAGAGAGGCCCTAAAAGGACACGTACGGTGTACGCCACACGGATTATCCTTTTTGTATCCTCTCACAGGAACGGGAGGAGTGGAATAGCAGAGTGAGGCCTATCTTGCAGTGGGCGAACACGGACTGAAGATGACTTCCTTGAATTGAGATCACATAGATCCTCATATTATATAGCAAATATTTAGTTTCTTCTAATTGTGGTGGATTAGAATGACATACCAGCATTTAATACCATTATTTTTCTTTACTTGTTAACGACGTCAATTAATACATTTTTTGTTTGCGAAACTAACATTGGTCATATTTAGATAAATTTGTGTCACGTGCATTCATTATCAATGGAAAAATAAGTTAAGTGCATACCAACGAAGTTTCTTATACTAAATATACTAGCAAGATTTGATTAAAATATGCATTTTTAAAGAGAATATAAATAAGAGTTTAATTTTAATAATCAAATAAATTTACTAATGATTACAACTTGTTTTAATATATATATAGCATTATACTGACATATTATGTAACGATATGGGTCTCAAATGATAAATTTTGTCCAACAAAAAAATATGTATTATCAAAAAGTTTATTAGCATTCTCTAACTAAGAAATATTTTATTCTATATGTTACAATCACAGCTTGTAAAAATATCGACCTTCTCCACAAATGATTAAATAGTGTAATGACATGCTTGTATAGGTTTAATAAACAAATAAAACATTTTTTCGTTACAATTTTTTTAAGAAAATGCAAAGAATTTTATTTATAAAATTGAGCTATAAACGCCTCTAATCTTCTTCTTCTAAAACCTTCGTCCCCATTGCTGGATGTAGGGCTACTTGAACAATGTCATCAAACCTTATTTTAGGGGTTTTTCCAACACTTTTTTTATTTGTCCAAATGCTTATATTAAAAGTGAATGACATAAAATAATTTCTTATATCGTTCGTTACTTATACACTTAGCAAATCACATTGAAAAAGCATAAAAATATATCAAGCTATAGAATTTTTTCAATATTTAACGATAAAAAAGTAACGAGTATTAAAAAAATATTAATTCCTCACGGCGCAAGGAGAAAAGTTCCCAAGTCATATAATAACTTCACGAAATAAATAATAATTTTAAAGAAAATGAAAATCCGAT
The DNA here is from genome assembly GCA_963576475.1 of Molanna angustata. NCBI lineage: Eukaryota > Metazoa > Arthropoda > Insecta > Trichoptera > Molannidae > Molanna > Molanna angustata. Next base: position 6,702,783 of record OY754971.1, on the reverse strand, counting down.
ACAATCGCCGTTCACCTTCACACTTGAAGGCCAAATTCTTTTCAACATAAAATTTGCGTGCACTCTCATATTAACCTTTCGCCCCTAGCAAAATCGCATAGCAGGCGACACCTAGGAAAGAATTTCCATCGTTCGAACTGTGTTTAAAATTTGATGTCAATGTTCGAATATGACTTTTCTACTTGTTCACACAAATGTTGTCGCCTGTCGACGACACCATTTTGTTCCGTGTAGGTCAAGTTTTACACCCGAGGGTTTTACTTGGTTTGTGATTATAGCCCTTACAATATTATGTTGCACGGTAACACGATTACATTCCAAGTGCGCGGGATACGAAGAATGCAGTTAATTGTTGCATTAGAGCGTGACCGTTGCCCGAAGGTTGCGCAACTAAAAACCTTTGGGTTGTTGTTGAGATCGCCCAGATTTATATATATTTTTCTTCCATTCCTTATCGATTATGCAAGTAATGGGCGGGTAATTGCCTGCTTTTATTATTTTATGACATACATACTTTTCACATGCATGCCGTCAAAACCTACATACATAATATAGGTTGTTTAATCAAGATTACACAATGAGTTTTATTTTGTTTGATTTGTTTTATTCAGATTCCGGTCATAAATCCTTGTTCTACTTGAATTAGGTTGGATAAAAAGTGAAATATGTTCCTTGTATTTATTTAATATACGTTGAAATGTTAATAATTGAGACATGAATACACAAACTATATTAAATACCTACTAGAATTATTAAACTGCAAGTGATAAGTTACTAAAAGAGAAATATTAAAATTAATTTATCGATCGACAATACTTGATGATGGAATTCCATTTCACAATACTTGAAAAAGTGCGTTGAACGAAACCGGTTGCAGGTTGTAGTCAATTAAATTACTGTGGAATAATTTCAATGTTTTTAACATTTAATATTTTTTATGTATTTTTTTTAAATTGTGAAGAGAAATGTGATTTAATTTGATCTTTACTACGCAAGCATTTGCTTAGAATAAAGATACTTCCATCATGCCCTTAGTAGAATTGGAATATGAAATAAAAATTTTGTGCCTAGTTTTCGATTTAAATTTTTGAAACGATTCATTCCATAAATTCTCAAAATAAAAAAAATATTTCACAGAGTGCATATTGATTAAAAATTTCAAATAATGTACCTGTCATTTGTCGAGAAGCGTTTACGTCCTTAATTTTTTTAAACTTTACCTATATACTTTATTTTTCTGAGTAAAATTAGCAAAGTCAAACTATTCTGTTTTTGGAAAACCTCTACCTTTAAGAATGCTTATTCCAATTTGATTTTTATCAGTCAGCTGTTCTTAAATTATTCATAGGTTTTCTTTCAATCTGATTTAAATGTCATTATTTAACGTGCGATTTTCATTGTGACCGCATTATTAACTTTATCATCTAGTAACACATTTTTAGTGGTCTCTATATTCTACAGGATTTAGTCAACATAAATTCGCCTAGAGCTACATCCCGATTTAACTAGTTTAAAAAAAATATTGAACTATTCCTTGCACCATCTGCAAGTGGAGAATTTATAACTATTTGACAATTTCTATCAACCAACCAGTGTTGCAAGCCTAAAGAAGCAGTATTTGCGTGAGAAATGAATTTAAATGAAATGTTATACCCACCTTTATCAAAATATAAATAAAACAAGATGCCAAAAAGTTATTATGACCTTGTTAGTTATATATGGGGTTGTTAAATGTATTTTGTGACGGTAGATATTGAACAAAATGATAAAGTCAAACGTTTTGTGCTCATTTCATATTTTCATTCTCGTTTGATATATTACATCAGAGTCAAGATATAATAATATTGTACCAGTATTATGGTGTTTAATATGAGATTTAAGTGGCCTGGTTCCAGAAAATGTGTCACAATTACCATAAAATAAATATCGCCAATCTTCCATAACATAGCGCCATTCATTAAAGTGGCGTAACGAAAAAAAAATTAACATTATCAGGGCCGTAATCATTCAAAATGGTTTGGAATTTCATAAAACATCCACATTTTTGGTAATTCTTAATTTGTATAGTATTATACGGTGTTGATGTAAATCGTTTGGCTTAAATATAATTATTATATCCTGTTGCCATCTGTTGAGTCAATCTGAACTTCCAGAAACTCAGCACATGGTTTGTGTCTTTGGTCACTTTGGTGTCTATGACAGCTAAAAAGTGTCATTCTGACATTTCTATTTTCTCTGATTCTACACATGTATCACACTCTTGTACAGTAATAAAACAGTGGGGGCCTACTAATTCGAACTTATACCAAAAAACCGTGTGCATGATTTTTTTTATATTGTGAGGTATATTATGTAGTAGTATTATGTACTTGCAGACGGGTGAATAGCAGTAAATGATAAGTATAATAGTTGATAGTTGTTTTTTTACAATCATTAAAAAAACAACTATCATCAATATTATAATGAATACTTTATGTACCAAATTGTATAATTTTTGGTATGTCCAATACTATATTAATATGACAACTAACCCTTTCCTCCTCTCCTACCTTTCTTCATGTCCCACCCTCGCTTCATAAAATACACACACACACACACACACACACACACACACACACACACACACACACACACACACACATCACAATTGTACACTTACACCACACTTTTGTCTTTGACTTTGTACTGAATTGTCTTTATTATGTATATTAATCTGTGGAACAATGTAACTGGTTTACTTTCCTGATTATTTTTTTTTATTAATGTAAAATATGTAACAGCTGTTTTGTTTCCCAAAATAAAATAAATAAATAATGATATACACATTGCTTAAATGAAGGCGTTTCTATTTATATGTAGGTACCAAAGACCTTATATACTTAAGTATTATAAGGTCTAAGGGATATGTACCAATACGTTTTATGTCTTCAATAGAAGGTGTATGGTGTACACATCAATGTTTATAACTGTTTTTTAGAGATATAAAAAAAAATATTCATAGGTAACAGGAAACTATAGGCATTTTAAAACAAGTAATTTCATTTGTCATTTGATTTTTGACAACACGATTCAACTAACTTCAGAAACAGTTAGATACTTCTATACCTAATCGTATAAAAGTGATATAAACGTTGTTTCAATGCATTTGAAAGATTACGGTCAACATCACTAATTAGATACCTAACTACTAAGCGGGAGGTCCCGGGTTCGATTGCCGGTGGAGATACAGTTTTTAATTATGTTTTCAGTCTGGATCTGTGATGCGGTAAATACCATGTCTCCAGAATGTGGCAACTTATTATAGGATGGTGTTAAGTTATTTTGAATATTATATCTGTAAGTTGTCCTAGAACCAAAAAAAATGTAGTATTAAGTTCTATTGTAAACCGAAAAATGCCCCTGAAAACTTTGTATGGATAATGAATACCTACCTACTGAAGAAGTTGGATATATAGATCTAGGCTAAGGTTATGAAGTTACAGAGACACGCAGGACAAACTTTCAACAACATCAAACACACAAAAACACAATTATAATAATGAATGTATTAAATAAACAAAAGTAAATTAATCGGGAGGACTGCGCGTAACGCAAACTTGTTATTTTTTGTGTGGTTGGTATATGTGCAAACTGCCCCCTCCACGACTGGCAAATTATTTGCTGGAAACTAAATACATGATGGTACTTGTATTGAAGGTTATTGAGATATTTTATTTTTCATCATTTCATAAAAAAACAAAGAAAACCGGATAGGGACATTTTAACAATATTTTCATACTTATATGCTACTTTAAACAATTTATTTGTCAAAAAAAAAACATATATTATGATATTCTCTTTTTGCAGAGTTGCGTTAACACTCTCCATTTTCAATGAATAGTAGAGATATTATTTCACAATTAATAAACATATTATTAATTTGCATCAATGTCACAACATCTGTTATGTAGAGAGTGTACCTATACGTCGACATTTGTGGCTCAGTGGTTAGATACCTGACAGCTGAGCCAAAGGTCCTGGGTTCGATTCCCGGCGGAGATGTGTTTTCAGTCAGGATCTGTGAGACGATAAATATCATAGGACTCTAGAATGTGGCAACTTATCAGTGGGTACCTGCATACATTGTAAATAAATAATATTTGACTGTTAGTTGCCCGAGAAGCAATTAGAAATTAGATATATCACGAATGATGTCGTGATTTTTTTATGTATGACATAATATGACATAGGTATTTATAAATTTTGTTTTCTCTGTACTCTTACATCCCCAAGTGTAAATTCAATTGACTATTTAACTTCATATAGATATCATATTACGTGTAAAGTGCAAGAATTCATAGCTGATTAGCTTTCACCTTTATTGTTTTCAACTAAGAAGAACGAATGACTCTATCCTTAAGGAGCTCAAAATAAAAGATTGTCTACAGTACGCCTTCGCCGGGTGCTGAGATTCTTTGGTCACAAGCCTAGGAGAGAGCCAGTTGATCTGGAAACAAGTATTGTCACAGGAAGTATTCCAGGCAAAAAAAAGGAGAGGCAGATCTCCTGCGCAATGGTGTGACCAGATTGAGGAGATGACCTTTATTCAGCGGTTCTGTCCATTGGCGGTTCCATGGATCTTGACCCTCATAACTGCTTGAGTAGATGTATACTCTTAATCTTCCAAATAAATTGACAATTCCTCAATACATTTAAACGATGCCTGTAATATGTGTGTATATATGTGTGTGTGTATATGTATGTGTATATGTGTGTGTATATATGTGTGTTTGTGTATTTTTTTTCCTTTTTAGATAATTTTTGGTTTGTATTCTATATTCACTAAAAAAAATAAACTTTAATAATCTGTATGTATTTAGCTGTAAGTTGAATTTGATTTGCAATTTATTAATGATTCTATTATTATATGTTAGTAAAATGTACATATGTAATAGGTATGGTATAATTTAAATATTTGTACTATGTGTCTGTTTATATTATGTATGTAAACTTAAAGAAATTCTGTATGTTTGACAGATGATAATGTGCTGTTTTTTTTCTAAATGCGGTCCCTTTGATCTCAGTGTTGAATTGGAGAGTGTGAAAGCAGAAAACAGCCACGTCTAATTAAATGGTGTATAACTCTTCGTGGACTACATTTTGACATGTTTACACGGAAACAAATCAACCAACAGCCCACCACCGTAAAAATTGGCTCACACAAAACATATCGGGACCATTACATCCAGCTCGGTTGTGTTTTACATTATTTATGGTAATTCTTTTATCCGGAAAAAATTAAGACGCCCAAGGCCTGGGCTAAATAGAATATTTTTATAAAACGGTTCAATTTCATTAACAGTAAAGGGAATGTAATCTAGGAAGTGTTTGTCACTTTTCTGTTCGGGTGGAAAATATTCGTTTTCAGCAATAAAAGTCGTGAAAAAGCCACTGTTAACGGACAGAGGAGGTAAAACAAGACGCAGGGATCAAGAAAATTTAATATTTTGCAATTACATTTAGTAATTTCTTCTAATGTGAATTATGTAAAGATTAAATAATATACTTTTTAATTCTGGCATATTTTTGTTATTTTTCTCTTATTTATATATTTGATAAAATGGGCATCGTACAAAAAAGAGTAACAATATAATAAATAAGATAACATCGTGGCTCAGTAGGGTTGGGTATCTGACTCCTGAGCGAAAGGTTCCAAAAAAAAGGAAAA